>CAJQUW010003862.1:0-344258 GCA_907163375.1 Prostheceraeus crozeri
TTAATGCATAACACAATACACACCATTGTAAATCTCACCAACCACCGGTTGAGAAACTATTGGTTTTGAAATTGTCTACCTAGAACAATACAAGTAGATAAAAATTTATTCTTAAATCTTAAAACTGTAAATCTAACCGCACCTCTGGCGAAACCCTATCACAATTTGCGATATTGTTATTTTTCTAAAAGCTATGATAGAACCAACAGATAAAACTTTATATTTGCCCTTAACATACGCACACTATGAAGACATTAGTTTTAAAAAAAAAAACAAAAAAAAGCGAAACTTGTAAACTAAATGAAAGCTTTTTATTTTTTTATTATATATAAAATTTAACTTGTTAACACCACTCCGTTGCCAAAAACGTTGAGTTTTATTTTCAAAACATACACAAACAGATAAAACAATATTCTATCAACTTGTAAACTGATGAAGAACTTCGATCTTTAATTTTATTTCTAAACGCAATGGACTGGGGGAGGACCAACCAGATAGAACTTTATTTTCTTCACATACACACATATTGAATTTTATATTTTAAAAAAAAACGAAAAAACGTGTACAACTATTGAAACTATATCTTTCTTTTACAAATAATAGAACGCTAGCTTAGGTCTAAAAAATTGCAAACTAGTAAATCGTATTCGTCAAACCAAATCTATATCAAGCAAATGATAGGGACCATGCACCTAGATCTCGATGTGTCAATTACATTCATTACTTTATTAAGGACACCGTGGTAAAATTGAAGATGATAAGAACCAACCCTAACCTTCCTGACGTCGTCTTTCGTCTTCTCATATCGTCTATACGACATAATAGGCAATATTACATAGGGAATAAACTATTCCCATTCCCACCCTGGTTACTTAGAGAGAGTCGCGTTTTCCGCTTAATTACGTCTAATTGGCTTTCCCCCCCCATCCATTTGCAATAAATATGTCGTGAAGAAACAACGTACAACCCGCTAACAAAACCACCGACCTTTGTAAATAGTGTTTTCCTTCCTCTGTTGCCTTGCAAAAGTGTACCCGCAAGCATGTTACGTCCCGCTAGAGGAAAAAAGAATACCCCCTCTCCTGACTCATTCGCGTCCTCGGACTGAAAACGATAGGGGCATGAGTTCATAACAAACTGCAATGTATAATGATTACTTAAACTTCTACAAAACATCCCACCTTACCCTTTCATTCAAAAAGAATCAAGGCTTACAAACCCATAGTAAGGTTATTTGAAGAAGCACGACACGAGAAAGTAAATCCATGAGAAACGTGAATCATGAGAAAACACTGTTCATGATCAATGCATGCAACCAAACGCTTCCACGTTCATAATCCACCAAATCCAAATCGCACCTCATCGTCGTATATTTTGATATCTGATGAGAAAATGCGTATCCATGGAAGGCGCTGTCGAGATGCGAGCAAAATTGTGTGGATAAGGCATATACGGTAATCCCCAATGGGAAGAAACCTACAGGACGTCAGAGACTGCGCAAACGGAAGATCCTGCCCACGAGTAAAGGTGGATTATTGCTTCTTCCATCCTTCTCTACCTTCCTTCGTCATTTCCTAACGGACGTCACCGCCACGCTTCATGCTCCGTCATATTCAAAAACTAAAATTACCGTCCGAAACTGGAAGATGGTGGAATTTAAAAATAACTGTCCCAAGCTGTGTGTAATGTCTTGTGAAGAACCTTGGGAAGAGATTGTCCATCGGGGGAAGTGCGTGATCACCGAACTTCTGGAAGTCCTTTCCTCTCTTCATAACAATTATCAATCAATTCACAAAGTCAAATCGGGCCAACACGATTCGCCCAACCAGTAAGGTATAAGGATCGCGCCCACCAGAACGGAAGATTCAGTGTTTGGCCCAGCTTTTCTTATCTACTTGTCCCTCGGGAACGTCGCCTCATTCCTCTGGCACCCAAACAGAACCCTTCGGGGAATGCCGAATCTGTCCGTAAAGGGCGTTAGGATCAATCGTTACGTCGGGCGAGTTCACCTAGCCTCAAAGTCAAAATACAGAAGTAAATGAATTTTCAACATCAAAAAAAAGTACATTTTCTTGATATAACAGTTTTATGATTTTAGTGGAGAATTCGCGGGGTCCACTACCGTGCTCTCTAAAAAAAGGGTAATCAGGTCCTCTAAAGGTAATCCGTGGTCCTCTAATTTCGGCGTCCCTTCCACACAATCCAGCTCTTCTCCAATAATTGATTGTCGTTTATTACTTCCACTAGCTAATCGTCGCTTTCAGCACAAAGTCGACATGTGTCCTCTCAAACAACTCCACCACACACCCTACACTCTCAAAATCCACCTCTGATCTTCTCTGGATTCTTTCGATTTAAATTAGGCTCTCCTCTTATATCTTTCAATCATTTGTTTGAATGGTCTTCATCTCCATCCTCCATTCAATAATCTCCTTCACGCTGTCCTTACTCTCCAACTCTCTCGTTGTTTCTAACCATGAATTATGATTGTGAACACTAAAACAAGAAAACACACTCAATAATTTCCATTCCAAACCACCTCTCAATTTCAAAATTCATTTTCATCCAACTCTATATAAATCTTCTCTCCTCAAAGGAACCCATCGACCCAATCCCTTACTTTCAACTGGTGTCCCGCGCCGACCCCCCCCATTACAGAGGGACCCCTGAATCACCGTTCGTTTGTCCACCGCGTCCATATAAATGTTCAGTCAATGTTATCCAGTATGAAGAATCTGAAAAAAAAAAACCCTAACAAACACCTATTCTGTCTCAATATATAACCAAAACGAAAATCGTCGTGATCCAAATTTCGGGTCGTTATTTATTTATCTTATTTTTTTATATTACACTTCTGGAGTCTACTATTGATATTACTATATACATGCCCCGACCAAGCCCGAGCCCCCTGGCCAAACCTCCTCCATCTTTCTTCGACGCTTTTCTACCCTGGGAGAAACAACGTCGACATACATGTTTTAGCCTTTATCTGTAGGGATTTTCTTCCCATCATGATCATAACCTAAAACACAACCATTTCTCCCCTTTCACCATCATTAAGAACATTGGAATGTTAATCAACGTCCGTTGTTCAAAAAATAAAGACAGTCTACTCAGTTACCTTCGGAGTTTCATCTTCTATCATTATCCCCTCATTCTCATCTTTATTATCTTACTATCACCCGTTTCCATCTTTTCTTCTCTTTCTTCCCCCTTTCCCCCTTCCATCCCCTCCTTACTTTCCACTTTTTTCCCCCTACCTCATTCCTTTTCTCACCCCTTCATTTCCCTTCCTTCTTCCTTCCGACCGTTTGTTGTACCAAAATTGTGTGAGGGGAGAAATGCTGCCGACAAAAGGATGTCTGGGGGGGGGGATATTACCACACTACATACACAACTACCAAACCCGCTACTAGGACCCATCTACGTTGGAAAATTATTACCTTTTTAATTTAGGATTGATATTTTTATTTTCCCAATTCTAAAAAAATTCACTAAATCTTAATACTGCGTGCTATCGAACACAGGGATTACATAAATCAAACAAAAAACTCACACTACCTTACACACTCAAACTTTCACTTCCACACTACTAATAACAAAAAAACAGTTCCTTAGTTCTTCTTCGCTCTTCTTTCCTTCGGTCCCTCGGTCTCTTTCCTCGAAATTAATCTGTCTCCCCATTGGAAAAAAAAAAAAATGCATGGAATGGTACGGTGATAGTGGCATAAATTTTTTTTTACCTTTCCATGACGTATGTGTGGATAACTACGTACCTCACACTAGCCACTGTGAACCGTCAACACTCTGGCACATACTCTGAACCCCCATCACTCCATGATTATTAATTACCCATATCTATTTCCCCCACTTTATATTTCCCATCTATTTTCTCCACTTAACTATTTAGTAAGTAATAAATATACCCATAAATCCAACTTTATTTTCCATCTATCTTCTCCTTCTTCCTTCTTCTCTAATAGAATAAACCATCCTAATTCATTATAGGCTAAAATATAGACTTCAAAAGGAAAATGATCACATGTATGAAGGCTGTTTAATTTTCAAGAAAAGGTTCATTTTGGGATTAACTACAATATCTATACAGAAAAGTCATTTGAAATACAGAATTCCTTCCTCCTAAATCTCAAATACTTCTCCTTCTCCACTTATTTCACTAAAAGACTTATAATCAAACCCGTCTCCCTCAACCCTCACTCTTTCCTTCATCAATGTCTCTTACCATCCCCGTTGGAATGACAATAACAAATCCAATCCATGCTTCACAAAAAACCCTTCCTAGGGAGAACGGAATCGTTGCGGGCGGGCGGCTGGTGCGGTACTCATTTACGGTGGGTGGGTTCCAATGAGTGGCAGTGGAATTGAGTTCAACTTCCCTCCACAACGGGGCAGACGACACATACGCGCCCCATCCACCTTCCATCAATCCACCCATCCTGGTGCACGACGTATCATCATTCTTGTAGGTGGAGTACCCCAGACTTTACATCCCCCTTCGTACATAGGCACATCTCGTTCCATGTATTGTGGCTTTCTCCGGTGTGGGTCATTACGTACTTGAATGTATACGATACTACAGGTGATTTAGTAAAATAAAAAGTGTCAATTCGTAGTTGGAAATATGTGAGTCACTGTCTGTACCACAGCCCGCTTGACCACCACACATGATATCTTATCTGATAGGATCACATCCCCAGCGAAAAGGGGAATATTCTCGATACACCATTGCAGGTACTCGATCCCGAAGCAATGGGAAGAAAATAGATGCTGACGTTGATGCTGACGTTGATGCTGACGTTGTTAGATATCGTTACTTCACCGGCTACTGCCATATTGTATCTGAGTAGTCTTCTTCAACGGTATAATTCATCTACATTCAAACTCCTATCGCTTCTTATATATTCTCTAAAGGGGCCCGACCCTTAGTAAACGGGTCCCTTAGTTACGGGACCCGTTTGTAAATCTAAAAACATTTCATATGGACGATGATGGTAGATAAAATAGTGTCAAATAAATTAAGATAGCTTACACTTCTGATACAGGGATAGCAATCGACTGCGATCCATGTGTAAAGAGCTTGTTAGACTATGGATGGGCTTTAGTGGATGATTTAACCATTTATACTTTTTCATTTGGAAATAGTAGCACGCTTAGTCTAAATTGTAAATCTAAAAACATTTCATATGGACGATGATGGTAGATAAAATAGTGTCAAATAAATTAAGATAGCTTACACTTCTGATACAGGGATAGCAATCGACTGCGATCCATGTGTAAAGAGCTTGTTAGACTACGGAAGAGAGAAGTGTGTTATGTTGCGTGTGGCGCGTGAGTGTCCTCCCATTTCATTCCATTCATCAATCGTCTCATTGATAGAGACAGGTAGAACTCATGGTTCTCATAACGTATGCAATGGAAAGTTTTAGGCAACCTTCGACAGTTGGCTAAATGTCGCCCTGGCGCGAATGCATACTACGTTGAGACAGAGGCAATCACTTGCAAACATGACGCAGAGAGGTTTAACAAGATTGACCATTGCCGAATGTCCCTTGCGGTATACATAGCTACGGGTTTCACCGCCGCCCTTTACAGGAACGCCCGTCGAAAGGAAGTATTACACCGAACTTCATTTGCAACGTTCAAGTTGACTGATAGCAGATTCAACTTAATGATAGTATTCGCCAGTCCGAAGACTGCCCAGGGCAAACCGCGAGGAGGTTCTATCATGTCTTGCCACATGGTGGCCCTTAAGAGAGCCGATGGTTCGTTCTCGGGAGTAACGTCATCTTACACCCTACCAATTCTGCTGAGAGAGTCAAAGACTCTCTCTTTGGTAGCACTGTCGACTTCCACACTAACTGGTACATGGCTAAAAAGTGGAATGTAGCGCCATTCCGTTGGATTGGCAGCAGTTGCTGTCATCGGATTGCCAATCCGAGCAAGATTATTAAAAACTCTGTCTTGCTCCTCTAGCCTGACAAACTCCTCAAATAAATTTCGCGGCCTTAACTGCGGTCCGCGAGGAGAGCTGACTTGACTGTTCGGCGTCTGCATGATTGAAATGAAATGAGAGGCAGTGGTTTATATACCCCTCTAATGCGACGCAACGTTCAAGTTGACTGATAGCAGATTCAACTTAATGATAGTATTCGCCAGTCTAAAGACTGCCCAGGGCAAAGCGCATTGAAGGCTCTATCATGTCTTGCCCCATAGTGGCCGATTATACGGTAGTGTGTTAGTAGATTTCAATCATTGAAAAGGGAAGATGAGAATCATTTCATTTGTCTCATCAACGTTTATCATGGGAACAATCATTGAAGGGACATCTAATGAATTACATTTCACTCTACTCCATATCATAAAGACTAACCTTTGTCGAATGGCTGAAGTACTCTGACCTGGCGAGAGAAAGCGTCACGTTGAGTATGAAGTCGAACGCCCAACATGAGCAACGGCTCAGAGGTTTCGGTCTAACAAACGACGAACAACCCGTGCAACACAATCCCTCTACGGCAGTACCCGCCGTCCCGAAGGAACGCTCGAGCAAAGGAGGTATTACAGCGATGATGTGCTTTATGAGTAGAAGTGAATCTCTTGATAGCAAGAGACTATTCAACTAGATAGCAAGTCAAAAATAACCTGATAGCAGGACAAATGTATAGTCAGTAATTTACACTTAGTGAGGAATGATAGATTTGAGTGTAGTGAGTGGCACTCGATCCCGTCGACAGCCCGAAGGCCTTGTACTGATCACTAGGGAAGTGAGAGATCTTCCCCGATACCCGCTCTTTACAGCTGAAGACATCATTGTCACTGCCCCGAAGTGGTAACAGGAACGCCGAGTCAAAGGTAGTGAACAGTAGCTGGGATCTAACCCCTCAAAGCTGCCTTAGTCTTAGTTGAATTTGAAATCTGATAGCAGATTTGAACTTCGCATACTTGAAAACCTTGAGGAAACATCCCAAGTTGTTGCTTTGATCAGCTTGATAGCAAGCCGTAGAGAGCTTGATTCACCAGCGTTTTGCAATGGAGATGTTTAGAGGCCACCCATGACAAGATAGCTAAGACTCAACCGATTGGCGTTCAAAGTGCTACGTTGAGAGCTGTGTCAAATGCCCAACATGAGACATGAGTTGTCCCAGCGGTTACGGTCTTAAATATGACACATTCCCTTGCCACACTTATCACTACGGCATCGTCCGCCGTCCCGAAGGAACACCCTGTCAGTGGAATATTACAGCAAAACTCTCCGTGTCTTGCTCGCTTTCAGTGAAAAGCCGCTTATACCATGAGAAGACTGGCTCAGACATCATTAAAAATGCTTTCATTGACTTCAGCAGGGTCGAAAACCCCAGAAAACCTCCAAAACTAGTGAATTTAAAATTTTCAACTTTTTAGCACTACTTATGAAATTTTATAAGTAGTCCATCACTTAGGGCAGGTCAATAGCGACCGAACCTTTTTTGAATCAAGTCAAACGGACTTGTAGAAGCAAAGTTACGAGCCTTTAAAGTTTTGGAGTCTTTTATGGCCTGGAGACGAAGGCCATCTCCTGGCGAACCTCTAAGTCTGACGCCTTAGCTGATATCAGCAATGAAATTTTCTAAGTCGGTTTCTTACAGAAACTTGGAATTTGGAATGTCCGAAGCTATCATCGGAGCTCAGAGAGACGACCTACCTCTGACAGTCGTTCTCCTCTAAATGACAAGTCTCCGTTGGTTCCCAGCTTATATAGTGTGTGGCGATCAGCTGATGACGTAATACCCATCATCCAAACACTAAAAATCCCGTCTATCTCCGGTTCTAGTGCTCCGATTGAGCTGGAAATACACCATTTCCATGTAGAATTTGACGCTGAATCCGAATCTGGCCTCCGTTTTCCCATCCGATGCTTCGTTTTGGCTCTACAGTAGGCAGCCATCGCAAAAATTCTAACTCTGTCGTTTTTTTCCGAAAAATGTTGAAAATTTTTCTCGCCGATGACTTGAAACTCTCCGATTGACATGAAACTCACCATATAGATAAAGAATCTGACGCTGATTCCAAATCTGAAATCCGTTTTCCAATCCGATGCTTCGTTTTGAAGCTAGAGCCCAAAACGTCCCAAATTCTAACTCTGTCGTTTTTCACCAATGTCCGAAAATCTTAAATGGCATCTCACATCTAAACGAAGACAGATAGGAACAAGCCGATTCTTTCACTGAATTTGTCTCACTCTTAGCTTTCAAACGAGCTATTGCACGACAAAATCCGTCCACTGGAAGCCAAAATCGAAGCAAGCTGTCCAGAGGGGGGGGGGGGACGTCAGTGAAAATTTTTTCTCTCCGATTGAGCTGGAAATACACCATTTCCATGTAGAATTTGACGCTGAATCCGAATCTGGCCTCCGTTTTCCCATCCGATGCTTCGTTTTGGCTCTACAGTAGGCAGCCATCGCAAAAATTCTAACTCTGTCGTTTTTTCGAAAAATGTTGAAAATTTTTTCTCTCCGATTGACTTGAAACTCACCATACAGATAAAGAATTTCACGCTGATTCCAAATCTGAAATCCGTTTTCCAATCCGATGCTTCGTTTTGAAGCTAGAGCCCAAAACGTCCCAAATTCTAACTCTGTCGTTTTCACCAATGTCCCAAAATCTTAAATGGTGTCTCACATCTAAACGAAGACAGATAGGAACAAGCCGATTCTTTCATTGAATTGGTCTCACTCTTAGCTTTCAAACGAGCTATCGCACGACAAAATCCATCCACTGGAAGCCAAAATCGAAGCAAGCTGTCCAGAGGGGGGGGGGGACGTCAGCGAAAAATTTTCTCTCTCCGATTGCTTTCAAATTCACCATACAGATGCAGAATTTCACGTAGATTCCGAATCTGGCCTCCGTTTTCTCATCCGATGCTTCGTTTGGGCGCTACACACCGAAACGTCCCAAATTCTAACTCTGTCGTTTTTTCGAAAAATGTTGAAAATTTTTCTCTCCGATTGACTTGAAACTCACCATACAGATAAAGAATTTCACGCTGATTCCAAATCTGAAATCCGTTTTCCCATCCGATGCTTCGTTTTGAAGCTAGAGCCCAAAACGTCCCAAATTCTAACTCTGTCGTTTTTCGCCAATGTCCCAAAATCTTAAATGGCGTCTCACATCTAAACGAAGACAGATAGGAACAAGCCGATTCTTTCAGTGAATTTGTCTCACTCTTAGCTTTCAAACGAGCTATCGCACGACAAAATCCGTCCACTGGAAGCTAAAATCGAAGCAAGCTGTCCAGAGGGGGGGGGGACGTCAGTGAAATTTCTAAATTTGATGAAAAATGTTTTGGTGACGGTCCCAGGTCGAAATTCCACACTTTGGAAAATTTTCAAAATTTTACCCATACAAAGTCACTCTGACACTTAGGATTTTTTCAGGTAAGCGAGCTCCGACCTAAAATCTTGTAACCGCTCTAACTTTTGAACGAAGACAGATAGGAACAAGCCGATTCTTTCAGTGAATTTGTCTCACTCTTAGCTTTCAAACGAGCTATTGCACGACAAAATCCGTCCACTGGAAGCCAAAATCGAAGCAAGCTGTCCAGAGGGGGGGGGGACGTCAGCGAAAAATTTTTTATCTCCGATTTCGCTGGAAACATCCTTCCTAACCCAAAATTTCACGTAGATTCCGAATCTGGCCTCCGTTTTCTCATCCGATGCTTCGTTTTGGCTCTACAGTAGGCAGCCATCGCAAAAATTCTAACTCTGTCGTTTTTTCGAAAAATGTTGAAAATTTTTTCTCTCCGATTGACTTGAAACTCACCATACAGATAAAGAATTTCACGCTGATTCCAAATCTGAAATCCGTTTTCCAATCCGATGCTTCGTTTTGAAGCTAGAGCCCAAAACGTCCCAAATTCTAACTCTGTCGTTTTTCACCAATGTCCCAAAATCTTAAATGGCGTCTCACACCTAAACGAAGACAGATAGGAACAAGCCGATTCTTTCAATGAACTTGTCTTACTCTTAGCTTTCAAACGAGCTATCGCACGACAAAATCCGTCCACTGGAAGCCAAAATCGAAGCAAGCTGTCCAGAGGGGGGGGGGGACGTCAGCGAAAAATTTTTTATCTCCGATTTCGCTGGAAACATCCTTCCTAACCCAAAATTTCACGTAGATTCCGAATCTGGCCTCCGTTTTCTCATCCGATGCTTCGTTTGGGCGCTACACACCAAAACGTCCCAAATTCTAACTCTGTTAAAATTTTGAAGAAAAATTTTTTCTCACCAATTGCCTTGAAACTCACCCTACCGATGCAGAATTTTACGCTGAATCCGAATCTGGCAGCCATTTCACCATCCACGACAACCTAGACGGTCGCCCACGTTAACCTAGACGGTCGCCCACGTCAACCTAGACGGTCGCCCACGTCAACCTGGACGGTCGCCCAAGTCAACCAGGCGGTCGGACCAACTCACTCGAGTCTCACACTCTGACGTTCCAGAGGGGGGGGGGGAGTCAGCGAACATGTTGTGAACCCACCTGGCCGGCACACCACGACAGACCACAACCTCTGTCGTTCCAGAGGGGGGGGGAGGGGGGGGGCTCAGACCCGAAGCACCACGGCGGCCGACCACGACACTCTGCCGTTCCAGAGGGGGGGGGGCGCCGGTCGAGTGTTTGTCATTTGCTTACTACTATTACGTTAGATGAGATTGAAAAATTTGATCAAATAGCTAATGAAGTAAATCAAATATCATTTCAATTACAGTCAGAAAAAGTTGATGATAAGAATAAACAGGATGGCAAAATTTCTAGTGATGGTAAAATTTCTAATGAAGAAAATGATAAAGTTTTTTTTAGAAGAGCTAAAAACTTTAAGCGAAAATTTAAGCAAAAATTTATTAAACAAACTTAAAACGAGAAAACTTTAAACGAAAAGATGCCAGACAACAAAGCAATAAAAAAAATAATTTGTTCAGTAAAATGTTTTTGTTGTATTCCAATGTTACCACAAAATTCAAATATTATATTTTAAAAATGGATAAAATTAAAGCTGATAATTTTAAAAGAATAAAACAATTAGAAGAGTTAATAAAACAAAGAAATATTATGAAAGAAAATCATCTTCAACATAGAATGATAAAAGCTGGTATTCAATCTGATATGTTTGAAAAAATGCAGCAAACCGAGCAAGTAAAAACTGATTTTGAAAAAACTATGAAACCATTTAAAACTCTTGAAAAAGAACTTACAAATAATGATAAACAAATTGATATAACAGATCCAGAGCACAAAACTATATTAGATCTATGGGTTATACTATGGATTACTAGAATCAAACATTAATAAGAAATTACCAAAATCTATGCATTTTGAACATTCTATTTCATTTATAGATGGAAAAACAATACCTAGATTTTATCTCGGAGAAAAAGAAATATTTGCACAACCTTTTCGAGGTTTAATTTTTTCACCAGATAAATATCCTTTTAATTTAGATAGAAATTTTGTTGATCTTTTAAGAGGAGCAGATTTAAATAATTATGCTGTAGAAGATCTCATAAAATATAAAGCTATGTTAGATAGAGTTAAAGCAGGAAAAACTCTTAAACGTTATAGAGAATTAGAAAATTTATTATCAACGGTAGTTAAAGTAGGAAAAGGTTTTAAAAATGAAACAACTGTATTTTTACCAGATGATCCATAAGAATTACTAAATAGATTAAATATTTTAATATCTGCAATAAAAGAAGGACATAATTCTAGTTTCAATAAAATTCATGCTATATTGAAAAGACTGTTAGAAAAGAAGATTCTAAATGAAGAGGATTATAAAAGTATAACGAGCCGAAGGTTCTAGGGCTTCGCCCGCAGCTGAAATATGTTGTTGTTTTTAATTTTTTTATAAAAGATATTTATTCAAATTTTTAACTAAAAAATGTGTTCAGCAGATTTAGATGAAATTAATTATCATTTAGAAAATCTAACAGAGATTTTGGGTTCATCAAAATTTAGTACGACGTTAAAAATTATAACAACTACTTCATCACACACTTGTAATTTAGAACCCATTCTGCATTTAGAACAAAATAAAAATTATCAAATTGCATTGACTAGTTTCTCCACATTTAACACTATTCAAAACGTTATCAAAGATGTGAATGACCAATTTAGATATTCTACTGATGAAGGTAAAACATGGAAAATACTAACTTTTCTTCCTGGTTCTTACGAAGTTGAATCAATATCAAATGAAATTAAGAGACATTTAGGTATACCATTCAAAGATAAGAAACAATTACATTTTGCAGTTGAACCGGCAGTTAATAAATTTTCTCTTACTTTAGACGAAAATCATCAAGTTGATTTTAATCATGATAGATCATTGTCAAAGCTATTAGGATTTAATAAACAAACTTATAGTCAAGGTTATCATTTAGGTGAGAAGATTCCAAAAATAACTGAAATAAATTCAATTGTTGTACATTGTGACATTATTGAAGGAGGATATATAAATGGTAAATTGTCAAATTCAATATTCAGTTTTCCAGCTTTTACTGTACCCATTGGTTGTAGACTAAATGTGATTCCACAAACATTAATATATTTTCCTATTACAAGAAAAACTATTAACAGTATTAACATTAGAATCACTGATGAGAAAGGACAAGAAATAAATTTTGGAGGTGAAGAGATTATGATAGATCTTTTGGTTCGGGAGGTATAAACTCCCACGCGAAGCTAGAGAAGTTTAATTTTCTTCTTCTTCTTTTAAAATAAAAATAAATTTTTTTATTAAAAAATGAGTGAAGTGCCCCCCCCATTAAATAAAAAAAACTCAAATTTCATAATCATCCAAATTTATCTAATAAAGTTTTGTCAGTTATTTGTGAAAGATTAGGTTGTGGAAAAACGTATCTATTATTTAAAATTTTAACGACTCCAAACTTTTTGGATTATAACAATCTTATAATTTATACAACAACAGCAGAACAACCCGTCTATCAATTTTTAAAATATGGATTTGAAAATAATCTTAAAAAAACAGCAATTGCTTCATTATTCAAAGAATATGAAAAATCTGAAGATAAAGAAGAAATAAGTTCGTGGTGTGAAGAAGCAGCATAAAATAATCAGTTAGTAGAATCCAATAAAAATAAGCATATAAAGATACAATTAATAGATGATAGTGGTAATATACCAGATCCTAGTAAACTAGATAAAACAATGAAAAATTGTGTAATTTTTGATGATTGTGTTAATGATAAAAATCAGTCAGTTCAGAGAAATTATTTCACAAGAGGTAGACATGATAACTGTAGTGTTTTTTATTTAACACAAAGTATGTATTCATTAGATGGAAGTGTTATTAGAAAGAATGCAAATATATTTATACTATTTGAAATAAATGCAAGAAACTTAAGTGATTTGTTAAGAGATTTACGCGTAAGAAATAAAGATGAATTTAAACAATCGTGTAACAATGCTTGGTCAAAAGATTACGGCTTCATTACAATTAATATTGATAAAAAAATTCATGATAGACTTATAGAACATTTGTTTACCGAGTGGTAAAAAATAACAAATATAGTGTTATAATATTTTATTTTTTTATTTTATATATATCAAATTTGTCTATCTTAGAAATTGGAAAATTAAAAAGGTAAAGTAGTTATTCCATCAGGTAAAATTTTTCTTTTATCATCAAATGGATCTAATGCTAATTTATGTTCCTCTTTTAAATACATTTTATGTTTCTTTGAATTAAGTCTATAATTACATGCTGTTTTTATTTCATTATTAAATAATGCATTTTTATAATCTTGAAATGTTATTTGATTAGCCACTGATGCCTTTGAAATTCCTTTTAATGTTTTATGTGTTTTAATATTATTAGTTGTATTATAACAATAACATTTAGATTTTAAAAATATAGCTTCTGTTATGAAATCTTCATTTCCTTCTAGTTCATCTTTTACTTTACATAAATCAGAAAGATGAATGATATCTTTTATTTTATTAATTTCTTCATCAAGTGAAGAATTATGCGGTATTGTTAATTCTAAGAAAACAGAATCGGTATCTGTAAAGTATAATTTATAGTTTTTGCCATAAGCAAGTGCTAAATAATCATATATAAATTTATACATAAATAGTTTAGCTAATTCTAATATAGTGAATCCAATAAAATTAAACTTATCATTTTTTACGCTATTTCGACGTAAATGTACAGCACATAGTTCATCACTAAATCTAGTAGTTCTTTTATATGTAGGTTTCCTTGTTAAATTTTGAAACCTATCTTTATCATAAACTATTTCAATATTTTGTCTATTACGCACATTTTCTAAAGTCTTACCATAAAATGCATTATTCATTAATTTGAAGAACACGTTTCCAAAATCATCTTTATTTCTTTTAGCTATTTTACGTTTTTCAATATTGAACTCTATATAATTTTTTAACCACTTAGATTTTCTATACTTTAGTTTTCAATGTATTTTAGTGATAATCATTCCATGCTCTAAATACCAATCTAGCATTCTTCCTTCAACAACATACTTTCCTTTATTACCTTGTGTTAACATAAGTTTTTTTGTTGGTCTGTATTTCTTAGGAATTATAGACTTTTGATAATCTGAAAAATCTTCTATATTGGGAATTTTGTTTTCGGGACAGAAAGGATAACATTTTGTTGCGCCTTTTATATAATCAGGGTATACTAAATCAACTTCATATATATAACCAAAATTATAATTTTCATCATGTGTTTTTTGATAATCAAGAATATTACACCACGACATTTCACCTGTTGGTAATTCTTGTATCATGGAAGAAGAATATAGGCTATTAAAATCATAATATAACAAATAGTTTTCTCTCATGATTTCATCAACTGCTGCTTGACTAACTTCATTTGATATAAGTCCTTCTATATTTTGATTAAACAATTTTATAAACTGATCGCTTTCTTCTGGAGATAAAAGTTTTATTATTCCACAATCATCAGGATTTACTTTTTTATTATAACACTTAACATATCTATTACCTAAAACTGATGAAACTCCACCTCTAATACCAGATTCAAAAAATAATAATTTATCATATGTATTTTCTTTATAATGTTTAAGTTTAACACCAGTATGTTTTAATCCTGCTAACCATGTTAAACCTTGTCTAGAATAACAATAACATGGATCTAGTCCGTAATATTCTAAACACATGTCACGAAAGTTTTCAAAAAGATCAGTAAGGATTAATACATCTATCTGTAGATATCTCATTGTATAATCATACATTGTTTTACAATTTAACTCTCTCCAATTTTTTTCAGCTTCTGCATAGTCTTCTTCAGATAATTGTGATTGTTTTAATGTTGATTTAAATTTATTTATTGGAGGAAGTTGTTTTTCTTTCATTATTTCATTTATTCTATTTATATCTCCAGTTATATATTCATACGGAAATATTCCTTTTAAAGGTTTTAAATTATATTTATTTAATATTTTACATTGTTCAGGTTTCAAAGTTTTTCCCAAACATCTAATGAATAAGGAGTAAAAAATCTAAATGCATCTAAAATTCTAATACAACCTAATTGCATTGAAAAATATTCTTCTTGTTTGCATAGTACATTTATTTGTTGTTGTTGCAATTTTTCAGATGAAAATAAATCTTTCATTATTAAATGGAAATCATATTTAGAACCATTATAGAAATATAGAGGAACAAAATTATATTTAAATTTATTAGCATCAAGATTACAAGAATTATGTGCTGCACCTCTATATAATCCATTTAGATGATCTTGATCTTTTACTTTATCAAGATATCTACCTCTGCCAGTTTTATAATTATTTGTAAATTCTTTTCCACAGTAAAAACATTTTATTTCATCATTAAAATGATATTTTTCTTCATCCGTTAATGGAATCATTGGTATATTTGTTTCAAGCAATTGTGAAAAGCGACCTTGTAATTCTTCTACTTTCTTTTTAAACATTTCTGAACTATCTTCACCATAGTATTGATAATATTCTGATTTAAATAATTCAGGGTAATTTGAATGAATGTACATTCCCCAACATAATGGTTTTTGTTCAAATAAATATTTTTCTTTGCTTTGTTCAGATGCACTTTTTTCAGGTGCACTTTTTTCATATTTACCATTATCAGAATTTTGTGTTATGTTAACATTATATGCTTCGAAATCACAATAAATTGTAAAGGGTACTTTATTTTTCAAATAATGTCTATTATAAATTAAATAATCATCTTTAGTAAAAGTATTTTCAAGTGCTTCATTTTTTTGACAATTATCCAAATGTCTATTCATTTCTTATTTAGTTCTAAAGCTTGTCATACATTGGAGACAAGGAAAATTAGCATTATCTGAAGTTTTTGTAAATATAGAAACATCTTTACACAATATAAAATGACCCTGATAATATAATATATTCGCTTTTGCTGGTTGTTTTGTTTATTTTAATTTTTCAAACTTATCTTTATATATTTTATGTGTTAAGTCGATATATCTTTGTAAATCTTTTTCAGACTGTTGATAATTTTGATTTGATATTTGTAGCTGATAAATATATTCTTTATCATATTGTCCTTTATATTGTTGTTGACATTTTTTAGACATTCATTTATTTTTTGATTGGTTTCATTTTCTTCATTATTTAAATCTTTATTGTCTTCATTTAATTTTTGAATCGTTTCTATCTTATTTTCATATTTATGGCCATATTCTTGTACTAATATTTTTGTTTGTTGTTGATAATCTGTTTTACATTTCTGTAAACTTTCATTTAAATTTTGTAATTTTTGTTGTTCTAAAGATAAAGATAAATAATCGGAATCATAATTATAATTACGTCCTTTATAATTATTATGATTAATCATTATTGGTGATAGTGTTTTAACAATTTCAAATTTTTAGTACATATTATTTTTCCTTGGTAAAAAATATTATGATGCATGTAATTTTCTCTATCATTATATACTATTTCTGATTGACATAAATTTTTATTATTCAAATAAATTTTTTTTGAATCTCAGTAAAGTGGAGTAATATTACCAATGGAAACATAATTCACATTTAATTGAAAAACATTTACTTCTATTAAATTTTTATTCTTTTTATGAAACTTTATTAACCTATTATAATCATATGGAAATTCATCTAAACCATCAGAAAGATCAAACTCATTTATATATTCTTTTTTGTCATAATGACTTAGTGTTCCTTTGTGATATTCTACAGGATGTAAATGTGCTATAATACTCCACAGAAAACAATAATCATCTTCATTTTTTATGTTGATTATTTGTGGTGAACTGAAAGGTAAAGGAACATAACTACCACCAGTATTATTTTTATATTTATCAATTACTATTTTCTTAGATAGTATTTTAACAAATCTCCAACCAGATTCACGTAACTGGGCTTCAATTATACAATTTTCTAATTTATTTATCATCGATTCAAATATGGGTTGTATATCATTTACATTATGAATTTCTTGTGAATTTGTAAAATGTCCTTGTATTATTTCTTCAGGAATTCCATCAGGTCCATTTTTTGTATAAAGTACTTCTACATTCATATAACATTTGAAAGATTTCTTAAATATATTATAAAAGTTGGTTAGAATATATGAAAAAGTTTTATCGGTTTCATTATATTCAAAAGACAGATTAAATAAATATTTTATATCTGTTACTGGCGAAGGCATACAGCCTTCGGTTCGTTCCGCTTCATCGGTTTTTTTAGTTTCATCAAAATCATCTATTTCGTTAAATTCATCAGTATCGCTAAATAAATATCTTCCATCTGGTGCGGGCGAAGCCCTAGAACCTTCAGTTCGTACATGTTCATCTTCACTATTAAAAACTTTTTTATATTCCGAATGTGAATAATCATCAAATATTTTTTTAACTTTTATATCAGTAGGTAATGTTTCGAGATAGTTTTTATAATTATTCAGTTTTAATTTATTTCCTTCATCAACTCGATCTACATTTTGTAAATTCAATTTACTTTGTAAATGAGATTGATAACTTCTTTTTGTTTGCAACTTTTTTTACATAAGTTACAAAAAAACTTGGTATTTTCCATTTTTTTATTTCTTAAAGAAAGAAATTGTGTTTTAATTTTAGATATAAACATTCCAATATCAAGGTCTTGAGAGTTATTTTATATTATTAAATATTTCACGTTCTTTAGTTATTTTATTTTCTTTGTCACATTAAGTTTTATCACATTAAGTTTTATCACATTAAGTTTTATCATATTAAGTTTTATCATATTGAGTTTTATCATATAACGTTTTATCAAAAGATAATTCAAATTTATTTTCACTAACTATTGATTCTTCATCAACATCATAAATTGATTCTTCATCATCATCATAAATTGATTCTTCAACATCATAAATTACAATTTTTTGGTATAGGATGCCATTCCCTGATAGGAATATCTAATTCCAAATTATATTTATTATTTGATAATAATATAATAGAGAAAAATATTGGTCTTTGATCTCTTTTGGAAAATTTAATAACACCACCATAATCTGAATCATTTTTAGTTTTTATTAAAGATGATAAAATTTTAAATTGATTAGATGTAAATCCCAATTTCAATTTTGTAGACCCGACACATAGTTGTCTAACAGTATCTTCAACTATTCCATCATTATTATTTTCAATTGTAAGAAAATGAAATTTTGATAAATTTTGATTATATGTAGTATTACTATCATGTTGAGATATAAATTTTTCTTCACTTAAATTTTTATAATTACTAATATTTTTATAATCTTTGTTACCATTCACACCTTTTTCAGATGTTTCAGAATCATCACCTATATTATCATCATCATCATTATTATCATCATTTTTATTATAAGATTCTTTAAAATTATTATTATCAGTTTCTTTAAAATTATTATGATTATGATTATGGCCACTGTAAATAGTACAAGGTGTTGTCCACATATAAATTTTTTCTTGTTGTGCCAAACCATTTATGTAAGATTTTAACAAATTAACATTTAAATTTGAATATAATCCTATATAAGTATCATCATCATATCTTTGTGGCATATCAGAACTTTCTTGTTTATAAATTGTATCTCTATAATAAACTTGACATAGTAACTCTTCATTGTGATTTTTACTTTCTATGAGTAATGGGCAAAGGACCGTTCCAGGACACCTAAAATTCAAAAAAATAGTATCTTTAAAAACGACATAAATTCATGAATTTGAACCCTTTTTCAGGTTTTTAAGACCTAAATACATGAATTTAGACCGTTCCAGGACACCACAAAATTCAAAAAAATAGTATCTTTAAAAACGACATAAATTCATGAATTCAGACCCTTTTTCAGGTTTTTAAGACCTAAATACATGAATTTAGACCGTTCCAGGACACCTAAAATTCAAAGAAATAGTATCTTTAAAAACGACATAAATTCATGAATTTGAACCCTTTTTCAGGTTTTTAAGACATAAAAACCTGAATTTAGTCCATTCAAAAAGTACCATTTTTGAAAAAATGGTACTTTTTAAAAACGACATAAATTCATGAATTTGAACCCTTTTTCAGGTTATGAAGACCTAAATTCATGAATTTATGACGTTTTTAAAAATACCCAATTTTTCAAATTTTTCAAAATCTCAAATTTGTGATTATGACATTTTTCATTGCTTAAATCATGACCGTTCCAGGACACTGAAAAAATCAGAAAAGTTAAGAATCTCAAATTTGAGAATTACAATTTTTACCTTGTAAATCATGACCGTTCCAAGACACCGAAAATTAGTATTTTTAAAAAAGTCTTTTAAATCCATTTTTCAGGTTTTTAAAATATATCATGTGACTAAAAATATTTCTTTAAAAATGGAAGAAACAAAAGTGGAAGGAACTTCAGAAATGGAAGGAACCTCAAGAATATGTCCTTCGTTATCATATGAACGTAGTTCTACTTTAATGGACATTGAAAAGATTAACATTGAAAAAATGAATAAAGAAAAACACAAAGATAGAGTAAGGTATATGAAAGATAAGGAATCTCAATTATTATTAAGATTAGAGCATTATAAAAAATTAAGAAAGAGATGGAACAAAGTTAAGAATGTAACACAAGGAATTGGCATATTCTTAACAATAAGTTTAGGTGCTTTAACAATTGTTATATCTTCAGGTGTTTTAGTAATTCCAGTAGTTGCTACAGCTTTAACAGGTACGGGTGTTTTTGCAACTTCACTTGTTACAATGTTAGATAAATCTTTAATAACTAAGAAACGAAAATCATTAAAAACTAAGCATTTATATATTAAAGAAGTCTATGATAAACTACATTACTACTTTCAAAGAGTATGTGATGATAATGTTATTACGTTAGATGAGATTGAAAAATTTGATCAAATAGCTAATGAAGTAAATCAAATATCATTTCAATCACAGACAGAAAAAGTTGATGATAAAAATAAAAAGGATGGCAAAATTTCTAGTGATGGTAAAACTTTTACTGGTGGTAAAATTTCTAATGAAGAAAATGATAAAATTTTTTTAGAAGAGTTCAAAACTTTAAGCGAAAATTTAAGCAAAACTTTATTAAACAAAACTTTATTAAACAAAACTTAAAACGAGAAAACTTTAAACGAAAAGATGTCAAACAACAAAGCAATAAAAAAATAATTTGTTCAGTAAAATGTTTTTGCTGTATTCCAATGTTACCACAAAATTCAAATATTATATTTAAAAATGGATAAAATTAGAGCTGATAATTTTAAAAGAATAAAACAATTAGAAGAGTTAATAAAACAAAGAAATATTATGAAAGAAAATCATCTTCAACATAGAATGATAAAAGCTGGTATTCAATCTGATATGTTTGAAAAAATGCAGCAAACCGAACAAGTAAAAACTGATTTTGAAAAAACTATGAAACCATTTAAAACTCTTGAAAAAGAAAGTACAAATAATGATAAACAAATTGATATAACAGATCCAGAGCACAAAACTATATTAGATCTATGGGTTATACTATGGATTACTAGAATCAAACATTAATAAGAAATTACCAAAATCCATGCAATTTGAACATTCTATTTCATTTATAGATGGAAAAACAATACCTAGATTTTATCTCGGACAAAAAGAAATATTTCCACAACCTTTTCGAGGTATAATTTTTTCACCAGATAAATCTCCTTTTAATTTATATAGAAATTTTGTTAATCTTTTAAGAGGAGCAGATTTAAATAATTATGCTGTAGAAGATCTCATAAAATATAAAGCTATGTCAGACAGAGTTGGTGCAGTAAAATCTCTTAGACGTTATAAACAATTAGAAAATTTATTATCAACGGGAGTTAAAGTAGGAAAAGGTTTATCTGAAAAACAGAAAACAGAAACAACTGTCTTCTTACCAGATGATCCGCAAGAATTACTAAATAGATTAAATATTTTAATATCTGCAATAAAAGAAGGACATAATTCTAGTTTCAATGAAATTCATGCTATATTGAAAAGACTGTTAGAAAAGAAGATTCTAAATGAAGAGGATTATAAAAGTATAACGAACCGAATGTTCTAGGGCTTCGCCCGTAGCTGAAATATGTTGTTGTTTTTAATTTTTTATAAAAAAAATATTTCATAAAAAAATATTTATTCAAAATTTTAACTAAAAAATGTGTTCAGCAGATTTAGATGAAATTAATTATCATTTAGAAAATCTAACAGAGATTTTGGGTTCATCAAAATTTAGTACGACGTTAAAAATTATAACAACTACTTCATCACACACTTGTAATTTAGAACCCATTCTGCATTTAGAACAAAATAAAAATTATCAAATTGCATTGAGTAGTTTCTCCACATTTAACACTATTCAAAACGTTATCAAAGATGTGAATGACCAATTTAGATATTCTACTGATGAAGGTAAAACATGGAAAATACCAACTTTTCTTCCTGGTTTTTACGAAGTTGAATCAATATCAAATGAAATTAAGAGACATTTAGGTATACCATTCAAAGATAAGAAACAATTACATTTTGCAGTTGAACCGGCAGTTAATAAATTTTCTCTTACTTTAGACGAAAATCATCAAGTTGATTTTAATCATGATAGATCATTGTCAAAGCTATTAGGATTTAATAAACAAACTTATAGTCAAGGTTATCATTTAGGTGAGAAGATTCCAAAAATAACTGAAATAAATTCAATTGTTGTAAATTGTGACATTATTGAAGGAGGATATATAAATGGTAAATTATCAAATTTAGAATTCAGTTTTCCAGCTTTTACTGTACCCATTGGTTATAGACTAAATGTAATTCCACAAACATTAATATATTTTCCTATTACAAGAAAAACTATTAACAACATTAACATGAGAATCACTGATGAAAAAGGACAAGAAATAAATTTTGGAGGTGAAGAGATTATGATAGATCTTTTGGTTCGGGAGGTATAAACTCCCGTTCGGGAGGTATAAACTCCCACGCGAAGCTAGAGAAGTTTAATTTTCTTCTTCTTTAGAAACAAAAAATAAAAAAAATAAAAATAAATTTTTTTATTAAAAAATGAGTGAAGTACCCCCATTAAATAAAAAGAAACTTAAATTTAATCATCATCCAAATTTATCTAATAAAGTTTCGTCCGTTATTTGTGGAAGATCAGGTTGTGGAAAAACGTATCTATTATTTAAAATTTTAACGACTCCAAATTTTTTGGATTATAACAATCTTATAATTTATACAACAACAGCAGAACAACCCGTCTATCAATTTTTAAAATATGGATTTGAAAATAATCTTAAAAAAACAGCAATTGCTTCATTATTCAAAGAATATGAAAAATCTGAAGATGAAGAAGAAATAAGTTCGTGGTGTGAAGAAGCAACAAAAAATAATCAGTTAGTAGAATCTAATAAAAATAACCATATAAAGATACAATTAATAGATGATAGTGGTAATATGCAAGATCTTAGTAAACTAGATAAAACAATGAAACATTGTGTAATTTTTGATGATTGTGTTAATGATAGAAATCAGTCAGTTCAGAGAAATTATTTCTCAAAAGGTAGACATAATAACTGTAGTGTATTTTATTTAACACAAAGTATGTATTCATTAGACGGAAGTGTTATTAGAAAGAATGCAAATATATTTATACTATTTGAAATAAATGCAAGAAACTTAAGTGATTTGTTAAGAGATTTACGCGTAAGAAATAAAGATGAATTTAAACAATCGTGTAACAATGCTTGGTCAAAAGATTACGGCTTCATTACAATTAATATTGATAAAAAAAATCATGATAGACTTATAGAACATTTGTTTACCGAGTGATAAAAAATAACAAATATAGTGTTATAATATTTTATTTTTTTATTTTATATATATATGAAATTTGTCTATCTTAGAAATTAGAAAATTAAAAAGTTTCAGAAGTTATTCCATCAGGTAAAATTTTTCTTTTATCATCAAATGGATCTAATGCTAATTTATGTATTTCTTTTAAATACATTTTATGTTTCTTTGAATTAAGTCTATAATTACATGCTGTTTTTATTTCATTATTAAATAATGCATTTTTATAATCTTGAAATGTTATTTGATTAGCCACTGATGCCTTTGAAATTCCTTTTAATGTTTTATGTATTTTAATATTATTAGTTGTATCATAACAGTAACATTTAGATTTTAAAAATATAGCTTCTGTTATGAAATCTTCATTTCCTTCTAATTCATCTTTTACTTTACATAAATCAGAAGGATGAATGATATCTTTTATTTTATCTATTTCTTCATCAAGTGTAGAATTATACGGTATTGTTAATTCTAAGAAAACAGAATCGGTATCTCTAAAGTGTAATTTATAGTTTTTGCCATAAGCAGGTGCTAAATAATCATGTATAAATCTATACATAAATAGTTTAGCTAATTCTAATATAGTGAATCCTATAAAATTAAACTTATCATTTTTTACGCTAATTCGACGTAAATGTACAGCACATAGTTCATCACTAAATCTAGTAGTTCTTTTATATGTAGGTTTCCTTGTTAAATTTTGAAACCTATCTTTATCATAAACTATTTCAATATTTGGTCTATTACGCACATTTTCTAAAGTCTTACCATAAAATGCATTATTCATTAATTTGAAGAGCAAGTTTCCAAAATCATCTTTATTTCTTTTAGCTATTTTACGTTTTTCAATATTGAACTCTATATAATTTTTTAACCACTTAGATTTTCTATACTTTAGTTTTCAATGTATTTTGATGAGAATCATTCCATGATCTAAATACCAATCTAGCATTCTTCCTTCAACAACATACTTTCCTTTATTGCTTTGTGTTAACATAAGTTTTTTTGTTGGTCTGTATTTCTTAGGAATTAAAGATTTTTGATAATCTGAAAAATATTCTATATTGGGAATTTTGTTTTCGGGACAGAAAGGAAAATATTTTGTTTTATCTTTTATTTCATCAGGGTATACTAAATCAACTTCATATATATAACCATGATTATAATTACCATCATATGTTTTTTGATAATCTAGAACGGGCGAAGCCCTAGTAGACATCTCTGATGACGTACGAATATTACACCATGACATTTCACCTGTTGGTAATTCTTGTATCATGCAAGAAGAATATAAGCTATTAAAATCATAATATAACAAATAGTTTTCTCTCATGAATTCATCAATTGCTTTTTCACGTTCTACTCCTTCTCGTTTCGTTCGAAAAATTTCTAATATTTTTTCTTTTTCTTCTGGAGATAAAGGTTTCATTATTCCATATTATTGTGGATTTGCTTTCTTATTATAACATTTAACATATCTATTACCTAAAACTGATGAAACTCCACCTCTAATTCCAGATTCATAAAATAATAATTTATCATATGTATTTTCTTTATAACGTTTAAGTTTAACATTTGTATGTTTTAATCCTGCTAACCATGTTAAACCTGGTGTAGAATAACAATAACATGGATCTATTCCGTAATATTCTAAACACATGTCACGAAAGTTTTCGAAAAGATCAGCTAGTATTAATACATCTATCTGAAGATATTTCATTGTATAATCATACATTGTTTTACAATTTAACTCTCTCCAATTTTTTTCAGCTTCTGCATAATCTTCTTCAGATAATTGTGATTGTTTTAATGTTGATTAAAATTTATTTATTGGAGGAAGTTGTTTTTCTTCCATAATTTTATTCACAGAATTAAAATCAGTCTTCGACTGTGAACCACAGGTTTTATCTCCAGTTATATCAGTCTTCGACTGTGAGCCACAGGTTAAATATTCATACGGAAATATTCCTTTTAAAGGTTTTAAATTATATTTATTTAATATTTTACATTGTTTAGGTTTCAAAGTTTTTCCCATAACATCTAATGAATAAGGAGTAAAAAATCTAAATGCATCTAAAATTCTAATGCAACCTACACGTAATTGCATTGAAAAATATTCTTCCTCTGTTTTACATAGTACATTTATTTGTTGTTGTTGTAATTTTTCAGATGAAAATAAATCTTTCATTACTAGATGGAAATCATATTTAGAACCATTATAGAAATATAAAGGAACAAAGTTATATTTAAATTTATTAGCATTAAGATTACAAGAATTATGTGCTGCACCTCTATATAATCCATTTAGATGATCATGATCTTTTACCTTGACGGCTGAGCCGTCGCTTCGCCTATCAAGATATCTACATTTGCCATTTTTATAACTTTTTGTAAATTCTCTTCCACAGTAATAACATTTTGTTTCATTAATAAAATTTAGATTTTCTTTTTCTGTTAATGGCATCATCGGTATATTTGTTTCAATCAATTGTGAAAAATAATTTTGTAATTCTTCTACTTTCTTTGTAAACATTTCTGAACTACCTTCACCATAGTATTGAAAATATTCTGATTTAAATAATCCAGGATAATTTGAATGAATGTACATTCCCCAACATAATGGTTTTTGTTCAAATAAATATTTTTCTTTACTTTGTTCAGCTGCACTTTTTTCATAATTAAAAACCGAAGGTTCTAGGGCTTGGCCCGTACCATTTTCAGAATTATAATTTTCAGAATCGGGTGAAGCCCTGGAACTTTCCGTTCGATTTTGTGTCATATTAACATTATAAGCTTCAAAATCACAATAAATAGTAAAGGGTACTTTATTTTTAAAATACCATTTATTATATTCTAAATAATCATCTTTTGGAAATGTGTTTCTGACTGCTTCATTTTGTTGACAATTCTCCAAATGTCTATTCATTTCTTCTTTAGTTCTAAAACTTGTCATACATTGAAGACAAGGAAAATTTGTATTATCTGAAGTTTTTGTAAATATAGAAACATCTTTACACAATATAAAATGACCCTGATAATATAATATATTCGCTTGTGCTGGTTGTTTTGACTGCTCTAGTTTTTCAAATTTATCTTGATATATTTCATGTGTTTCATTAATTTCTTTTGCAAGATTAAATGTATTTCGATGAAAATTTTGATTTAATATTTGTAGCTGATAACTATATTCTTTATCATATTGTTCTTTATATTGTTGTAGACATTTTTTTAAAGATTCATTTATTTTTTGATTGGTTTCATTTTCTTCATTATTTAATTCTTTATTGTCATCATTTAATTTTTGAATCGTTTCTATCTTATTTTCATATTTATGACCATTTTCTTGTACTAATATTTTTGTTTGTTGTTGATAATCTGTTTTACATTTTTGTAAACTTTCATTTAAATTTTGTAATTTTTGTTGATATTCTAAAGATAAAGATAAATAATCGGTATCATAATCATAATTATAATTACGTCCTTTATAATTATTATGATTAATCATTATTGGTGATAGTGTTTTAACAATTTGAAATTTTTCAGTACATATTATATTTCCTTGGTAAAAAATATTATGATGCATGTAATTTCCTCTATCATTTTATACAATTTCTGATTGGCATAAATTTTTTTTATTCAAATAAAATTTTTTTGAATCTGGGTAAAGTGGAGTAATTTTACCAATAGAAACATAATTCACATTTAATTCAAAAACATTTACTTCTATTAAATTTTTATTCTTTTTATGAAACTTTTTTAACCTATTATAATCATATGGAAATTCATCTAAGCCATCAGAAAGATCAAATTCATTTATGTATTCTTCTTTATTATAATGACTTAGTCTTTCTTTATGATATTCTGCAGGATGTAAATGTGCTATAATACTCCACAGAAAACAATAATCATCTTCATTTTTTATGTTGATTATTTGTGGTGAACTGAAAGGTAAAGGAACATAACTACCACCAGTATTATTTTTATATTTATCAATTACTATTTTCTTAGATAGTATTTTAACAAATCTCCAACCAGATTCACGTAACTGGGCTTCAATTATACAATTTTCTAATTTAAGTATCATCGATTCAAATATGGGTTGTATATCATTTACATTATGAATTTCTTGTGAATTTGTAAAATGTCCTTGTATTATTTCTTCAGGAATTCCATCAGGTCCATTTTTTGTATAAAGTACTTCTACATTCATATAACATTTGAAAGATTTCTTAAATATATTATAAAAGTTGGTTAGAATATCAGAAAAAGTTTTATCGTTTCATTATATTCAAAAGACTGATTAAATAGATATTTTATATTTGCTAAGGCTTCATCGGTTCGTTCAGCTTCATCAAATTCATCAGTATCGCTAAATAAATATCTTCCATCTGGTACGGGCGAAGCCCTAGAACCTTCGGTTTGTACATGTTCATCTTCACTATTAAAAACTTTTTTATATTCCGAATGTGAATAATCATCAAACATTTTTTTAACTTTTATATCAGTAGGCAATGTTTCTAGATAGTTTTTATAACTATTTAATTTTAATATATTTCCTTCATCAACTCGTTCTACATTTTGTAAATGCAATTTACTATTTAAATGAGATTGATAACTTCTTTTTGTTTGCAACTTTTTTTTACATAAGACACAATAAAACTTGGTATTTTCCATTTTTTTATTTTTCTAGAGAAAATTTAAGGACAAATTTGTGTTTTAATTTTAGATATAAACATTCTGATATCAAGGACTTGAGTGTTATTTTATATTATTATATATTTCACGTTCTTTAGTTATTTTTTTCTTTATCACATTAAGTTTTATCATATTAAGTTTCATCATATTAAGTTTCATCATATAATGTTTTATCAAAAGATAATTTAAATTTTTTTTCACTAACTATTGATTCTTCATCATCATCATAAATTGTTTCTTCATCATCATCATAAATTGTTTCTTCATCATCATAAATTACACTTTTTGGTATAGGATGCCCTTCCATGATAGGATACCATTCTCTTATTGGAATATCTAATTCTAAATTACATCTTTTATCTGTTAATAATATAATAGAGAAAAATATTGGTCTTTGATCTCTTTTGGAAAATTTAATAACACCACCATAATCTGAATCACTTTTAGTTTTTATTAAAGATGATAAAATTTTAAATTGATTAGATGTAAATCCTAATTTAAATTTTGTAGACCCGACACATAGTTGTCTAACAGTATCTTCAACTATACCATCATTATTATTTTCAATTGTAACAAAATGAAATTTAGATAAATTTTTATAATTACTAATATTTTTATAATCTTTTTTACCATTTACACTTTTTTCAGATGTTACAGAATCATCATTATTATCATAAGATTCTTTAAGATCGGGCAAAGCCCCAGAACCTTCGGTTCGTTTATTATGATTATGGTCATTGTTAATAGTATAAGGTGTAGTCCACATATAAATTTTCTCTTGTTGAGCTAAACCATTTATATAAGATTTTAACAAATTAATATTTAAGTTGGAATGTAATCCTATATAAGTATCATCATCATATCTTTGCGGCATTTCTAATGTTTCTCGTTTATAAATTGTATCTCTATAATAAACTTGACATAATAATTCTTCATTATGTTTTTTACTCTCTATGTGAATGTTATATTGATTTTGTTCATCAACAAATAATCTTATTTTTTCTTTGGAAAAAGATTTTAATTTTTTAACTAATTCTTTAATATTGATATAATTAATAATTTTAGTTTCTATCCAATCAGTATTACTGATTGGTAAAACTGCTCTAATAAAACCATAAACATTATTATGACCTATTATAACCATATTTTCTTTATTTAATTTCACATAAGCTACATCATCATATTTACTAACAATATCCATAAATTTAATAAATGGATCCCCCGGAAATAAACAATAGTTAGTTTCTATAGAAGGTAAACCTTTAGTCTGTTCTCTAAATATTTCGGATTGTAATTGAAACAAAAGATTAACATCTATACATGGATTATTATTATTATCAAAACATTTATTTTCAAATCCCGTTGATCTCGTCGAATAAGAAGAACAGGATGATGCGGGCGAATATAATTTTTTTCAATTTGGATTTTCCATTTTTTTATTTTTATTAGAAAAAATTTTATTTTTTTATTTTTATTAGAAAAAATTTTATTTTCTTATTGTTAAAAAATGATGTTACCAAATGTTGGTGGAGGTGCATATATCCCGAATAATCGTGAATTAGAAATAGAGATAGAAAATTATATCATGAAAACTGGAGACGTTTTATCTGGTCCATTGCATCTTTCTATTCTTCCGCAACAAAATACAGAGTTAACAAATAAACAATATGTTGATACACAAATCAATGATTTAAAGGAAAAATATATAAACGATGTTTTGGTTCCACTGATGAATGAATTAAAGTTGCTAAAACTTAATGACAAATCATTAAACGAAAAATTATTAAAACTTGATAAAAAGGATAGAGAGCTAGAAGCAGATATAGCAAAACTTTTTAAAAAAATTTCTGAACAATCAAAAATTTTAATATTACTTTCTATAAAGTTAAAATCTGCAGTCATTAAAAATAAACATCAGATAAAAATGTTAAAAGAACAATTAGAAGATGAAATAGAAAAACTACCTGAAAGAATTAAAAAAATTGAAAGCAGTTACAAACTACATTCCAAAAAAGTGTTGATGAATTAAGTTCTAAAATTACTCAACAAATGAAAAGGATGAATAGAATAATAAATGAAGTAAACTCACTTAATCAAAAAGTTGGTAAAATGAAAAATCTGAAAATCAATTTAGAAAATGAATTAAAGAAAAATTTACAAGAAAACTCTAAAGAAAATAAAGAACAGTTAGATTCTGTTAAAAGACAATTAGATGTTCTTAAAATTAAGTTAAATGCACTTAAAACGGCGTTGAAGATGAATCAGGAGAAAATGCAAGTTAATAGAAAAGAAATTAAAGTACATCACACGCTGCTTGACGCAATAGATAACGTGCAACAGTCAATTAATAAAGTTATCTCGAAGTTGTTGTCCATTCACAAACGTAAATCTTAATCGACGAAGTCTTGGGTTTCTAACCTATCGGAGCGAAGCTCCTCGAGGCTTTAGCCGAACGTAGATATTTTTCCCAAAAGTCAAATTTAATCCTAAAAAATGCCTATAATTTATAAACACAATCTTAAACATTTTGCTTCAAATCAAAAAATTGCTCATGAACCATCTCAGAAACCTGTGTACCATTATGATAGTGTAGAAACTGTCGGAACACAAAAGTTCCTAGGCACCGCAGGTGCCGTCCAAAAAGAAGGGGCTGGCATCTTTTCTGGTATTGGAAGTATCGTTAACTTAATTAAAAATAATAAAGATTTGATTACATCTGCTGCAAAAGGAGCAGCTGCTATAGGTAGTACAGCTAGTGCAATATCAAATGCTGTCAAGTCTCAAAACGAATTAAAACAACTAGAAGCTATTCGTAAACTTAGGAATGATTCCGAAGAACTAAAAAATTTAAAAAAACTTTCAGAGGAAACAAAAAATAAAATTGCTAACATTGCTGTTGGGGAAACCTTGAGAAGCGGAGCTCCGTCTAATAGTAAACATAATGAAAATAAAAATAATAAAAAAACAATTGAAGAAATAAGAGGAAATGGCGTGAGTAGCAACCTTCGGTTTAACCAGCAAAGCTGCAGCGGAGCTGGTCTAGCAAAATTCTAAAATTATGTTTTTTTTAGTAAAATTTTTTTAGTAAAATTTTTTTCTGTCTGTGAGAAAAAACAAAAAGTCAAATTATTTTTTATAAAAATGTCTACGCTTATCGAAAATAAATTTAGATTAGACGATCCACCGTTCGTCAGTTACAATCAAAAAAAGAATGACTATATAAGAATTGCTATGAATCCCGGATCTTCCAGTAGAGTAAATACTGGAGGAGATTAAATCTTTGAAGTTGATAATCAGCAGAGTTATATATATTTACCTGATTCGTTTTTACATTGTGAATATTCTTTATATAGTGATGCTAATTTTACAACACCATTACCAGATAGCGATAATATTGCACTAGAGAATAATTTCTTTCCAAAATTATTTACACAAATGCGTTTAGATGTTGCAACTCAAAATATAGAAACAATAAGTGATTCTCCAGGTGTAATTGATACAATGCTTAGATTTGTAAAAATTGGTAAAAATAATAAAAAGTATGAAATCGAAGGTTGGTTTCCTGATACTAATGATGGTATAATTGTTGATGATTTAACTCACGCTGGAACAGATGCCGCAGGAATTGCGAAAGATGTAGAAAATATTGCAAAACATTTAAATAAAACAAATAATGATGCATATAAAGAAAGACGTGAATTTAACAAAAAAAGTAAACAGACAGTTAATTGGTCATTGTCTCCATTATTCGGATATTTAGATTATGATAAAATATCATATCAATTAAAGTTTAAATTAATAATTCATCGTACAGCAAATAATGAATTAATCTTTTTTGGTAAGACTGGAAAAAAAGCATATTTAAAAATTGATAGACTTGAATGGTTGATTAAGCATATTACTCCTAGTTTAGAGATTGAAACAGCTATTGCAAAAAGATAAAATACTAACAAACCAATTCCAGTAAATTTTCTAAAGCGTACTGCTAGTTCAGTAACTTTTTCCGAACAAAGATTTAACTGGCATTTTACTAGAACTTCGAATACTCCAAGATATTTATTACTAACTTTTCAAAGAAATAATTCTCCAAGTTTTGATAAGAACAATAATCTCTTCCATATTAATACAATTCGAAGTTTACAAGTTTCATTAAATCAAACCCGTTATCCAATTGATCCATTAAGATTTGACGATAGCAATAATCAATTTATGGAAGGATATGATTCTTATCGAAATCTTTGTATAGAATTTGGAGTTGAACCACAAGTAACTCCTGGAGATTGGAGACATTTATATCCTGTTTTCTGTTTCGATTTAAGTGCACAATCTGAAGATATTATCAAGACTGGTTGTGATGTAACAATTAATATTGAAAAAAAAGATTCCACAACTTCATTGATGGCTTATGGTTTATTGCTAGAAGATACAAAATATTCTATTGAAGTTCTTAATGGGAAGATGGCTAGGATAGGCTAAAGCCAGAGGAGCTTCGCTCCGATCGGTTAGTAACCTTAGGACCTTTGGTCCGATAGGCTAAAGCCAGAGGAGCTTCGCTCCGATAAGTTAATTTAATTTTTTTTGATAACTTAAAATTTTGATAACTAGAATAGATTAAAATTTTTTTGGTAACTTAAAATTTTTTCATAACTAGAATAGATTAAAAATTCTTAACTTAAAATTCTTAACTTAAAATTTTCGTAACTTAAAATTTTTTTATTAAAAATGTCGCAAGCGAAAAGTAATATTTATAATAAAACTGTTGAATTAAAATTACGTAATATTGTTGACAAAAATACCCCTAAAACTATTACGATTAATAAAAAAAAGTATTACATAAGTACACCAATGATAGAGAATATTCAATTACAAGAAGAAAAGAATGGCGGGATTCTCCTATTAATTCCACTAATAATAGGTGGCATAGCAGCAGCAGGAAGTGTTGCAGGCGGGACAGCTGGTATTGTCCAAGCAGTAAATAAAAATAAATCAGAGAAGGCAGCATTAGAAGAACAAAAACGTCATAATAGAGAGTTAGAGAAAGTTGCTAGGGGAGAAGGGACATCGGAGATGTCTTCCAGGGCTTCGCCCGAAGGAAAAGGAATAGTAGATAATTTTATTAGTAAATTAAAATTAGTTGATGAAGGAAAACGAGTTCTTAAAAATATTCTCCACAATGTTGATGATTTAACACTAGAACCGCCAAGAATTTTACATACCTTTAACCGCCAAATGCAGTCAAAATGACTGCAACATAAAAGATAATGAATAGAACCCTGTAATTACCTGACATCCTAAAATTTCTACCGGTTATTATTGGCTCATCATTTATCATGGTAATTGGACATATTATTGCTATACTTACTTTCATAAACAAAGTGGTTTATATGAGTAAACATATATACTGTGTTATGCACTATATTTTCATTTATGCATTAAAACTAATTATTTAGAATTTGCTGCGAAAAAAATATCACTGTTTATTGGATAGTTGACTTTTTGCAAGTAAGTTATTTAATTTTGTCTAATAGCATTTATTTTACTTTTGGAATGATAAATTCATTTATTATTATTTATATTTCCTAAAGAATTGAAAATTATAATAAAAGGCAGCAAAAAAACAAAGTTCTAATTTGTACTGTAATTGGTTTTTACAGTAACTGCAAAACTGTCATGGTTTCCAAAAATCATTTGGCACAGTTTATACATGTAACAATGATGATTTTGTTTGCAGAACATGGACCACAGCACCATTTTTTGCATGTACTGCAAACATTCCCACCTTTGTTCTTATGTTTGCTTATTTGGCACTCCTTTCGCTTTAGTGCTGTTCTAGCTGGAGATTCTGAAACGGATGCAGGCAAATTGACCTCAAAAGGTTTGAAAATTTGACACATTCTCTCTCCCAAGAAAAGAAGATAATCTCGCCTTGAGATTGATTTTTGGCAAGCAATTTTATATATAATCCATGAATTTAGGGCAACGATGTCCAACAAATTGTAAAATACGTGCATTGGCCATCTGCGTGAGCCCGCCTTCGTGGAATACATACGTGTCATGCTATCGAACATGTCAACGCCATGTTTCGTTTTGTTGTAAAAATTGACCGTTTCGGGAAGATTTTTCGGTCCGCCGCCAAAAGTACAAGATTCATGCATCGACGATAGAACGCAGACTGATTTTTCTGATTTTGATTTATACACCGTCAAAGAACATTTCTTGTTAGAGTTCAAGAAGAATCTTGATTCGTAACGCATCATATCCTTTTCCATTTGAGGTAACTTTTCCGGTAATTCGCGGCGATTCTTCCTGATGGTACCAACCATGGTAATCTTTTGTTCTTCCAATGCAGAGGCAAGACTCAAGGACGTAAAGTAATTGTCACATGTGATGTTATATCCCAATTTCTTGTACGGTTTCACCAATTCACAAACGACGTATTCAGACAAAGTAACATTGCTTGGACGACTTTCCTCCTTTCCCAAATACGGTAAGCTGTTCAGGACATATTTTGTTTCGGTATCACACAGAACCCAGAACTTTATGCCGAATTTATCCGGTTTGTTCGGCATATATTGGGTAAATGGGCATCTGCATTTCGATGGCAAGAGCTGTTCATCAATCGTGAGGAATTCTTTAGGGGTGTACATGTCCTGGCTATTGTCAATCATACGTTTCCAAATATCACGTATCAAGCAGAACTTGTCGGATAAAACTCTACTTCGCCGAGAAGTTTTCTCATCAAATCTGAGAAATCCTATAATCTCACGAAAGCGGTTGCGAGACATAGTATTCTGTACTATTGGAATACCCCATTTATCACTCCATAATGCTTCAAGATCAAACTTTGAGGCTGACGTCGCACCACGAATATACATAATTCCAATTACAGCGAGCAGCTCTTCTTTGGAGAAGGACCATTCCGAATCAGGTTTTTGTCGATTGGCTTCAGTTATTGTACATGCATGAATGTGATTCACAATATAGTTATCGAATAGAAGATGAAAGGCGGAAAATACATCGTCTGAGGAGATAGATCGTTTGCAGCGATAAGAAAGTCCGGGTTTAGCTGTGAAGATATTCTTCGAAGAGATCGGTCCTCGTCGCTCACGATTTGTTTCTTGCCACAAAGTACTTTTATCTTTACCCAGATATGGTGGTAATTCGGTTTCTTGTCGGTCTCCGTTATTGTGCCCAGTCGGTCTGATTATTGATTCGTCGTCAATCTCAACATCTTCATTGTCACTAATGGATGAATTTTCACTCTCGATTATAAATTCGTCCATGGTCACCTCTTCGTCATCCGATACTTCTCCATTCAATTGCGTTATCATCTGTAAAGCAGTTTGCGCAGATATTCGTCGACGTCGTGCTGCCATCGTAAGACTTCTACTGTCCTTTTCTGATAGTCAACTTTCTTCTAAAGTGAGCGTATGATGAGAAACTAAACACTTGATCGATATGGTATATCCATGACTTGATCCTGTTCATGTTGATGAATGATGACTCACTGTTTTGTTAGCGTTAAAAATGAGATATCTAAGCTTGAAAGTTGAAGACTAATACTTTACTGATTTGCAGTCAAAATGACTGCAATTGGCGCTTAAAGATATATTGTCGTGTATTTTCAACCATAGATATATTTACTCATGAATTCTAACTTAATTTCATTCCTTGGATATGTGCAATAAATGTCATAGCTTCTGATTATCACAACTAATTCAGTTAAGGCTCTGGCTGTATTCAAAAATTGATTGCAGTCAATTTGACTGCAATGGCGGTTCTAGTGTTAATTGAAATTAAAGAAACTAAAGATGGTTCTGGAATATATCTAAGTCCTAGTATGATTCGGTAAAACAATTATTTTATTTTATCTTTTAAATTTTTTTATCTTTTAAAATGAATTCTAAAAATTCCGAAAATTTAATTAAATTGAAAATTTCTAATTTAGATTTATTGAATTATCTATTAAACAAAAATAAAAACTCAAATTGTAAAATTTATGAAGGTGACGACGACAAACAAAGTTTGGCTACTAACTACGGTGGTGACATACAAAAAACATTAGAAAACTTTCCTGGATTTATTTGGAGTAAATATTCGAAAGAAAAACATCTTCCCGGTCATTCATATACCGGACCAGGAACTCGATTAGATATAAGACTAGATGAGAATAATAATCCGAAACCAGGTGAAGAACCGATAAATAGAGTAGATGCCGCAGCTTACAGGCATGATTTAGCTTATCGAAATCATGATCTAAGTTCTCGACATGCAGCTGATAAGAAGATGATTCAAGAATTAGATAGTATTCAAAATCCTACATTTAGAGAAAAAATTGAAAGAATGTTTGTTAAGAAAGCTTTACAAGCTAAAATATTATTCGGTCAGGGTTTAAATGAAACGACAGCTAAGCTGTCTGAGAGCAACGCTCGAACTAATAACTCTGAGAGCAACGCTCGAACCTACGCGTCTGAAATTCATAAGGAATATAGAAGGCCTAAATATTTATTGAAAGTAAAAGTATTTAATAAAGATGATATTTGGAGTGCTGATCTTATTCATATGCCGAATGAAAAAGATTATAAATACGCATTGACCGTTATAGATTTATATACACGATACGCTTGGGTAAAACCTTTAAAAAATAAAAGTGGTCTATCAGTTAAATATGCGCTTGAAGAAATCTTTAAAGAAAGTAATAGAAAGCCAAAAAAATTGTTTGTTGATAAAGGATCGGAATTTTATAACCGAAACGTTCAGCCACTATTTGAAACAGACGAACGTCATCGCCAAGGCTCAGTTTATTCAACTGAAAATGCAGGGAAGGCCGTAGTGATAGAAAGATTCAATCGGACGTTAAAAAATAAATTATTCAAGGAATTTACTGAGCAAAGAAATCAGAAATGGTTGAAGATATTACCAGGAATTGTGGAAGAGTACAATAATAAAGTTCATTTTGGTATTGAAGAAACTCCAAAGAATGCTTCTGACGACCCTGATCTAGTACGAAAGAAAATATTCGAGAATAATAATTCGAATGAGAGTAATCCGAATTTGCAGAAACTTAAGCCGAAATTTAAAATTGGAGATAGAGCTAGAATATTTAAATATAAGAATAAATTTGAAAAAGGCTTTGTTGGCTATTGGACTAAAGAAATATTTGAAGTTTGTAAAATAAATCAAAGTTATCCGATTACTTATGAAATTAAAGATTTAGATAATGAGGATATCAGAGGCCGTTTTTATCAAAATGAATTACAGAAAACAGAGCTTTAACCTCTAGGTGGCGCTTTAGCTAGCTTCGCTTGAGTTATAGATTGTTTAACTCTAACATAATATCTAGAAATGATACTCCTTTTTGTAATTTGTACAAAACGTATAAACATAATTGTCCACAATAGGTAGTGCCTGGTGTTTGAATTTGAAACGTATTGTATGTTCCCGTTCCAAGTAATTCTTTTACTTCATTTGTAGGGGGCAAACCGTATGAATCGAACCAATAGTTCTCAGCCTCCGGGCGATCAAAATAATAGTTCTGCTGATGATTTTTAACGCCTGCTGACCAATGTACACCTTTTTCATCTGACGTATGAAGATTTGTTATGAAATTTACAGTTATTGATGGAACTTTGTTCCGGGAACTGAAGGTTCCTGTTGGCCTATTTTTTAGGAATTGTAATTCGACTCTCATTAGAACATGAAAATTCTTTATTCCTAATCGATTAGCGATTTTCTTTAGGTCGAAATTCGTTGTCGTTTGTGTTCCATATAATTTCAAAAACTCATTTATGTTGCTCATTTTATAATAAAAAAATTTATTAAGGGACCCCTAGAAGTCAGAGGGGAGGGGGTATTGATTTAAAACTGTTCTCTAATGATGTCTTTCCTTACTACTTATTCAATTTTGAAATGATTTAATTTAATCTAAATTTAAACGTTACATTGTTGCATTGTATTAGTAGAGTTAGTGTTTCGCACATCTTTTATCAATAGTAATTCACTACTCATCAATATGTGAAAATTCTTTATTCCCAATTGCTTAGCAATCTCATTTAAATCGAAATTTGACGTGGTTTTGTTTGCCGTATATTTTTTGGAAGTCTCTGATGTTTCTCATTTTTATAGAAGATACAATGTTTCTATTATATTCCCGTAAATGAGAAATTAAAAACAACACATGGATATTTCAATTTGGTTACATCCACTTTGCATACATTCAATTTGGATACATTGAAATATATGTAAATTTGTCCACGCGAGGACAAGGTTTCATTGGATGAGAGAAAAATGACGTCATATAACAACATAATGAAAATGATTGAAAACAGGAAATAACATTGCATATAAAACAGGAAATAACATTGCATATAAAACAGGAAATAACATTGCATATAAAACAGAAAATAACATTGCATATAAGATACAAGTTTTCTAAACAATAGGATTTCTGTCCACGCGAGGACAAGGTTTCATTGGTTGAAGCACTCTATTGTATTTACATGTGCAAGAGGAAATAACATTGCATATAAACAGAGGGGTTTCAAGAATGATAAATTTTCTTCATAGCGCGTCTAATGTCAACGCGTTCATTTGATTAGTTGAATGGCGCAGTATTTTAGCTGAATGGCGCACCATTATTCAAGAGAATATAATGGTCTAACATTGAAAATAAAGTGTCTTGCGGCCGTATCGCAATAACAATAGCGGAGTTTAACATCCAAATTCCATTGAATATGTCAGCGCGGTATTATCGCTAAATGACGCACCATTGTTTGAGAGAAGAATGGAATCATTTGGAATGTCACATAATTGCTTTACACAATGAAGTCAATCTTCCGTTAACATTAGGTCGTGACTTTTAAAGTACAAGAGAAACAGACACCCAACAAAGCGTAGGAAATTTGTCTGCTAATTTACCTAATTTCATAACAAATGAAACTTCGGTGCGTGAATAATTGATATGATTTTGCTTCAAGAGACTATAAAAATAAGACTTGTCATTATCACAAACAGAGAGCAGATAGTGCTTACCGATAAAAATTTTACACATAACACTGAGTGAATTGTTTCTTTTTTCATGCAACAAGAATTTGTGTAAGTTTACAATTGTATTATTCTCTCCACCATTTGGCTCTATGAAATCACTCAAAGTATCTGTAAATTCATGCCTCTCCAATTCCTCCCGTAATTTTTTCATCCTCCCTGGCAACGATTGTTTTCTTCTATCTTCAAATTGATCTTGTCTCATTTTGAGAAATATATGACGAGAGCGTTTCGACACAACCTTCACTGACAAGAAACACTATTTAATTAAATAAGTCTTCAGCACAATTGTTTGAAATAGCCATATCGATTATTGTTGTTGTGTATTGTTACACGGCATTGCAGCCGGAGTAGGATTTGCTGGTTATATATTTCACGTCTTACAAATGTCTAAGTGGGTGTAGCAGCTGTTTGTTCTTTCATACATTGTTTCCTTTCAAATGTTTGAGTTGGAGGACACAGCTCCTTACACTGAAATGCATTTTATTCATAAATGCGAGAAGCAGATGTTCTCTACAATTGAATGACAATTGTAAAAGTACCTAAACTTATTGTTAAGAATATGTCAATTACTTCAAATATTTTTAGTCACATGATATATTTTAAAAACCTGAAAAATGGATTTAAAAGACGTTTTTAAAAATACTAATTTTCGGTGTCCTAGAACGGTCATGATTTTGGCGGGGGTGAAAATTGTAATTCTCAAATTTTGAGATTCTTAACTTTTATGATTTTTTCGGTGTCCTGGAACGGTCATGATTTAAGCGAGAAAATTGTAATTCTCAAATTTGAGATTTTGAAAAATTTGAAAATTGGGTATTTTTGAAAACGTCATAAATTCATGAATTTAGGTCTTCATAACCTGAAAAAGGGTTCAAATTCATGAATTGATGTCGTTTTTAAAAAGTACCATTTTTGAAAAAATGGTACTTTTTGAATGGACTAAATTCATGTATTTAGGTCTTAAAAACCTGAAAAAGGGTTCAAATTCATGAATTTATGTCGTTTTTAAAGATACTATTTTTTTGAATTTTAGGTGTCCTGGAACGGTCTTTTGCCCATTACTTCTATGTGAATGTTATATTGATTAAACTCATCAACAAATAACCTAATTTTTTCCTTTGAAAAAGATTTTAATTGTTTAACTAATTCTCTAATATTGATATAATTAATTATTTTAGTTTCTATCCAATCAGTATTACAAATTGGTAACACTGCTCTAATAAATCCATAAACATTATTGTGACCAATTATAACCATGTTTTCTTTATTTAATTCTACATACGCAACATCATTATATTTACTTTCAATATCCATAAATTTTATAAATGGATCCCCCGCGAAAATACAATAGTTAGTTTCTATAGAAGGTAAACCTTTGGTCTGTTCTCTAAATATTTCGGCTTGTAATTCAAACAAAAGATTAACATCTATACATGGATTATTATTATTATCAAAACATTTATTTTCAAATCCCGATGATCTCGTCGAATAAGAAGAACAGGATGATACGGGCGAATATAAATTTTTTAAATTTGCTTTTTCCATTTTTTTCTCATTATAAAAAAATTACTTTTTTATTGTTAGAAACTGATGCTACCAAATGTTGGTGGAGGTGCATATATCCCGAATAATCGTGAATTAGAAATAGAAATAGAAAATTATATCATGAAAACTAGAGACGTTTTATCTGGTCCATTGCATCTTTCTATTCTTCCGCAACAAAATACAGAGTTAACAAATAAACAATATGTTGATACACAAATTAATGACTTAAAAGAAAAATATATATAAACGATGTTTTGGTTCCACTGGTGAATGAATTAAAGTTGCTTAAACTTAATGACAAATCATTAAACGAAAAATTATTAAAACTTGATAAAAAGGATAGAGAACTAGAAGCAGGTACAGCAAAACTTTTTAAAAAGATTTCAGAACAATCAAAAATTTTTATATTACTTTCTATAAAGTTAAAATCTGCTGTAATTAAAAATAAACATCAGATAAAAATGTTAAAAGAACAATTAGAAGATGAAATAGAAAAACTACCTGAAAGAATTAAAAAAAATTGAAAGCAGTTACAAACTACATTCCAAAAAAGTGTTGATGAATTAAGTTCTAAAATTACTCAACAAATGAAAAAGATGAATAGAATAATAAGTGAAGTCAACTCACTTAATCAAAAAGTTGATAAGATAAAAACTCTTAAAATCAATTTAAAAAATGAATTAAAGAAAAATTTACAAGAAAACTCTAAAGAAAAAAAAGAACAGTTAGATTCTGTTAAAAGACAATACAAAAGATGTTCTTAAAATTAAGTTAAATGATCTTAAAACGGCATTGAAGATTAATCAGCAGGAAATGCAAGCTAATAGAAAAGAAATTAAAGTACATCACACGCTGCTTGACGCAATAGATAACGTGCAACGGAAAATTAAAAAAGTTATCTCGAAGTTGTAGTCCATTCACAAACGTAAATCTTAATAGAATTTAGTTTGTTCACTTTGTTCAGGTTTCTAACCAATGGAACCTTGTTCAGAGGCTTTAGCCGATGACGCACGTAAATCTTAATCGGACCAAAGGTCCTCAGGTTACTAACCAATCGTAAATATTTTTTCTCAAAAGTCAAATTTAATCCTAAAAAAATGCCTATGATTTATAAACACAATCTTAAACATTTTGCTTCAAATCAAAAAATTGCTCATCAACCATCTATGAAATCTGTTTACCATTATGACAGTGTAGAAACAATTCAAAAAGAAGGGGCTGGCATCTTTTCTGGCATAGGAAGTATCGTTAACTTGATAAAAAATAATAAAGATTTGATTACATCTGCTGCTAAAGGAGCAGCTGCTATAGGTAGTACAGCTATTGCAATATCAAATGCTGTTAAGTCACAAAACGAATTAAAACAACTAGAAACTATTCGTAAACTTACGAATGACTCTGAAGAACTAAAAAAATTAAAAAACTTTCAGAGGAAACAAAAAACAAAATTGCTAACATAGCTCTGGGGTCTGATAGTAAACAGGAGAAGAAATCAGGCGTAGCCATAGAACGTTCAATTGAAGAAATAAGAGGTAATGGTCTAGCAAAATTCTAAAATTGTATTTTAGTAAATTTTTTTAGTAAATTTTTTTAGTAAAATTTTTTTATCAAAAATCAATTAGTCAATCAAAAAGTCAAATTATGTTTTATAAAAATGTCTTCTCTTATCGAAAATAAATTTAGATTAGACGATCCACCGTTCGTCAGTTACAATCAAAAAAAGAATGACTATATAAGAATTGCTATGAATCCCGGATCTTCATGTAGAGTGAATACTGGAGGTGATATAATTTTTGAAGTTGATAATCAGCAGAGTTATTTATATTTACCTGATTCCTTTTTACACTGTGAATATTCTTCATATAGTGATGCCAATTGTACAACACCATTACCAGATAGCGATAATATTGCATTAGAGAATAATTTTTTTCCAAGATTATTTACACAAATGCGTTTAGATGTTGCAACTCAAAATATAGAAACAATAAGTGATTCTCCAGGTGTAATTGATACAATGCTTAGATTTGTAAAAATTGGTAAAAATAATAAAAAGCATGAAATCGAAGGTTGGTTTCCTGATACTAATGATGGTATAATTGTTGATGATTTAACTCACGCTGGAACAGATGCCGCAGGAATTGCGAAAGATGTAGAAAATATTGCAAATCATTTAAATAAAACAAACAATAGTGCATATAAAGAAAGACGTGAATTTAACAAGAAAAGTAAACAGACAGTAAATTGGTCATTGTCTCCATTATTCGGATATTTAGATTATGATAAAATATCATATCAATTAAAATTTAAATTAGTAATTCATCGTACAGCAAATAATGAATTAATCTTTTTTGGTAAGACTGGAAAAAAGCATATTTAAAAATTGATAGACTTGAATGGTGGATTAAGCATATTACTCCTAGTTTAGAGGTTGAAACAGCTATTGCAAAAAGATTAAATACTAACAAACCAATTCCAGTAAATTTTCTAAAGCGCACTGCTAGTTCAGTAACTTTTTCCGAACAAAGATTTAACTGGCATTTTACTAGAACTTCGAATACTCCAAGATATTTATTACTAACATTTCAAAGAAATAATTCTCCAAGTTTTGATAAGAACAACAATCTTTTTCATATTGATACAATTCGAAGTTTACAAGTTTCATTAAATCAAACCCGATATCCAATTGATCCATTAAGATTCGATGATACCAATAATCAATTTATGGAAGGATATGATGCTTATAGAAATCTTTGTATAGAATTTGGAGTTGAACCACAATTAACTCCTGGAGATTGGAGACATTTATATCCTGTTTTCTGTTTCGATTTAAGTGCACAATCTGAAGATATTATTAAAAATGGGTGTGATGTAACAATTAATATTGAAAAAAAGATTCCACAACTTCATTGATGGCTTATGGTTTAATGCTAGAAGATGTAAAATATTCTATTGAAGTTCTTAATGGGAAGATGGCTAAGATAGGTTAATTAAAATTTTTGGTAACTTAAAATTATTTAGTAACTTAAAATTTGTTCTTAAGTTAAAAATTTTTTATAACTATAATAGATTAAAATTTTTTGATATCTAGAATAGATTAAAAATTCTTAACTTAAAAATTTCTCGTAGCTAGAATAGATTAAAAATTTTTCATAACTAGAATAGATTAAAATTTTTTCATAACTTAAAAATCTTTCATAAATAGAATAGATTAAAATTTTTTCATAACTAGAATAGATTAAAATTTATCATAACTACAATAGATTAAAATTTTTCCTAACTTAAAATTTTTTTATTAAAAATGTCGCAAGCGAAAAGTATTAATAATAAAACTGTTGAATTAAAATTACGTAACATCATTGACAAAAATACCCCTAAAACTATTACTATTAATAAAAAAAATATTACATAAGTAAACCAATGATAGAGAATATTCAATTACAAGAAGAAAAGAATGGCGGGATTCTCCCATTAATTCCTCTAATAATAGGTGGCATAGCAGCTGCGGGAAGTGTCGCAGGTGAGACAGCTGGTATTGTCCAAGCAGTAAATAAAAATAAATCAGAAAAGGCAGCATTAGAAGAACAAAAACGACATAATAGAGAGTTAGAGAAAGTTGCTAAGGGAGAAGGAGTAGTAGATAATTTTATTAGTAAATTGAATTTACTTGATGAAGGAAAATGAGTTCTTAAAAACATTCCACATAATTTTGATGATTTAATAGAAATTAAAGAAACTAAAGATGGTTCTGGAATATATCTAAGTCCTAGTATGATTCGGTAAAACATTTATTTTATCTTTTAAAATGAATTCTACAAATTCCGAAAATTTAATTAAATTAAAAATTGCTAATTTACATTTATTGAATTATCTCTTAAAAGTACATAAAACCCAAAATTGCCAGCATAGCGGAGGTGATTCAACTTCGTTGTATTCCGGAGGTGACATAAAAAAACATTAGAAAACTTTCCTGGATTTATTCGGAGTAAATATTCGAAAGAAAAACATCTTCCTGGTCATTCATATACTGGCCCAGGAACTCGATTAGATATAAGACTAGATGAGAATAACAATCCGAAACCAGGTGAAGAACCAATAAACAGAGTAGATGAAGCAGCTTACAGACATGATTTAGCTTATCGAAATCATGACGTAAGTTCTCGACATGTAGCTGATAAGAAGATGATTCAAGAATTAGATAGTATTCAAAATCCTACATTTAAAGAAAGAATTGAAAGAATGTTTGTTAAGAAAGCTTTACAAGCAAAAACATTATTCGGTCAGGGTATTGATCCGTCGGCAAATGAAACCTACGCGTCTGAAATTCATAAAGAATACAGAAGGCCTAAATATTTATTGAAAGTAAAAGTATTTAATAAAGATGATATTTGGAGTGCTGATCTTATTCATATGCCGAATGAAGGAGGGTTTAATTACGCATTGACAGTTATAGATTTATATACACGATACGCTTGGGTAAAGCCTTTAAAAAACAAAAGTGGTCTGTCAGTTAAATATGCGTTTGAAGAAATCTTTAATGAAACTAATATAAAGCCAAGGAAATTGTTTGTTGATAAAGGGTCGGAATTTTATAACGGAAATGTTCAGGCACTATTTGAAACTGTTTATTCAACTGAAAATGCAGGAAAGGCTGTAGTAATTGCGCGATTCAATAGATCATTAAAAAATAAAATTTTTAAGAAATTTACTGAGCGAGGAAAACAGAAATGGTTGAAGATATTACCAGGAGTTGTAGAATAGTATAACAATACGATTCATTCAGGTATTGAAGAAACTCTAAAGAATGCTTCTGACGAACCTGATTTAATACGAAAGAAAATATTCGAAAATAATAATTCGAATGAGAGTAATCCAAATTTGCAGAAACGTAAGCCGAAATTTAAGATTGGAGATAGAGTTAGAATATTTAAGTATAAAAAAAGATTTGAAAAAGGCTTTGTTGGCTATTGGACTAAAGAAATATTTGAAGTTTGTAAAATAAACCAAACTTATCCGATTACTTACGAAATCAAAGATTTAGATGATGAAGATATCAGAAGCCGATTTTATCAAAGTGAATTACAGAAAACAGAGCTTTAACCTCTAGGTGGCGCTTTAGCTAGCTAGCTAGCTAGCTTCGCTTGATTTTTAATTATCATTATTATCATTCAATTCTAACATAATATCAAAAAATGGTACTCCTTTTTGTAATTTATATAAAACATAAAGACATAATTAACCACAATAAGTAGTTCATGGCTTTTGAATTTGAAATGTATTATAAGTTCTATTTCCAAGTATTTCTGTTACTTCATTTGTAGGTGGAAGTGCATAAGAGTCGAAATAGTAATTATCTCCATTTTATTAGACGTACCTGCAGACCAATGTACTCCTTTTTCACCTGATGTGTGAAGATTTGTTATGAAATTTATAGTTGGAACTTTGTTCCGGGAACTGAAGGGTCCTGATGGCTTATTTTTAATAAATTGTAATTCGTTTCTCATCAATATGTGAAAATTCTTTATTCCCAATTGATTTGCGATTTTCTCTAGATCAAAATTCGTAGTTGATTGTTTGCCATATATTTTTAAGAACTCGGTAATGCTAGTCATTTTATAATAAAAAAAAATCTTATAGGGACCCCTAGAAGTCAGAAGGGGGGGTATTGATTTAAAACTGTTCCATAATAATGACTTTCCTTACTACTTATTCGATTTTGAAATGATTTAATTTAATCTAAATTAAAGAGTTACATTGTAAAGAATCGGTTTATTAGCAGAGCACGTGCTTCGCACGTGTTTAATCAACTGCTATTCATTTCTCATCAGTATGTGAAAATTCTTTATTCCCAATTGATTTGCGATCTTATTTAAATCGAAATTTGTCGTGGTTTGTTTGCCGTATATTTTTAAGAACTCAGTCAGACCAAAAGCTCTGGGAGATAACTCAGTCAGATGTTCACCATTCATTTTAAATGAAGAAATTCTATTTCATAAATTTTATCAAAAAAATTGTTTGCCAGCATGAATTGAAGTGGTAGCAGCTGCGGCTTGTGGCAGACAATATCGCCATATGCAGGTATGCTTTAGTGGCTTCGCTGGGGGCAAAGGTCATAAAGATTCTCTCTCTCTCTCTCTCAGAAACAGCTGACGCCACAACTAGCTTGCCTAAACAACTGCCGCGTATTGACAATTTCATTCTTTCTGTGAGTGTTCTACAAGACTGATATACTGTGTTTGCAATTTTGTGCGTCTTCCTGCTCTGCTGTAGCAATGTTTATCAAATTCGTTTCACCTTCGATTTTGTTTATCCTTCATCTCGGAATATGTCATCATCATCACGAAGCTGTGACAAATAATGAGTGCTTCTAATCATCGAGAATTCATCGACTGTTTATTTTTCGAAAGAATTTGAATGGAGAAATCTTCAATACCGCTGATCTGGTGCTTGTGAATACAGTTTTGTCTCTTCACAAGAAAATGTATCATTAATGTCAATCTCGCAATAAAATTATAAGTAGCATAATCTTCCTGTTATTTATGCAAGAGACGTGAAGAACTGCGAACAACGTTCCCATTTCCAGATTTACGTACGAGTAGAACGTCTTTTCTCTCTTCCAAGAGCAGCAGTTACTGAGAGAATGAGGAACGGAGAAAAAAAATGAAATGGGGGAATGTACTTCGTAGAGACAATGCATGATGGAAGTTCTATTAATTTATCATAATGATCTAGTCTAAGTAATAATTGGGATTCTTTACATTTCATATAACGTATTCTATCTTTGTGTTTTTCTTTGTTCATTTTTTCAATGTCCATTAAAGTAGAACTACGTTCATATGATAACGAAGGATATATTCTTGTGGTTTCTTCCACTTTTGTTTCTTCCATTTTTAAAGAAATATTTTTAGTCACATAATTTTAGTTATCTCATATTTTAAAAACCTGAAAAATGGATAAATTCATGAATTTAGACGTTTTTAAAAATACCAATTTTTTGATGTTGTGGCTTGGAACGGTCATGATTTTAAGGGGGTGAAAATTGTAATTCTCAAATTTTGAGATTCTTAACTTTTCTGATTTTACAGTGTCCTTGAACGGTCATGATTTTCAAAGTAAAAAATGATCTTAATTTCAAATTTGAGATTCTTAACTTTTATGATTTTCGGTGTCCTGGACCGGTCATGATTTTAAAGGGGGTGTAAAATGTCATAATCTCAAATTTGAGATTTTGAAAAATTTGAAAAATTGGGTATTTTTAAAAACGCCTAAATTTATGAATTTAGGTCTTCATAACCTGAAAAAATGACCAAAATTCATGAATTTAGTCGTTTTTAAAAATACCGATTTTTCAAAAAAATGGTACTTTTTAGATGGACTAAATTTATGAATTTAGGTCTTAAAAACCTGATAAAGGGTTAACCCTCGTCCTCCGAAAATATTTAGGGCAGCATGGCCTACGAAATGGGGTACACACGTACCCCAGAGATTTTTTATGTTTTATTGATATCTGTGGTGGAGATTATTGCTGAATAAGATAAAATAATAATCTCTACATTAGCACCTGTTGATCTGATCACTTAAGAGTCCTTAGTTGAAAGAAAAAAGACAAAATTAAATGAAAAATCAAAAGTATCTATTTTTCAAATTGAACAGGTAACTTACTACCGGAGACAATCACAGGAAAGCAGAAAATTTGACTGCGAACAAAAATATCTATTTTTTGAATTAGGTAAGTGTTTTACGACTGTAAAGAATCACAGTAAACCATAAAATGTGGCTGCGAACCAGAAAATTTATTCTAAAATTGAACAAGTGTTTTACGACTGAAAACAATCACGGCAAACCAGAAAATTTGGTTGCGAATGATCCGCACAGACATACATGTTGCATTTGTGTCAACGATTTCGACTCTTGCGGTCCTTCTCTCTGCCACACTTTTGACATCGTCCAGTTCCGAAATTCGTCGGTGGTTCTGAGTCCAATGAAGCGTCCAAAAGCCCGCGTCTTTGCGCTGCTTCACGCAAGTACGTAGGTACACCGACAAATGAAGTGGCTTTCCACTTGTTGATTCGGTTTTTCATTTGTTCTGCAATCAACTGTTCTGCGAGGCATTCAAGGCGCAATCGGCGTTGACGTTTCTTATTTCTTTGAAAATTTTGTGGAAGTTTTGACCACTCCAAAACGAAGGCGTTGTAACCGGCTTCATACAAAAGGAAAAACGAAACATTCTTCGTCCAACGCCGAGTATTGCGACGACAGGTGTATTCACTCACGAGTTTGTCAAATGTGTCGACAGGACCCTTTGTCGCGTTGTAAGCACCAATGATTTCGGATTTCGAAATAACCTCAGGACCTGTATTTGATAAAATCATTTTTTGACTGTGATGCTCCGTTGACAACAATATCACTGCTTTGTTCTTTTGAGGCACATAAGAAACGAGTGTCTTTTCTCTTCTGAATCCAAACTGGCTATCATGGATATCTCTACGTTTTCTCGGCAAAAATGAGGCTGGAATCTGGGGCTTGTTATGCCGCAGTGTGCCCAGTAATGTAAGTCCATTTGCCCATAATCTGTCCGATAGTTCAATAGAGGTGAAAAAATTATCAGTGGTAAATCCACGTCCAGTTCTGTATAAAGGCTTTGTCAATTCGAGAGCAACATTCATACCAATGTTCTTCCCTCGAGCTGCGTCGTCGGTGTTCTTGCCAAGATAAATTTTCACATTCATGAGATACGCAGTATCCACATCGCAAAGACAGAAATATTTCAAACCATATCTCGCAGGCTTGTTTTTCATACATTGTCGAAAGCGACAATGACCTCTGAAAGAGTACAAAGTCTCATCTACACACACGTGTGATCCAGGCTCGTAAGCTGTACGAATATTGTTTTTAAATTCTTGGAAGATGTAATCCATTTTGTAAAACTTGCCACCATTCGAAGTACGACAAGAGACGTCATCAAAAGTTATAAAACGACTGATCTGCATAAATCTGTCTCGAGGCATGGCTAATGCAGCGATCTCCAAATAATGAATCGAAGTTCGCTTCCATATTTCGGCAATATCAACTTTTCGCTTTTTTGTCACTCCAAAAAGAAGAAGCAGACCAAAATATGCCATTATTTCTTCATCACAGACTTCTTCTATTTGATCAGGCATTCTTCGATTAGTGCATTGAACAATATGACGAATCATTGTCGGAGTAAATAGGCAAGAGAAAAAGTCAATCGGTTCTATACAGTTCTGAATAGGTATTTGCACTCCTGATCTCACTCTTACCAGATTGTGACGTCGATAGGATGAAGAATGAGGAGGGCGACCTGACCAGGTAGTTCCATCTTTGCCTTTGAAGTTATCCTCTTCGTTTTCACTATCATCTTCGGAGGTATTGTCACTCTCTTCGGAGCAGGAACTCTCACTTCGGTTGTCAATTTCAACAATATCTTGTTCTTCATCGTCTTCGATATCATTCAGAAAATCATCTTGGTCATCCTCGCTATCACTGTGAGCAATCAATTCTGCTATCCTTGGTGCGTACTTAGCCGCCATCGCTGAATCGACAAACAAGAAAAATGAGCCTCGCCAGCAAGAGCATAATCTGCGAGCGACGCTCATTCACTCATTGGCTCTGCACTACGTCATGATTTGCCTTCCCAACGAAGGCACGTGAATGCGCAATCGCACACACAAAAGCTGTTGTAAGTATTGATTTTCCGAACGCTTTGTCCGTGCTGCCCGCGAAGAAAAGATTTTCATTCAGTTACATGACAGATGAATTGTATGCGTGAGTGTTGCACGACTCGCTTCACACAACCTTGATGATCATGACGGTTTCGATACATCTCGTGGAAATGAATTTCTGCTAATCTTTCTCTGAAAAGCTGACGAGAAGGCCTACATGAAATACCATCACGGCCGTAACAAGGCTTTCCTGCGGCCGTGGGCAAGACCATATTTTGTACCTCCAGGCTCCAGTTATAATTTTTACCCTACCACTGAGGCGCAATTATAATGGAAACCTGCGCACCTAGGCAGACCCCCCTCCCCCCCATCTTGCTACGGGCACGAATGCAAGTAATGTATATATGACCGTTCCAGGACACCACTTTTTCAATTTTTTTCACTTTTAAAAAAACGTCCTAAATTGATGAATTTATTCTTTTTTAGGTTTTTTAAGACTTAAATTGATGAATTTAGTCCATTTAAAAAAAGTACCAAAAATAATAAAAATATAATATATAAAAATGAAATATATAACCTCCGGACTCTTTTATAAAAAATAAAAATAAAAATATAATATATAAAAATGAAATATATAACCTCCGGACTCTTTTCTAAAAAAAATAAAAAAAATATATCAATCTAAATAATAATCAAAAATCAAAATATATTTTAAAAAAATATTTCTTTAAAAAATGGAAGAAACAAAAGTGGAAGGAACTTCAGAAATGTAAGAAACCACAAGACTATATCCTTCGTTATCTCAATTAAAAATAAGTGAATTGAACATTGAAAAGATGAACAAAGAAAAACACAAAGATAGAGTACGCTATATGAAAGATAAGGAATCTCAATTATTATTAAGATTAGAGCATTATAAAAAATTAAGAAAGAGATGTAGTAAAGTTAAGAATGTAACACAAGGAATTGGCATATTCTTAACAATAAGTTTAGGTGCTTTAACAATTGTTATATCTTCAGGTGTTTTAGTAATTCCAGTAGTTGCTACAGCTTTAACAGGTACGGGTGTTTTTGCAACTTCACTTGTTACAATGTTAGATAAATCTTTAATAACTAAGAAACGAAAATCATTAAAAACTAAACATTTACATATTAAAGAAGTTTATGACAAATTGCATTACTACTTTCAAAGAGTATGTGATGATAATGTTATTACGTTAGATGAGATTGAAAAATTTGATCAAATAGCGAATAAAGTAAATCAAATATCATTTCATTTAAAGACCAAAAAAGTTGATGATAAGAATAAACAGGATGAAAAAATTTCGAGTGATGGTAAAACTTTTAGTGATGATAAATTTCTAATGAAGAAAATGATAAAATTTTTTTAGAAGAGCCAAAAACTTTATTAGACAAAACTTTATTAAACAAACCTTTAAACGAGAAACCTTTAAACGAAAAGATGTCAGACAACAAAGAAATAAAAAAATAATTTGTTTAGTAAAATGTTTTTGTTGTATTCCAATGTTACCACAAAATTCAAATATTATATTTTAAAAATGGATAAAATTAAAGCTGATAATAATAACAAAAAAAATATTATAACACTATATTTGTATATTTTTATCACTCGGTAAACAAATCTTCGATAACTCTATCATGATTTTTTTATCAATATTAATTGTAATGAAGCCATAATCTTTTGACCAAGCATTATTACACGATTGTTGAAATTCATCTTTATCTCTTATACATAAATCTCTTAACAAATCACTTAAGTTTCTTGCATTTATTTCAAATAGTATAAATATATTTGCATTCTTTCTAATAACACTTCCATCTAATGAATACATACTTTGTGTTAAATAAAATACACTACAGTTATTGTGTCTACCTCTTGTGAAATAATTTCTCTGAACTGACTGATTTTTATCATTAACACAATCATCAAAAATTACACACTGTTTCATCCTTTTATCTAGTTTACTAGGATCTTGCATATTACCACTTTCATCTATTAATTGTATATTTATGTGTTTATTTTTATTAGATTCTATTAACTGATTATTTTTTGTTGCTTCTTCACACCACGAACTTATTTCTTCTTCATCTTCAGATTTTTCATATTCTTTGAATAATGAAGCAATTGCTGTTTTTCTAAGATTATTTTCAAATCCATATTTTAAAAATTGATAGACGGGTTGTTCTGCTGTTGTTGTATAAATTATAAGATTGTTATAATCCAAAAAGTTTGGAGTCGTTAAAATTTTAAATAATAAATATGTTTTTCCACATCCTGATCTTCCACAAATAACTGACAAAACTTTATTAGATCAATTTTGATGATTATGAAATTTAAGTTTTTTTTATTTAATGGGGGTAGTTCACTCATTTTTAATAAAAAAATATGTTTATTTTAATTTTATTTTTAAAGAAGAAGAAGAAAATTAAACTTTTCCAGCTTCGCGTGGGAGTTTATACCTCTCGAACGGGAGTTTATACCTCCCGAACGGGAGTTTATACCTACCGAACCAAAAGATCTATCATAATCTCTTCACCTCCAAAATTTATTTCTTGTCCTTTCTCATCAGTGATTCTAATGTTAATGTTGTTGATAGTTTTTCTTGTAATAGGAAAATATATTAATGTTTGTGGAATCACATTTAGTCTACAACCAATGGGTACAGTAAAAGCTGGAAAACTGAATATCAAATTTGACAATTTACCATTTATATATCCTCCTTCAATAATGTCACAATGTACAACAATTGAATTTATTTCAGTTATTTTTGGAATCTTCTCACCTAAATGATAACCTTGACTATAAGTTTGTTTATTAAATCCTAATAGCTTTGACAACTATCTATCATGATTAAAATCAACTTGATGATTTTCGTCTAAAGTAAGAGAAAATTTATTAACTGCCGATTCAACTGCAAAATGTAATTGTTTCTTATCTTTAAATGGTATACCTAAATGTCTCTTAATTTCATTTGATATTGATTCAACTTCGTAAGAACCAGGAAGAAAAGTTGGTATTTTCCATGTTTTACCTTCATCAGTAGAATATCTAAATTGGTCATTCACATCTTTGATAACGTTTTGAATAGTGTTAAATGTGGAGAAACTAGTCAATGCAATTTGATAATTTTTATTTTGTTCCAAATGTAGAATGGGTTCTAATTACAAGTGTGTGATGAAGTAGTTGTTATAATTTTTAACGTCGTACTAAATTTTGATGAACCCAAAATCTCTGTCCAATTTTCTAAATGATTATTTATTTTGTCAAAATCTACTGATGATAATTCTCTCGAAGACATTTTTTAACTAAAAAATTTAAACAGATATTTCTTTATGAAAAATTTTTTTGTAGAAAATCGTAGATAAAAAAATCATAGATAAAAACTAGAAACAACATATTTCAGCTATACTTTTATAATCCTCTTCCTTGAGAATCTTCATTTCTAACAGTCTTTTCAATATAGCATGAATTTCATTGAAACTAGAATTATGTCCTTCTTTTATTGCAGATATTAAAATATTTAATCTATTTAGTAATTCTTGTGGATCATCTGGTAAAAATACAGTTGTTTCTGTTTTTCAGATAAACCTTTCCCTACTTTTACTCTCGTTGATAATAAATTTTCTAATTGTTTATAACGTCTAAGAGTTTTTACTGTACCAACTCTATCTAACATAGCTTTATATTTTCTGAGATCTTCTACAGCATAATTATTTAAATCTGCTCCTCTTAAAAGATCAACAAAATTTCTATCTAAACTAAAAGGAGATTTATCTGGCGTAAAAATTAACCCCCGTAAAGGTTGTGGAAATATTTCTTTTCCACCAAGATAAAATTTTGCAAATAATTTTTTATCTAAAAATGAAATAGAATGTTCAAATAACATAGATTTTGGTAATTTTTTATCTATGTTTGCTTCTAACAAACCATAATCATCTAATAGTGTTTTAAGTACTGGATCCGCTACATCAACACGTTTTTCATTAAGTTCTTTTTCAAGAGTTTTAAATGGTTCCATAGTTTTAATCAGTTAATCAGTTTTTACTTGCTCTGTTTGCTGCATTTTTTCAAACATATCAGATTGAATACCAGCTTTATTCATTCTATGCTGAAGATGATTTTCTTTCATAATATTTCTTTCTTTTATTAATTCTTCTAATTGTTTTATTCTTTTAAAATTATCAGCTCTCATTTTATCCATTTTTTATATTTTTATATTTTTATATTTTTATATTTTTATATTTTTTATATTTTTATATTTTATATTTTATATATATATCAAATTTAACTATTTTAGAAATTAGAAAATTAAAAAGGTTCAGTAGTTATTCCATCAGGTAAAATTTTTCTTTTATCATCAAATGGATCTAATGCTAATTTATGTTCCTCTTTTAAATACATTTTATGTTTCTTTGAATTAAGTCTATAATTACATGCTGTTTTTATTTCATTATTAAATAATACATTTTTATAATCTTGAAATGTTATTTGATTAGCCACTGATGCCTTTGAAATTCCTTTTAATGTTTTATGTGTTTTAATATTATTAGTTGTGTTATAACAATAACATTTAGATTTTAAAAATATAGCTTCTGTTATGAAATCTTCATTTCCTTCTAGTTCACCTTTCACTTTACATAAATCAGAAGGATGAGTGATATCTTTTATTTTATTAATTTCTTCATCAAGTGAAGAATTATGCGGTATTGTTAATTCTAAGAAGACAGAATCGGTATCTGTAAAGTGTAATTTATAGTTTTTTCCATAAGCAAGTGCTAAATAATCATATATAAATCTATACATAAATATTTTAGCTAATTCTAATATAGTGAATCCAATAAAATTAAACTTATCCTGTTTTACGCTAATTCGACGTAAATGTACAGCACATAGTTCATCACTAAATCTAGTAGTTCTGTTATATGTAGGTTTCCTTGTTAAATTTTGAAACCTACCTTTATCATAAACTATTTCAATATTTTGTCTATTACGCACATTTTTTAAAGTCTTACCATAAAATGCATTATTCATTAATTTGAAGAACACGTTTCCAAAATCATCTTTATTTCTTTTAGCTATTTTACGTTTTTCAATATTGAACTCTATATAATTTTTTAACCACTTAGATTTTCTATACTTTAGTTTTCGATGTATTTTAGTGATAATCATTCCATGTTCTAAATACCAATCTAGCATTCTTCCTTCAACAACATACTTTCCTTTATTACCTTGTGTTAACATAAGTTTTTTTGTTGGTCTGTATTTCTTAGGAATTATAGACTTTTGATAATCTGAAAAATCTTCTATATTGGGAATTTTGTTTTCGGGACAGAAGGGAAAATATTTTGTTGCACTTTTTATATAATCAGGATATGCTAGATCAACTTCATATACATAACCATAATTATTTTCACCATCTAACGTAGGTTCATATTCAAGAATATTACACCATTCCATCTCACCTGTTGGTAATTCTTGTATCATGGAAGAAGAATATAAGCTATTAAAATCATAATATAACAAATAGTTTTCTCTCATGATTTCATTAATTATATTTTCACGTTCTATACCTTCTTTTGTTGTTTTAAAAATTTCTAATATTGTTTTTTTTCTTCTAGAGATAACGGTTTCATTATTCCATAATTATCAGGATTTACTTTTTTATTTTAACATTTAACATATCTATTACCTAAAACTGATGAAACTCCACCTCTAATTCCAGATTCAAAAAATAATAATTTATCATATGTATTTTCTTTATAATATTTAAGTTTAACGGACTTTGTCCTAGAGCCATCGGCTTGAACACCAGTATGTTTTAATCCTGCTAACCATGTTAAACCTGGTGTAGAATAACAATAACATGGATCTATTCCGTAATATTCTAAACACATGTCACGAAAGTTTTCAAAAAGATCAGCTAGTATTAACACATCTATCTGTAGATATTTCATTATATAATCATACATTGTTCTGCAATTTAACTCTCTCCAATTGTTTTCAGCTTCTGCATAATCTTCTTCAGATAATTGTGATTGTTTTAATGTTGATTAAAATTTATTTATTGGAGGAAGTTGTTTTTCTTCCATAATTTTATTCACAGAATTAAAATCTCCAGTTATATATTCATACGGAAATATTCCTTTTAAAGGTTTTAAATTATATTTATTTAATATTTTACATTGTTCAGGGTTCAAAGTTTTTCCCATGACATCTAATGAATAAGGATTAAAAAATCTAAATGCATCTAAAATTCTAATACAACCTAGTTGCATTGAAAAATATTCTTCTTCTTGTTTACATAGTAGATTTATTTGTTGTTGTTGTAATTTTTCAGATGAAAATAAATCTTTCATTATTAAATGGAAATCATATTTAGAACCATTGTAGAAATATAAAGGAACAAAGTTATATTTAAATTTATTAGCATTAATATTACAAGAATTATGTGCTGCACCTCTATATAATCCATTTAGATGATCATGATCTTTTACTCTATCACATCCTAATTCTTTTCCACAGTAGTAACATTTTGTTTCATTAACAAAATTTAATTTTTCTTTTTCTGTTAATGGTATCATTGGTTTATTTGTTTCAAGTAATTGTGAAAAATAATTTTGTAATTCTTCTATTTTCTTTGTAAACATTTCTGAACTATCTTCACCATAGTATTGATAATATTCTGATTTAAATAATTCAGGATAATTTGAATGAATGTACATTCCCCAACATAATGGTTTTTGTTCAAATAAATATTTTTCTTTACTTTGTTCAGGTGCACTTTTTTCAGAATTATCATTTTCAGAATTATTATTTTCAGAATCGGGCGAAGCCCTGGAAGACATCTCCGATGTCCCGTGCTTTTGTGTCATATTAACATTATATGCTTCAAAATCACAATAAATAGTAAAGGGTACTTTATTTTTAAAAAACCATTTATTATATTCTAAATAATCATTTTTTGGAAATGTGTTTCTGACTGCTTCATTTTGTTGACAATTCTCCAAATGTCTATTCATTTCTTCTAAAGTTCTAAAACTTGTCATACATTGAAGACAAGGAAAATTTGTATTATCTGAAGTTTTTGTAAATATAAAAACATCTTTACACAATATAAAATGATCCTGATAATATAATAAATTCGCTTGTGCTGGTTGTTTTGTTTGTTCTAATTTTTTAAATTTATCTTGATGTATTTCATGTGTTAAGTCGATATATCTTTGTAAATCTTTTTCAGACTGTTGATAATTTTGATTTAATATTTGTAGCTGATAAATATATTCTTTATCATATTGTTCTTTATATTGTTGTTGACATTTTTTTAAACATTCATTTATTTTTTGATTGGTTTCATTTTCTTCATTATTTATTTCTTTATTGTCTTCATTATTTAATTCTTTATTTTCTTCATTTAATTTTTGTATCGTTTCTATCTTATTTTGATATTTATGGCCATATTCTTGTACTAATATTTTTGTTTGTTGTTGATAATCTGTTTTACATTTTTGTAAACTTTCATTTAAATTTTGTAATTTTTGTTGATATTCTAAAGATAAAGATAAATAATCGGAATCATAATCATAATTATAATTACGTCCTTCATAATTATTATGATTAATCATTATTGGTGATAGTGTTTTAACAATTTCAAATTTTTCAGTACATATTATTTTTCCTTGGTAAAAAATATTATGATGCATGTAATTTTCTCTATCATTATATACTATTGTAACCTGTATATTCTAGCACTCTGGATAACAGGCTACGTAGATACTATATGACAGTTATTGAATTGTGATAGTCTATTGCTTTCTACCAACTCCGTATTGCGTATCCAGCAACCCTGAGCTCTCGCCTACCTTTCCCTGTTGTTATCTCCTTGCTAAGCTTTTATGAAGATAAAACCAATGGTCCAGATATACTCGGTTTATTCTACCTATGAGGGAGATAAGAAGAAGTATGAACAGCGTACAGATAGCAACAATAGAAGACTCAGTTCGGTGACGAGGAATACCTATCATCTCGGTTTATATAGGCACTGTAATTCTCAATTCCCATTATTTTTAATGTGTGTCCCGGCTGTCTCCTTCTCCACCTGTCGCAGCTTGACTTTTATGATGAAGATATTTTTGATGTATCCGCGATTCCTCTCGCCCCGCGACTCTGCTGTCAAACAAGTTGACCACTTTTCAATAATAAGCATACTTTATATTCTTCACTCCACTGAGGTCAACTCACAATCGCGAATTTCCTTTCATTATTTCAGCCTTGTTACATATAATACCCCTTCAATTAGGTGTTGTCCCAAGACCTGAGACGAATTCGAGGGTATAAAGTTCACGGGAATCGGAGGATTTATGAAGGTCCATAGGATCTCGAAAATAGGTGGCACACATCCGTCAGAGAAGATCGAAATACAATAAAGCGAAGATGCTGCTCATACTTCTAGTTATCTCCCACATAAGTTATTAAAAGATCAAAAATGATATTCACAAAATGAGAAACATGACAATGTACATTCATGGGGGAAAAGGGAGGTCTAGTAATCATCAACATAAAGATGTCTGTGCCAACACTTAATCAAGAAGCAGTTAACATACTGGCACAAAAAATAAAAAACAGTACTTAACACAATGACCAACACACCAAGAAGAAATGACAGATGACTGCATTCATCAATGGAGACTCAGACGCTGATACAATTGTACACAAAATTCCTGACCCCATGAAATACACAATATTAGAGTCCGAAGATTACACCGCAAGGTACGATGATGCTGATGATCACGAATGGTTCGAGAAGCGTAGATACACGAAGAAATACAATAAAATAGAGTCTCCCAACTCGACCTCTGACAAGCAAACTTGCTGGCACAACTTAATAAGTTTCGGTAATCTCCAGACTGAAGATATCATGGCATAATAGTAAAGATAATACCAGGATCATAATAGGACCAATACCATGGTTTTACAAGAAGTATTAATATATCATGAGATATAAATATAATACAAAGCCTCATAAGATGTCATAATGCGAATATTAATGACGTACAAATGCCAGCTCAACATCAAATCATTTCAATCGAATTCATCAAAGAATGCTCATATTAATCAATGCAATCACACCCAAAAGATTGATAGTATAGTAGTGATAGTAGTAGTTTATGCTGAAACAAAAATCATGGGTGAGCATGTGCATGATAGGGTATAATGTGGATTACGGTGCCGGTTTAGCGCGGGTAAACTACCTTTTTATTTCTGAGCGGATAACGGCTATTACATGTATTACCGGCGGCCATCTGATTACCATCGTCTTCTGTCTCCATCGACGCGTCATTTTCGGTTTCCGTAACACGCTGAGCTCGTTCGAGCAATTCAGCTTCATCATCGTCACTTACAATGTGACCGTCTCCGTCATGTGTTTCCGAGATTTCATAATTACTTATATTATTTATGCTAACTACTAATGAGTAAAGGGATTCCAGCCGATTTATCGATCTTAACTCTGTTCAAGTGGACCCACATGGGTTTAGAGCGCGGTTCTCGCACAGAGATTATTTTGCAGTTGTGGTGTCAGTCAGTTCCGTTATTCTCATGGTCCCTTCCACTTATGTTGTAATTTAGGGGTGAGCCCTGTAGTTTTTGCGGGCATGTGAACATATACGCGATCCCCTATTGCTAATTTATCCGCCGTGAGCGTCACTTTTCGGTCGTAGTACTTCTTTTGTTTGTCTTGTGCTGCTTCAATAGTGGACTTTGCCAATTTCCAGGCGTCGGATAAAGTGCGAGCGAGATTATGCTTATAATCATCTACTGAAGTTGCCGAGTCTGTGAGAGTTCTAAGAACTAGGTCACTAGGGAGTAAAGGATCCCGACCATATAGTAAGAAAAATGGACTCTCCTTTGTAGAACTATGGCTGGCAGCCCTATAGGCAAATAACACATATGGGATGAAGACATCCCAGTCTTTCTGGTCGCGACTGGTGTAGAATGATAGCATTGTAATCAAAGTCTTATTGAATCTCTCGACTTGCCCATCCGTTTGCGGATGGAAAGAGGTGGTGAAAACTTTTTCCGTATTTATCAGACGGCACACCTCTTGTAAGAGTTCTGAGGTGAAATTCCTACCTCGATCAGATAATAGACTTTCCGGACATCCGTGGGGCGCAACTATATTTTCAACGAATAATTTAGCAATTGTTGTAGCTTTCTGATCTGGTACCGCAAATGCCTCCGGCCACTTAGTAAAGTAATCAGCGAATACGACTATGTATTTGTTTTGGTTTCGAGTCAAAGGTAAGGGGCCTAAGACATCGACTCCTAGTCTAGCCATAGGTCGATTTATTGGTATGGAGACCATCGGAACTATAGTTTTGACTTTTGGGCCCTTTTTAGTGGCGCAAGCGATACACGCTTGGCACCATTCTGTGACATCTTTGGTCATAGTAGGCCAATAATAGAATTTGCTAATTCTAGAGATGGTCTTTTCTATACGTAAGTGCCCGCCAAAAGCCCCGGAATGTAATTCCGTGAATATTTTTTGACGAAGCTCCTGTGGTATAGCTAAAAGTAGGTCGTTACCCGGGATGTTTACACCTTTATAATATAGTAATCCTTTTGATAATCGAAAATTTGGCCAATTATCATTGATGAATTGTGAGTGAGGCCGAGATAACTGTTTTGGCATCGGTTGGTTTTGCAACTTTTTTATGATAGCGCCATAGAGCTGGTCGTCCTTTTGCTGTTGTTGCACACAAGAAAATTCTGAACGTGATCGTATTTCACTGATCGCATTTATAGGAATGCGAGATAGAGTGTCCGCGTTAGAATGTTTTTTACCCGGGCGGTATATAATTTCAAAGTTGTATTCCTGCAGCAGCAGCGCCCATCTCATGAGTCGTGATGACGGTTCTCTATGGTTTAATAGATATCGAAGCGGTGCATGGTCTACTATGGCATAGAACTTTTTACCCCATAGGTATTCCCTAAAATGCTTAACGGCATATACTAAGGCTAGTGCTTCTTTTTCTACTGTCGCATAATGTTTTTCTGCTTTTTGTAAAACTCGACTTGCGTAAGCAATTGGGTGGTCTACGCCATCTGCCATTTGACTCAGGACACTCCCTACTGCCCAATTACTAGCGTCCGTTTGCAAATAAAAGGGTTTTTCAAAATCCGGATAAAGTAAGATAGGTGGTGAAGTTAGAGCTGTTTTCATGAGGATGAATGCCTCCTCATGCTGTTCTGTCCAAACAAATTTTTCCGATTTTTTTATCAAATTGCATAATGGTGCAACGATACGAGCAAAGTCTTTTACAAATCTTCTATAATAGCTGCATATGCCTAGAAATTGTCTTGTTTGTTTGATATTCTTTGGCCTAGGATAATTGACAATTTTTTTAAAATATTATCTGGTAGTGGAGTAAGGCTCGAAACGCAAGAGAGTTTTCTTAAGTGAAGGGGCAACTCCTGATAAAAATGCTTCAAGTGCCAGAGTTTGTCTAACGGACTCTTCATAAGATCTGTACGCTAAACGTGTAAGTTTTTGAATATCGGCTGCATAACTGGCGACCGATTCGCCTAGCTTCTGTTTCCTATTACGTAACTGCATAGCATTGTATCTTTCCATCTCAGGAGTATACAATAAACGTCGAAGATCCTCGAGTAGGACATCGATGTCAACTTTGGATGCAGCAGGTAAGCTATTGTATATTTCACGGGCATGTCCGCTCAAATAAATGGCAACATAGCTAACTGCTGTTCGTCTTTCCATCCCAAAGCCTTTGCTACTAAATGAAATTGGGTAGCAACTCACCAAATTGGTAATTGGGGTCCTGGAGATCGCCAGAAAATGGCTTCAATGTGATACCGGTTGCTCCAGACGGTAGGGCCGGTCGTCGACTGTCTTCAATTTATGCTATTTTTATTCCGACATTCTCCATGCGATCTACCAAATCTTCGACCGTCGCCATGACACGACCTCTTGTATTATAAGGCACGTTTACTTTAAAGAAAACGAATATGTCAAAAACTTATTAATGATTTTGTGGAATCCCAAATACTCGTATTAGTGCAATTTTTAAAATCTGTTGGGCAGTCAGCACGACTCGAACGTTAAATTAGTGTTCGTATGTGTACGGTAAATTATTATGTTGTTGCTGGTAGCTACTGTATGGATGATTATTGAATGCAGTAATGAGGTAAATAATTGCTACGGTATGAATGATGCAACTGCAGATACGAGGAAATACCGTAATGTATTGAAGAAAAAACGCAAATTGAATGATAGACTACAGTAGTATAGGACTGATTTATACTGGTAGGTGTGACTATAAATTGGTACCGTATTTAATTTTATGATACTATATTCATACAAGGCTACGATAGGGTAATTTTTAGTCGTTCTACTGCTTGCACAATTGTTTTATTCGGCGCCTATAGATCTCGGATGACGGGACTCGCCGGCGAACGTGGATGTATTCGCTGCAATAGAGCCACCCACTTTAATCTTAATTCGGAAACCCGTGGAAGTATACGCTCTTTTCTTTTTTTTTTTTTTGGAGCCCTCCACTAATTTATATACCGCGGTAACCCGTGGAAGTGTGCGCTCGTTTACCTCGAGCCTTCCACTAACTATATATGTTGTGAATGCCTCTCGGGGCGAAACACGAACTCAAACACGTGGATGTATAGCCACCCACAATAAATAAGAGAGCAGAAGGAATACCATATAAATTCTAACTGTTAACGTGCGCGCACTTAAAGTATGGCCGAAACTCACTCTGTTTTTTTTTCTCTCTCGTCTCCGCAAGCGAATTTAGTGAAGGATAAAAAATGAACTATGTACCGGCACCGGGCCACCGAACTGAGTTGAAGAAGTTACTAAAGACAGAAGCAAAGAGGGAAAGATAAACGAGGTGGGACTACCAATATGTAACCTGTATATTCTAGCACTCTGGATAACAGGCTACGTAGATACTATATGACAGTTATTGAATTGTGATAGTCTATTGCTTTCTACCAACTCCGTATTGCGTATCCAGCAACCCTGAGCTCTCGCCTACCTTTCCCTGTTGTTATCTCCTTGCTAAGCTTTTATGAAGATAAAACCAATGGTCCAGATATACTCGGTTTATTCTACCTATGAGGGAGATAAGAAGAAGTATGAACAGCGTACAGATAGCGACAATAGAAGACTCAGTTCGGTGACGAGGAATACCTATCATCTCGGTTTATATAGGCACTGTAATTCTCAATTCCCATTATTTTTAATGTGTGTCCCGGCTGTCTCCTTCTCCACCTGTCGCAGCTTGACTTTTATGATGAAGATATTTTTGATGTATCCGCGATTCCTCTCGCCCCGCGACTCTGCTGTCAAACAAGTTGACCACTTTTCAATAATAAGCATACTTTATATTCTTCACTCCACTGAGGTCAACTCACAATCGCGAATTTCCTTTCATTATTTCAGCCTTGTTACACTATTTCTGATTGACATGAATTTTTATTATTCAAATAATTTTTTTTTGAATCTGAGTAAAGTGGAGTAATATCACCAATAGAAACATACTTCACATTTAATTCAAAAACATTTACTTCTATTAAATTTTTATTCTTTTTATGAAACTTTTTTAACCTATTATAATCATATGGAAATTCATCTAAACCATCAGAGAGATCAAATTCATTGATGTATTCTTCTTTATTGTAATGACTTAGTCTTTCTTTGTGATATCGTGCAGGATGTAAATGTGCTATAATACTCCACAGATAACAATAATCATCTTCATTTTTTATGTTGATTATTTGTGGTGAACTGAAAGGAAAAGGAACATAACTACCACCAGTATTATTTTTATATTTATCAATTACTATTTTCTTAGATAGTATTTTAACAAATCTCTAACCAGATTCACGTAACTGGGCTTCAATTATACAATTTTCTAATTAAGTATCATTTGTTCAAATATGCGTTGTATATCATTTACAATATGAATTTCTTGTGAATTTGTAAAATGTCCTTGTATTATTTCTTCAGGAATTCCATCAGGTCCATTTTTTGTATAAAGTACTTCTACATTCATATAACATTTGAAAGATTTCTTAAATATATTATAGAAGTTTGTTAATACATCATAAAAGGTGTCATCAGTTTCATTATGTTCAACGAGCGATGTTCTATATACATGTTCATCGAATAAATATTTTATATCTGTTATTGGTGAATCCTTGGTACCTTCGATTTGCACAGTTTTATCTTCACTATTAAAAACTTTTTTATATTCCGAATGTGAATAATCATCAAACATTTTTCTAACTTTTATATCAGTAGGCAATGTTTCTAGATAGTTTTTATAATTATTTAGTTTTAATATATTTCCTTCATCAACTCGATCTACATTTTGTAAATGCAATTTACTTTGTAAATGAGATTGATAACTTCTTTTTGTTTGCAACTTTTTTTTACATAAGACACAATAAAACTTTTCCATTTTTTTTTATTTTTTAAAGAAAAATTTGTGTTTTAATTTTAGTTATAAAAAATTCTAAAATATTTTTTTTAGTAAAAATTTTTTAATAAATTTTTGTATAAAAAATAGAAATGTTTGAAGAGTATAAAATAGAACATGTACCAGTTTTAAAAAATTATAGACATCCTACTAATCCACTTACACCTAAGCAAGAAGTAAAATTTTACTATCATCACAAATATATGCAATTTGTAAAAGATTATAAAGTAAAACATGGTATACCTAAATATAGTAAAACAAATGATTTTCCACTATGGCTAAGAAGCTTTAGAGTATTCTTAGCATTTAATAATTTATGGTGATTAATCAATAAAGATAACTTATCAGTATATGATTTAAAAACATTAAATAAATTAAATCTTCATCCATATATTTACAATTTTAAAACAAAATATTATAAAATATGTTTTTAGTTTATTATAAAAAATAAATAAAATTATGATAAATTTGTTTAATTATTAAATATTTCACTAACACCATTTATTAATGGTTTTATATCATTTTATGTTTTTTTGGCTTCGTCTAATGTAGATTTGGCATCGGATAATGTAGTTTTGACATCAGATATTATTGGTGTTGCTTTTCTTAAGCCGTTTCTAACATCATCCATTACAGTTTTCAAGTAGTTGAATGTTTCATTATCTTGTAATCTGTTAGGTATTGGTATACCAAATTTTGCATTTAAATAGTTATCAAAATAAAAATAAAATGCATCAGGAATAATTTTTAGTGGTACTTTTGCTTCAGATTCTAAAAAGATAATTATTTGTTCTATAACTTGATTTGATAAATGTTTTGTATTTGCATATATTTTAATATCAAAATCTTGAGAGTTATTATAGATTTCTTATTCGGTTTCTACTAATATATTCAAATATTTATCATATACTTGCATATGTGCACTTATGGTATCAACACGTATTATTCCATATTTATGTTGTGTATAATATGATAAAGGCATATTCATTTTATAATTTTTATTAATATCATTAAAGAATGCTGCATTATTTTGTGTAGTTGTAAAAAATGTTTGAATGTTTTCTCTAATCTTATTATCTACATCACAAGCTTTATGAGCTAATACAACTATTTGAATATTTTGATGTCTTCCTTTTGTAAATATTTCTGACATATTTTTTGTTTTGATAAACTTGCAACATCATCTAAAATTAATAAAGATTTATTTTCAGGTGTACCAGCAAAATTTTCCATATCTTGTAACTCATCTAATTGTTTATCATTATAAACGTTTGTAAAAGTTGGCCATTCAGAAGTATGCATACAAAAAATATATACTTGTGTTTCATCCTTATAATGTTCGTTTATATATTTTTTAATAAACGTAGTCTTACCACTTCCAGTTTTACCGTAAACAATGAAATGTAAATTTTCTTGATACATTCTACCTTGTGTAATATTTTTATTATTAGTTTTATCCTTCATCTTATCCTCATCAGTTTTCCATCCTTTAAATTTTTTTATTTCTTGTTTATAAAAATTTATCCTCTTTTGTTCCTCTGTTAGAAAGTAACCCCATTGATTTCCAATACATATCACAAGATGATCAATAGAAAATATTAAGATACATGCAAACAATATTTTTATACAATGAAATTTTAAAAAATTCCAAAGACGTGTAAGATCTGATTGTGCTATTTTTTTATTAGGAGATGAATTAGGGGGTGGTGTCTCTAAATATTTTTTATTATATATATTATTACCTATAGTATTATATATAGGATTATATCTAGGATTATCTACAATATTATTAATATCTTTTACATATTCTACTTCGTTTTTATTTAGATTTGGATCTTGAGGGGATAGTGTATCTTGAAACTCAGTGTTATTTATATAATTATTTATCATTTCATTTAATACATTAAGAGATTTATGACGACTTAGATTACTTTTATTACTTTTATCACTTTTATTACTTTTAATTATAACCGGTGAATATAAATCTTCCAAATTTTCGCTTTTATTCATTTATTATTTTTAAAATAAAAAATTTAGGAATTATTATTTGTTGATTCCGGACTAGCATTCCTACACTCTAATGAGTGTTTTTAACCTCTGTAGAACCTCCGGAATGTATATGTATTTTTGTTCCTATACTAAAAAGAAGTATTTTTAGTCCTCTCCTCTCTTCCGGAATGCTTAAGAATATTTTAATAAAAATAATTTTTTATTCTTTATAAAAAATAATATTTAAATATATATAAGTTTATTTTAGTAGAAATACAACTATTTTAGTAGAAATATAACTATTTTAGTAATAAAAAGTAATTTTTTTATCTAATAAAAATTATTAATACGTTGATGAAGATTTGGAATACTTTGATTAATACGTTGATTTAAATTATCATTAATACGTTGATTTAAATTATCATTAATACGTTGATTTAAATTATCATTAATACGTTGATTAAAATTTTGATTAAGATCTTCATCAAAATCTTCATTAAGTTTTGGACAAAGTGTTACATGTCTTGAAAAATTTTTCTTTAATATAATTTTTTGACAACCTCTACATTTTACTTTTTCTTTTAAACAATCCTTACATTTATATTTACTATCATAGAACTCTGTCTTAAGTTTTGTAATTTGACAATTTGTACATTGTCTTGTAGAATTTATACAAGAATTATAATGATTAGTAATTCCTCGAATTCTAAAATATTTATTACAATTACGACATAACTGATCTTTTAGTTTTTCTTTTTTATCTTTTTTGACCTCTTCTGATTGTTCACATAATTTTAAATGACGTGCAAAATTTTTAGATGTTATATCTTTATTACAACCAGAGCATCTTTTTATTTTACCTTTCACAGATTTATTATTATCTACATAATTATCATTATCTACATAATTATTATTTTGTCTAGGTGTATTTTTTCTAGCAGTATAAAGATTTTGTCCTTGATCTGAAATAAATAAATGTTTTAATTTTTGTAATGGTTGCTCCAGTTGATTATTATTAGGTTGAATATTATTAGGTTGAATACTATCATACTGTTTTTTATAAAAGTTACTTCGATTTATTATCCCACATGATGTATTTTTCATATGAGTAAACAACATAGTTGGGTTTAAAAAATCTACTCCACAAACTTGACAAATTTGAGACATTTCCATTTTTTATTTTTATTAAAAAAATTTATTTTTATTAGAAAAAAATTTATTTTTATTAGAAAAAAAATTTATTTTTATTAGAAAAGATTTATTTTTATTAGAAAAAAATTTTATTTTATTAGAAAAGATTTTATTTTTATTGTTAAAAAATGATGTTACCAAATGTTGGTGGAGGTGCATATATCCCGAATAATCGTGAATTAGAAATAGAAATAGAAAATTATATCATGAAAACTAGAGACGTTTTATCTGGTCCATTGCATCTTTCTATTCTTCCGGAACAAAATACAGAGTTAACAAATAAACAATATGTTGATACACAAATCAATGACTTAAAAGAAAAATATATCAACGACGTTATGGTTCCACTGATGAATGAATTAAAGTTGCTAAAACTTAATGACAAATCATTAAACGAAAAATTATTGAAACTTGATAAAAAGGATAGAGAGCTAGAAGCAGATATAGCAAAACTTTTTAAAAAAATTTCTGAACAATCAAAAATTTTAATATTACTTTCTATAAATTTAAAATCTGCTGTAATTAAAAATAAACATCAGATAAAAATGTTAAAAGAACAATTAGAAGGTGAAATAGAAAAACTTCCTGAAAGAATTTAAAAAAAATTAAAGCAGTTACAAACTACATTCCAAAAAAGTGTTGATGAATTAAGTTCTAAAATTACTCAACAAATGAAAAAGATGAATAGAATAATAAATGAAGTCAACTCACTTAATCAAAAAGTTGATAAGATAAAAACTCTTAAAATCAATTTAAAAATGAATTAAAGAAAAATTTACAAGAAAACTCTAAAGAAAATAAAGAACAGTTAGATTCTGTTAAAAGACAATTAGATGTTCTTACAATTAAGTTAAATGCTCTTAAAAACGGCGTTGACGATTAATAAGCAGAAAATGCAAGTTAATAGAAAAGAAATTAAAGTACATCACACGCTACTTGACGCAATAGATAAAGTGCAACAGACAATTAATAAAGTTATCTCGAAGTTGTTGTCCATTCACAAACGTAAATCTTGATGGAACATTGTTCAGAGGCTTTAGCCGATCGGACCAAAGGTCCTCAGGTTTCTAACCTATAGAACCTTGTTCAGAGGCTTTAGCCGATCATAAACGTAAATCTTAGCGCAAATATTAACGTAAATATTTTTTCCCAAAAGTCAAATTTATTCCTAAAAAATGCCTATAATTTATAAACACAATCTTAAACATTTTGTTTCAAATCAAAAAATTGCTCATGAACCATCTATGAAATCTGTTTACCATTATAACAGTGTAGAAACAATTCAAAAGAAGGGGATGGTATATTTTCTGGTATTGGAAGTATCGTTAACTTAATTAAAAATAATAAAGATTTGATTACATCTGCTGCAAAAGGAGCAGCTGCTATAGGTAGTACAACTAGTGCCATATCAAATGCTGTTAAGTCTCAAAACGAATTAAAACAACTAGAAACTATTCGTAAACTTAAGAATGATTCTGAAGAACTAAAAAAATTAAAAAAAAATTCAGAGGAAACGAAATACAAAATTGCTAACATAGCTGTGGGGGATGAAACCTTGAGGAGCGGAGCTCCGTCTGATAGTAGACATAATGAAAATAAAAATAATGAAAAAACAATTGAAGAAATAAGAGGTAATGGTGTGAACAGCGGAGCTGGTCTAGCAAAATTCTAAAATTATATTTAGTAAAATTTTTCTGTGTATGAGAAAAACAAAAAGTCAAATTATTTTTTATAAAAATGTCTTCGCTTATCGAAAATAAATTTAGATTAGACGAGCCTCAGTTCGTCAGTTACAATAAAAAAAAATGACTATATAAGAATTGCTATGAATCCCGGATCTTCCAGTAGAGTAAGTACTGGAGGTGATTTAATCTTTGAAGTTGATAATCAGCAGAATTATTTATATTTACCTGATTCCTTTTTACACTGTGAATATTCTTTATATAGTGATGCTAATTTTACAACACCGTTACCAGATAGCGATAATATTGCATTAGAGAATAATTTTTTTCCAAGATTATTTACACAAATGCGTTTAGATGTTGCAACTCAAAATATAGAAACAATAAGTGATTCTCCAGGTGTAATTGATACAATGCTTAGATTTGTAAAAATTGGTAAAAATAATAAAAAGTATGAAATCGAAGGTTGGTTTCCTGATACTAATGATGGTATAATTGTTGATGATTTAACTCACGCTGGAACAGATGCCGCAGGAATTGCGAAAGATGTAGAAAATATTGCAAATCATTTAAATAAAACAAATAATGATGCATATAAAGAAAGACGTGAATTTAACAAAAAAAGTAAACAGACAGTTAATTGGTCATTGTCTCCATTATTCGGATATTTAGATTATGATAAAATATCATATCAATTAAAGTTTAAATTAATAATTCATCGTACAGCAAATAATGAATTAATCTTTTTTGGTAAGACTGGAAAAAAAGCATATTTAAAAATTGATAGACTTGAATGGTTGATTAAGCATATTACTCTTAGTTTAGAGATTGAAACAGCTATTGCAAAAAGATTAAATACTAACAAACCAATTCCAGTAAATTTTCTAAAGCGTACTGCTAGTTCAGTAACTTTTTCCGATCAAAGATTTAACTGGCATTTTACTAGAACTTCAAATACTCCAAGATATTTATTACTAACATTTCAAAGAAATAATTCTCCAAGTTTTGATAAGAACAACAATCTCTTCCATATTAATACAATTCGAAGTTTACAAGTTGCTTTAAATCAAACCCGATATCCAATTGATCCATTAAGATTCGATGATACCAATAATCAATTTATGGAAGGATATGACGCTTATAAAAATCTTTGTATAGAATTTGGAGTTAAACCACAATTAACTCCTGGAGATTGGAGACATTTATATCCTGTTTTCTGTTTCGATTTAAGTGCGCAATCTGAAGATATTATTAAAAATGGTTGTGATGTAAAAAGATTCCACAACTTCATTGATGGCTTATGGTTTATTGCTAGAAGATGCAAAATATTCTATTGAAGTTCTTAATGGAAGGATGGTTAGAATAAATTGATTAAAATTTTTTAGTAACTTAAAATTTGTTCTTAACTTAAAACTTTTTCATAACTAGAATAGATTAAAATTTTTTCATAACTAGAATAGACTAAAATTTTTCCTAACTTAAAATTTTTTTATTAAAAATGTCGCAAGCGAAAAGTATTAATAATAAAACTGTTGAATTAAAATTACGTAATATTGTTGACAAAAATACCCCTAAAACTATTACTATTAATAAAAAAAAGTATTACATAAGTAAACCAATGATAGAGAATATTCAATTACAAGAAGAAAAATATGGCGGAATTCTCCCATTAATTCCACTAATAATAGGTGGCACAGCAGCTGCAGGAAGTGTTGCAGGTGGGACAGCTGGTATTGTACAAGCAGTAAATAAAAATAAATCAGAGAAGGCAGCATTAGAAGAACAAAAACGTCATAACAGAGAGCTAGAGAAAGTTGCTAAGGGAGAAGGAGTAGTAGATAATTTTATTAGTAAATTAAATTTAGTTGATGAAGGAAAACGAGTTCTTAAAATATTCTCCACATTGTTGATGATTTAATAGAAATTAAAGAAACTAAAGATGGTTCTGGAATATATCTAAGTCCTAGTATGATTCGGTAAAACATTTATTTTATCTTTTAAAATGAATTCTACAAATTCCGAAAATTTAATTAAATTAAAAATTGCTAATTTACATTTATTAAATTATCTATTAAACAAAAATAAAACTCAAATTGTAAAATTTATGAAGGTAACGACATAAAAAAAACTTTAGAAAACTTTCCTGGATTTATTTGGAGTAAATATTCTAAAGAAAAACATCTTCCTGGTCATTCATATACCGGTCCAGGAACTCGATTAGATATAAGATTAGATGAAAATAATAATCCAAAACCAGGTGAAGAACCAATAAATAGAGTAGATGCCGCAGCTTACAGGCATGATTTGGCTTATCGAAATCCTGACCTAAGTTCTCGTCATGTAGCAGATAAGAAGATGATTCAAGAATTAGATAGTATTCAAAATCCTACATTTAGAGAAAAAATTGAAAGAATGTTTGTTAAGAAAGCTTACAAGCTAAAATTTTATTCGGTCAGGGTATTGATCCGTCAGCAAATGAAACGACAGCAAAGCTGTCTGAGAGCAACGCTCGAACCTACGCGTCTGAAATTCACAAAGAATATAGAAGGCCTAAATATTTATTGAAATTAAAAGTATTTAATAGAGATGATATTTGGAGTGCTGATCTTATTCATATGCCGAATGATTCTGATTATAAATACGCATTGACCGTTTTAGATTTATATACACGATACGCTTGGGTAAAGCCTTTAAAAAATAAAAGTGGTCTATCAGTTAAATATGCGTTTGAAGAAATCTTTAAAGAAAGTAATAGAAAGCCAAAAAAATTGTTTGTTGACAAAAGGTCGGAATTTTATAACCGAAACGTTCAACCACTATTTGATACTGTTTATTCCACAGAAAATGTAGGGAAGGCCGTAGTGATAGAAAGATTCAATCGGACGTTGAAAAATAAAATTTTCAAAAAATTTACTCAGCAAGGAAATCAGAACTGGTTGAAGATATTACCAGGAGTTGTAGAAGAGTATAACAATAAGATTCATTCAGGTATTGAAGAAACTCCAAAGAATGCTTCTGACGACCCTGATTTAATCCGAAAGAAAATATTCGAAAATAATAATTTGAATGAGAGTAATCCGAATTTACAGAAACGTAAGCCGAAATTTAAAATTGGAGATAGAGTAAGAATATTTAAGTATAAGAATAAATTTGAAAAAGGCTTTCTTGGTTACTGGACTAAAGAAATATTTGAAGTTTGTAAAATAAACCAAATTATCCGATCACTTACGAAATCAAAGATTTAGATGATGAAGATATCAGAGGCCGATTTTATGAAAACGAATTACTCTGTTGTGTGAAGATTTGTTATGAAATTTATAGTTATTGTTGGCTTATTTTTAATCAATTGTAATTCGTCTCTCATTAGGACATGAAAATTCTTTATTCCCAATTGATTTGCGATTTTCTTTAGATCAAAATTCGTTGTTGTTTGTGTTCCATATAATTTTAAAAACTCATTTATGTTGCTCATTATATAATAAAAAAAATTTCTTATAGGGACCCCTAGAAGTCAGAAGGGGGGGTATTGATTTAAAACTGTTCCATAATGATGACTTTCCTTACTGCTTAGTCAGAAGGGGTATTGATTTAAAACTGTTCCATAATTATGACTTTCCTTACTACTTTGTCAGAAGGGGGGTATTGATTTAAAACTGTTCTCTAATTATGACTTTCCTTACTACTTATTCGATTTTGAAATGATTTAATTTAATCTAAATTAAAACGTTACATTGTTACATTGTATTAGTAGAGTTAGTGTTTCGCACATCTTTTATCAATAGTAATTCATTTCTCATCAATATGTGAAAATTCTTTATTCCCAATTGCTTAGCAATCTCATTTAAATCGAAATTTGATGTGGTTTGTTTGCCGTATATTTTTAGGAAGTCTCAAATGTTACTCATTTTAAAAGAAATAAAATGACTTGTTTAACAATGTTCCATTTTATCTTTATGAACTCTCATTAAGAGGATATTGATTGTTTTATCTGTATTAAGACAATAGCAACATCTGTTACCACATTTCTCAAACCGCATGATTGTTTTAGGGGATCATACGGGTTGCGCATTCATAACATGGCGTTAATAACATAAAAGCAATCTATTAATTCATTCTCTGCTTTGAGGGAATATTCTGTTGTTATAGCAATCATTCAATACAATATCGCAGTATCGATAGTCGAGACCGACTGTCGAACCAAAGCCAGAACTTTTCTGGTTTTGGTTTCCAATCTGGCTAGCGTTATGGCCGATGAAATGATTTACAATGCGGTGCAATTTCCCCATTGTCATTCAAGTGCATTTAATCATACGCGTCATGTCATACCCGTATGTTGTCAAGCAAACTTCATTCACCTACAATGCCGCTTTGCTTAGATCGCCATTCATAATTTTCACATACTATTTAAACACACACAATTCATAAAACGTGACACATTACAATCTTAGTTTAAATTATATCATCACAATGGTTGGATCTACTGAAAGATCTGTTCGATTGAAGATAAAGCGGAGAAGAATTCAGAAGTTAACAAGGGAAATCATACATCTGCAAGCACGAAGTAAAATATTCTTACACTTGGATATGAGAAGAATTTTAGAATATATCGGAGACTCGCACATCAATTATACAATTGATAAGAAAATATTAAACTTAATTGAACAACGGCAGACAGTAATATTTTCTTTAAATAGAACCTTATCACAAGAACGGGACGAATAAATTATTGAACAAGCAACAATATCATCGAACAACGTCGATACAACAGGGCCGCCAACTTATGAACAAGTTATGAATCAAATTAACGAAGAACAAGCAGCGCAACAGCAAGCGGAGCAACAGCAAGCAGAGCAACAGTAAGCAGCGCAACAACATTAAGTGAAAGTGTTAATGTTATTAGTTAGTACCAGTGAACATCCTTCATCGCTTGTTCATAACATTATTTCTTTTCATATACCTAACTCTATCTTTATGTTTTTCAATGTTCATTAAAGTAGAACTACGTTCATATGATAACGAAGGATATGGTCTTGTGGTTTCTTCCATTTCTGAAGTTCCTTCCACTTTTGTTTCATCCACTTTTGTTTCTTCCATTTTTTAAAATATTTTTTTAAATATATTTTGTTTTTTTGATTATTATTTAGATTGATATATTTTTTTTAATTTTTTTTATAAAAGAGTCCGGAGGTTATATATTTCATTTTTATATATTAAATTTTTATTTTTATTTTTTATAAAAGAGTCCGGAGGTTATATATTAGATTTTTATATATTTTATTTTTATTTTTATTTTTTATAAAAGAGTCCGGAGGTTATATATTTCATTTTTATATATTATATTTTTATTATTTTTGGTACTTTTTTTAAATGGACTAAATTCATCAATTTAAGTCTTAAAAAACCTAAAAAAGAATAAATTTATGAATTTATGTCGTTTTTTTAAAAGTGAAAAATGAAAATGAATCTTTTTGAAAATGGTCTAAATTCACCAATTTAAGTCTTAAAAACCTGAAACAGTGACTAAATTCATCAATTTAGGACATTTTTTTAAAAGTGAAAAAAATTGAAAAAGTGGTGTCCTGGAACGGTCATATATACATTACTAATGCAACGAGAAAAATGTAAATCCAATAAAAAGTGAACATCTGATATCATTTTCTCATTTAGTCAAGCTGAATGAGAAGTTACGTGGACATAGTTTGATTTTTTATTTTGATGATGCATGAAGAAAAAAGTGACCATGGACACCAAAAAGGGGTACACGTGTACCCCACATGTAATAAGTCGTTGAAAACTCTTAATAAAATGAAACTTATCCTAATTTCAAATACCGTGTTATATAAAACAAGTTAAGATATTTAAACACTCCGGAGTAAATTTATCAAGAAAACATATGTTCATAGATATCTGCAAATTATTATAGCTGGGGTACACCTGCACCCCATTTCGTAGTGCGAGGGTTAAAATTCATGAATTTATGTCGTTTTTAAAAATACCAATTTTTCTGAATTTGTCTTGGCCTGGAACGGTCTTCTTCCCATTACTCACCTTTGTTTACCATCTGCTTAAAAGCATTTGATTCTCTTTTCGACATGAGAGCGCAGTCAAGTTCAAGTTCAACAGCAATGCCCCCTCCAAGCAATGCCACAATGATTCCGCGTTCAAGCAACTCCACAATGATTCCGCGTCCAAGCAACTCCACAATGATTCCTCTTCAAAGTAATTCCACAATGATTCCGCGTCCAAGCAACTCCACAATGATTCCGCGTCCAAGCAATTCTACATTATGGCCACTTCCAAGCAACTCCACAATGATTCCGCGTCCAAGCAATTCTACATTATGGCCACTTCCAAGTAATTCCACAATGATTCCGCGTCCAAGCAATTCTACATTATGGCCACTTCCAAGTAATCCCACAATGATTCCGCGTCCAAGCAATTCTACATTATGGCCTCATCCAAGCAACTCCACAATGATTCCGGGTCCAAGCAATTCCACAATGATTCCGCGTCCAAGTAACTCAACATTGTGGGCTCATCTAAGTAATGCCACAATGATTCCTCGTCCAAGTATTGCCACAATGATGCCTACCAATCCACCAACCACTATAGGCCTACCTGCTCAAACGACAAGGAAGCCAATCCGGTTAACATTCAAACAATTGATGGCCCTTATATTTTCTCGAATATCTGGCAGTAGGTGCAGATACAGAAGCTCACGCTGCAGATGCCGCTGCAGAAACTGTGGACAAGCGAGAAGATCGTGCCGATGTCGTAGGAGTCGCAGCAACCGGTAACCCGAAGTAGATGCTATAATATATTTTGACAATGAATTCAATTTGAGATCTGATTGAGTTATGACTATTTTAATAGCACATTTGCAATCACAATTGTCGACTTTTTCCTTCAGTCTGCATAGAAGTAATGTAAATCCTCCAAAGGAGGTCCGACACCATCTTTTCTATTCCACTTTTTCTACTCAGGATTGCCATTTGGATGGATTTCCAGCCGAATCCCAATGAGAATTTCCATTGGGATCCCAAAAGAAATCCCAATAGCCTACTTTAGAGCTAAAAGCGTACGCAATTTGACCCCAGGTTGCATCGGGGCTTGGCTCTTAGGCCTGCCATATGTGATACTTTTTGAATTGACGAAGTCCACGGACTCAGGCCTAGGACTAGACTGGCATTAATAGTAATGGGGGCTTCAATTGATCTTACACAATAATGTATAATAGGCCTACTGTATGGATAACTTTGCAACGAGACTGCCTTCACCCAAGAGCTTATAAAGGTCTACGTGTATAGCTAATATATATGTGTGAACTACAAACACACTTAGCATAAATTAAGCCCATATCAGATAATGCGGTGTTAATAAGCAGCTCGCTACACGGGCTCATACGTACAATAGGCAACAGGCTGTAGACGGCGGCATATACGGTTAAATAGGCCTGAATAGCTTGCAATGCTTAATTATCGAAGCGGCGAAGCGCATGACAACGTACCGGCAAATTGTATAAGCCTATTACATAGCTGCTACATTAATCAATAGCACTATTTTGAGCAACTATGAAAGTTAAAGCCATAGAGCAGAGATAAAGCTGACTGTGTCGATTTGCGTGGATCACACTAAGAGTTCTCAATGCTCGAATTCGAGAGAGTCAAAGTCAGACTGGAGACACAGAAATGAGCTGCTCTGTACAACCCGAAAACATTTGTATCGTACTCACTAATGTCAACGATTACGTGCATATTTTGTTGGGAGAGGACTGATTGGGATCTGTTGGAATTGGGTTGGATTTTTGGTAGCCCAATCCCAACCCAATCCCAATAGCCATTGGGATCCCAATTGAGATCCCAATCCCAACGGAAAACCTGGTATTAACCGCTAATGCCCATGTAAAACCAGTATTTCTGACAATGATTCCGCACGCGACATTTTAATTCAATTGAATCAGTATAGAAGTATGGCAGATGGGGCAAGTGGGTCTACTGAACCCGCTCAAGTGTCATGGGGTATAGAAATTCCTATCAAAATATTTGAAATTTTAGATGAAAAATGATTTTGTGCTTGTTCAGGATACATACAGTATTGTTTACATCATGCTCGTGCATGTGCGTTGTGTTGGAAAATCGCACAATGTGAATATCTAATTTTTGCGCGTGATTGTGTGTGGGTAAATCCATTTTATACAACAACATTTTCGGCAATTTTTGTCTTTTCAACTTTGTAACTTCGTTTTCTTTGAAAATTCACAAATATGGTCAATTTTCACACTGAATTCGAAGATCATAGTGGCGACCGCACCAAATGAGTATTTGTACAAGATTTGTATTTCCACCATATATTACCAAGTGTCTCCTGACCGATGATTTTTTGGTCTCGGTCAGATGGATATTTTGGCCGCTTTCCGAGATTTTGAAAATGATAATCATTGTCTTTTCAAAAAAAATCGCGCTACGGTTACGCTATGGTTCTTGATGATTCTGTGAGTTTTCATGAGATCCGGATTGAAGTTTTTAGAAAAATCAAAAAAGTCTGGTCGAAAGAATTCAGGTCATATTTTTAAATTCACAATTGCTCAGTTTTGGTGATCCATAAATGATTTTTTCCTTTTAATGCAATAACTTGACTCACAAATGATGTACATGTATTTCGTCGTATAAAGAACTTAAAACCATGATTTCTAGGTTCAGAAATATGCATCGTCAGAAGAAATGTGTATCGTCGGAAGACAATTTTTAGGGGACAAATGTTAATTGAAGAAAAATCCCAAATAAATTTAAATGCAATCTTAAAATTATAGCCTGGTTTAATAGTACGGTTCATGCGCTTTCACATGATATAGAACTTTATATGTATAATTTAAGGAGATTAGAACGAAATTTCTTCCCTAATATAGAGTACCCTTGCTGGGGACAGATTTTTTGGTAATTTTTCTGCCTTAAGCAAAATTTTTCATTGAGAAAACTTCTTTGAATTCATTGAGATCCTGAGGAACAAAATGAAAATAAATCATAAAAATCGGCTCAGAACGAAGGACTTAACAGTCGGATGACACGTTTTTTGACAAATGTTGTTTTATAAAATGGATTTACCCATTTGACTGACTGGCCCACATGAACAACTCAGCGTAAATCAAGGTTCAAGATGAAAGCCATTATCGTATCAATAGTTCGACACCAAAAGTAATGTGCTGACCATGTTCTAATAGCAGTGATTGATGAGTTTGAGACCTCCGCTACTGTTTTAAGAGTCTTAAAGTGTAATAGTAATTATATACTCATTGACATATAATTAATGAAACAAACTATCATTGGCTTGAATTGAAGTTTGTTTCATTTGTTCTCATGTATGATGAAACTATCATAGAATAGAAATAATAGAATAGAATAGCATAGAAAGAAAATATCTCGCTTTTATTACCATTCAACACATTAGAGAATGGAGAAAGATCTATGGTGGTCAAATTTCAAATTTTGATATCGATACAACTGTCATAATTGCTTTTACAAATTGAACATAAACGTGATCTGAAATCCAGCTTTTGTAAAATAAAATAGCAGACGATCAGTTTACCAGAGGTATGGCTATTGGAATGATTCGTTGTGGTAGAAGTTGTGCGAGTGTTGCCGAAGAGCTGCAACTATCGAGAGTCGTTGTTTGGAGGTGGTGGTGTCGATGGGAAGCAAAAGGAGATGTTAAAAAGAATAAGGGATCTGGTCGACCAAGAAAGTCTGCAGGAAGGACATACGCACGTCTAGTTTTAGCTGCAAAGAAGAATAGATTTGTGTCAGTCCCAAAGCTACACTGTAAACTCCTCGCCACGAAAGCTGCCACGAACTCGCCACGAAACGAATATTTGTTGCCGACTCGTGGCAGGAAACTTGTCGCCACTAGCCGCCACGAAAATCCGTCGAAGATGAGAGACTGCTTCAATCATTGAGATAATCACCTAAAATATTCTACAACATCGACATGCTGCTTGCTGGAAGCAAATTTACATAGTTCTATGGGATTTCGGTGAATATTCCTCGATATTCTAGGATTTGCAATATTTTGTTTAAATGTCGATGTGAATGTGATGAAATGTCTTCCCCAGTGTCGCCACCAACTCGGCAACACTGGCCACGAATTGAAACAATCGACTGAAATTAGCGAGAAAGGAACCAAAAAAAATCTTTCAATATTTCTGAGGAGTCTGGTGAGTAGATTGTTCAGCTTAATATCGATTAGGAAGATAACTTGCAACATTTTAGACATGCAGATATTTGTTTTGATGAATATGTTTTTGAGCAATTTGAATGGAAGACATTTTAGATTCAATGTAGAATGTTTTGCGTTGTTCCACATGTGAATCGAATACATTCTGGAGACATGTGTATCTTTCTCACGCTAAAAGGTATCTTGACAACAATTGTATTAATCAAATGGTCAGGTAAGAAAATCAGTGATGATAAACAGATTAAATTGTGGATGATAGAATGTAAAAGTTGATGTAGACGGATTCATCTATGCATGATTTCATCTATATCAATTACTTCATGTATACTAATTCTCCTTCTGTAGCTTTCCATGGTCGGGAATGAGACATTTTCAGATAAAGTAACTGAAATTCACCGAGTATATTTATGTTGAAAGTCTAGATTTTCACTCAGCTGCAGCGTAGGACGTGAACAGTTTCTGTATTGAGTACTTTGTCGGACTTTACATTTAGCGAAGAGCTAAAGTCCTAAGCCTAAAATGCTCATTTTCTCTCCACCAAAATATAGTTTGTCTTCAGTGTTACAAATCATCCATGCTATGTTTGCAAGCGTCACTATGGTTTTCATCGATAAATTTGATTTTAGTCAGCTGCTGTTGTGACTTGTTATGCTGTTTCATGAGAACAACTTCAGAAAACGCATTTCCAATGCTTTCTGAAAGCTTCGTTCTGATTGGTTCACTTCAGTGATTTATTGAGCCAGTAAAATAACTTGCATGAAGTCTTTCCCTGTCGCTATCGTTAAGTGAGAGCTTAGTCACTCAGAGAGGTAGATTTTGATGCATTACATCGAATAAACTAGTAATTCCTTTAGCATTGCACTTCTTCTTAGTAAACTTGAAACTTGTGATTGACCAATGCGAATAAAACGCGGCTGAAAGCGTGGCCAATGCGTTGCTAAAGTTGCATTCGTTGTCCTGCTTCATAAAAAGCTAATGCATGTCAAAAAGGTTAAAAACGGTTACATGTTAAAACATGTAAAAACATGTTAAAACGGTTTTTGCCAGTAGCCAAAATTCGAAAAACTGTCAGTTGCCATAACTTCTTTATTCTTCTATATTTCACTTAGTTCTTTTCAGACACTGGAGAATGTTAGATGTTCTACACGCCTGCATAGTTTCACAGCGATATTCTTTCTTTAACTCATCTTTAATCCGAATTTATACGCCCGGTCACTAACTTTTTGACATGCCAGTAGCCAAAACTTCTTTATTTCAGCTCCGATCTACATGAACTACCCATACAACCTCTCTCCAGTCCCAACCAAGTGGCCGGTGTAGTTTCAGTCCAATCGCCCAACTCTAGCCCTGCTTCAACCTCTGATTTCTCTCATTAGGGGAGAGTGGGGTGATCTGGCACCCTAACACTAAATTAGCTCTCATGACCAAACAACGAATTTTTTGCTATTCAAACATAATGACCTTAATATTCAGGGAATTTCCAAACTTTTTTATATAAAAATTTTTTTTTGATTGGGACTCCTTCCTCTTAAAATATTCGTTTAAAAAAGTTACAAAAATGCCAATTCACGAAATGTGTGGGGTGAATTGACACTTCGATGGGGTGATTTGGCACTCCTCTAGTTTGTTCCCCATAACTTGCCCCACGATGTACCGCTGATACTATATTGTGAACTAGGGTATGTGCCGTTAGTCTCTGGATTGTGTGATTTGTGAAGACTTTTGATGGTGTATTAGTATCTTGCATCTTCATTATGCTACTGTGGCTACTGCGTCTGGATTTACGATGTTTTAACAAAATTATGGCTACCGGCATCGTTGCTTCTTTTTTCACTAATGTAGGAATTTTCAATAATTGTCTGTATATTTTTGAAATTTTAAGCCTACGAGTATTTAGAACATCTAGCATTATCCGTTTTCTGAAAAAATCTTCGTGAAATATTGAAATCCAAAAAAGTTATGGGTGCTGGCAGTTTTTCGAATTTTGGCTACCGGCACATTTTACAGTTAACCATTAGTAATGTTGAGTGGGATGAGCCTGAAGTTCAATACCTGAAGTGCACAGTTACAGTTTGTACTGTTTGTGCATATTTACCTATCACTATCCGAATTTGTGCTCATTGTTATGGCAGTGCCTGTTGCAATATTCTTTTCCTGTTATCTGTCAGCTACAAAATGATCAAAATTACTGAATATGGCGAGAAATATCTATCAGAAATTCGGAATGTGTCTCGACTCGCTGTCTTGCATTGATTCATCTTCTGAGTTTTGAGAAATACAGTGATTGTTTTAGCGAAACATACTTGTTTCACAGATGTAAGCGACTTAGATCTTTACTTAGATAACATAGAGCGCGCTGGATAATGCACCAGCTGATTCCCTCGTTCACTAATTACTAATTGCACATTTACTTGTATGTGATGTGTAGTATAGGCCTAATCTACACGAGACATGACTCAGATATACTGATGTTTCTGATATACTGATATCTATACCCATGCCTATAGAGGTACAGTACATGCGTGTACATCAGACATGTAGCCCATTCGAAAAACAGTCACTAGCAATAAATTTCAGCTTTACGTTGATTAACGTGTCAGAAAATACTTGAGACTTTTCCAAGACTTAGATTTTGCTGTTGAAGACTATTTCTTGTTCTAAGGAACGAAGCTATGATATTTAACATTTCTAAATTTATTTTGGGATACTGGTAATACAGTGCAGGCTGTCAAGTCGCCTCTTATTTTAATTGCTTGGCATTCAGATAAAAAAGCGGCTTGTTTCTTTTCCCAGACATTCTGTTACTATTCGTTTTTTCTAGACTGCTGTGAACTTTTCCTAATTTTTTCGTATTGAAAGATTCAAATTTCATGAAACGCCAGCCGAGTTGCCGTATATGGATGTGTATATTTTTAGACAGTCTCAAGTAAGGATTTTTTGCGTAAATCACTTCTACCAATTATGTAACAGAGCGTTTATCTTTTTTAAGAGATTGAGTCTCGCCACTCAGTTCTGGAAATGGTTAATTGATCCAACTGCAAAACTGCTGCCTCAACCTCAAGGCCGAAAAGACGCTGAAATGATGTAGGCCTAGAATACCCAGACATCAAGAGATACATTCATCTCTGCTAGTAATGAATTAACATTTTCCTCGCAACAAGCTTTGGCCTACATGATATTTGACTGAATCCCTTAGGCCTACAGTGTATATCATTCGTTGCCTTGCTCAGTTTTTCACGCGCTCTCAAAAATATCGAAAGACATTAAGACAATGTTATAATTCGATAGTAGCCTAGAGGCCTACCAGTACCTAAGTGCTACAATAGCAATTAAATATATGTACAGTATAGAGGCATTTTGTACTTATCACTGTTGAACATTGTCCGGTAGCTGGTATAACACATGTTTAGGCTATCAGCAATTTTTCTGAAAAGAATAATTGATAAGGGAAAATTTCGATGCATCTCCTTATGGTCTTATAGCGGTTACCAGTTACTCGTATACTCAGTGGTCACCTTAAAGCCAAAAGAACAAAACTCAAAATTTAATTCCGATGTTTATCGACAACCATAAGATTCACAACTTCAACCAAAAGAATTAGAATGAAAGGAGCGAGGCAGCAGCTTCTATGCTTTTCAGGAATAAAATCTGTTAGTAGTTTATTTAGTATCCGAAAAAGTCACCTGACTTGTTTCACAATCCGAGAAGTTGTGTTTTATTTTCAGTCGATTTTATAAGCCTACTCCATCAATCAAGACACTCATCAAGAGGCGGAAGGTGTTAAGATAATAAATATGAGAATTGACACACTTACTGAGAGACGAGAACTGGTTGAAGTGATAAAATGAAGGAGTTTGAAGATTACAATCGTTGATAAAGCCTTGAATAACTTGTTCGTGATCCACAAGCAAGTTATAGTCACAAATTGTGACATACTAACAAATGTCATTTCTAAACTAATTACATTTATGAGTTGGCAATTCTTCCCGAATATCCTAATTTATCAATCTCAGGATCCCGGTTACCGTTGCCGGGATACCAATGTCTCCTAAATTTTCTTAAATCCTGGGATCCCGGGATTGTGGTCACTATATTCGACAATGCTAGGCTTACTAGAAAATGCTTAAATTTTAAGCGTTTTTACACGTGTACCCATTTAACCAATCATTATTCGGTACCATCTTAAGCAGCACCAATTTAACCAAACTTCCTCTTTTACAAATTTAACCAGTTAAAATATTTTAACAGGTTGAACATTCTTTGTAGGCGCTATCTTCATCATAAATTTAAAAAACCAAAACACTGTTTGCTGGTTCATGGCCACGCTTGTTCTCTCAAGTGAACTACAACAAGATAAAATGCTAAAACGTTGACAGGAGATAATAACAGGAGCTAGTGAGTAAAGTTAAAACTACGCAAGACACAAGAATGATGACGTCAGTTACTAGTACATTCTAACATGTCAGAAATCATAGAAAAGCTATGTACACTCACTACTGAAATGAAGCAATAGGTAGCATTAAACAACATTACCAATAAATAATGATACAGAAACAAATTTTAAGTCAGTTTTAAGACATGAAGTCGGTCTTTCTGCGCACACAATATCGGCTGTTGCTCTTTGATGGTGACACTTTCAGCCACCGAAAGTTGAAACTTCGTTTTGAGGCTCCTCATCACTTTGAATCCTTGCTCAGCTTGTGATAAAATGTCGGTCTTCCTATCACACTCGGTCAAGTGTCGTGTTACTGCAGATTGGACAGCCTTGGTCGATTTTGGTCTGGAGTTTGAATTCTGCACCCATCTGGGAATGTGCTCAGTACGACGAATATCGAGACACCTTGTAGTTTTGCCGATGTACCTTGCTCCGCAAGGACAGAGAAACTCGTATATAATTTTCGGTTTTCGGCTAGGTGGAATTGTGTCCTTCACAGCTGCAGGTGCGAGATTATTCGTCCTGAAAATTGGAATTGGTTTGAGGACAGGGTATGAATTTCGAATTCTCTGACATATCTTCTTGGAGATTGTCTCACTGATTTGTCCAAGGTAGCATATGTTGAAGAAGAGCGGCTTCTTTTCTGCGGTTGGAAGTCTTGGAGGTGGCGGCTTCATATTTCGATTGATAAACCACTCCGGGTAACCATTTCGCTGTAGAGTCCGTTTCAAAAATTCCAGTTCTTTCTGGAGATGTTGGGACGAACAGATATCATACGCCCTCTTCGTTAAGGTCTTAACAAGATTCACTTTATATCGAATTGGACCAAACGATTGATAATTATCATACAGTCCTGTAAAGCTTGGTTTTCTATAAATCGATGTCGTTATATTGCCATCGTCGAAGTGTAATTGGACATCCAAAAAACTGCTCGCAGATTCCTTGGTAAATGCTATAGATGGATGCAAATTGTTGCAGCATTCGAAGAACTGTACTATAATGTTTCGATCACCAACAATAAACGTGTCATCCACATATCGACAGTAAAACATTAATTGGTTTTTTTAATGGGGTTTTTGATGGTTTTTTTTATGGGATACCTGGAACAGAAGTTATTTCAACATTTTGATAAAAACCAATTAAAGTTTTACTGTCGATATGTGGATGACACGTTTATTGTTGGTGATCGAAACATTATAGTACAGTTCTTCGAATGCTGCAACAATTTGCATCCATCTATAGCATTTACCAAGGAATCTGCGAGCAGTTTTTTGGATGTCCAATTACACTTCGACGATGGCAATATAACGACATCGATTTATAGAAAACCAAGCTTTACGGGACTGTATGATAATTATCAATCGTTTGGTCCAATTCGATATAAAGTGAATCTTGTTAAGACCTTAACGAAGAGGGCGTATGATATCTGTTCGTCCCAACATCTCCAGAAAGAACTGGAATTTTGAAACGGACTCTACAACGAAATGGTTACCCGGAGTGGTTTATCAATCGAAATATGAAGCCGCCACCTCCAAGACTTCCAACCGCAGAAAAGAAGCCGCTCTTCTTCAACATATGCTACCTTGGACAAATCAGTGAGACAATCTCCAAGAAGATATGTCAGAGAATTCGAAATTCATACCCTGTCCTCAAACCAATTCCAATTTTCAGGACGAATACTCTCGTACCTGCAGCTGTGAAGGACACAATTCCACCTAGCCGAAAACCGAAAATTATATACGAGTTTCTCTGTCCTTGCGGAGCAAGGTACATCGGCAAAACTACAAGGTGTCTCGATATTCGTCGTACTGAGCACATTCCCAGATGGGTGCAGAATTCAAACTCCAGACCAAAATCGACCAAGGCTGTCCAATCTGCAGTAACACGACACTTGACCGAGTGTGATAGGAAGACCGACATTTTATCACAAGCTGAGCAAGGATTCAAAGTGATGAGGAGCCTCAAAACGAAGTTTCAACTTTCGGTGGCTGAAAGTGTCACCATCAAAGAGCAACAGCCGATATTGTGTGCGCAGAAAGACCGACTTCATGTCTTAAAACTGACTTAAAATTTGTTTCTGTATCATTATTTATTGGTAATGTTGTTTAATGCTACCTATTGCTTCATTTCAGTAGTGAGTGTACATAGCTTTTCTATGATTTCTGACATGTTAGAATGTACTAGTAACTGACGTCATCATTCTTGTGTCTTGCGTAGTTTTAACTTTACTCACTAGCTCCTGTTATTATCTCCTGTCAACGTTTTAGCATTTTATCTTGTTGTAGTTCACTTGAGAGAACAAGCGTGGCCATGAACCAGCAAACAGTGTTTTGGTTTTTTAAATTTAGGTTGAACATTCCTGGTGACTGACTTCCTTTATTGAGAACGGGTACCAAAAGAGAATTTAGACTGGCGCTGTCTTCCCCGACCTATCGGGGCTTACTCAACACATGGCAGAAAGGCCTTTTCTTAAACTTCAGCAGATGCTTACCCCCAAGGACTGTTGACATCATTGAATGCTTCCTACAAAACCATCGCTTTCGGGTTTATTTGGAAGCAGACAGAAGCAGATAGAGGCGGCAAAAGAAAGGCATTGCTCAGGGATCAGTCTCAGCACCTACGCTCTTCAACATTTACATAAACTGAAAACCCTTTGTCAACGAGCAGAAAATTCGTCTATGCCGATGACATTTGTTGCACCCATCTAGCTCGAAAATTTGCAGATCTGAACGCCCTGCTGAATGATGACGTCTCTGATGTAGTTGACTTATGTACTCGATGAATGCTGCAACCAAGCCACGGAAAAGATTATTTCTACCGTGTTTTACCTAGACAACTGTCAAAGTGGTCATCAATTTGACGTGCACATTAACATTTTTCGCATATCTCATGAACCTAAGCCTGCATACTTTAGATAGAACGTCATCCTACAATGAGCATCTGGCAAAGCTGAGCTATAAATGCTGACAAGAAATAATCTTCTGAAAATGATCGCTGGCTAGACCTGGGGCACTCATGCTTAATGTACTGCGTGAAACAGGACTGGCGTTGTGCTACTCAACAGCTGAACCTTGCTGTCCTGCTTGGAAAAACTCAACACATTGCAAAGTAGTAGATGTCCAACTAAATGAAATCATGCTGACTATATCCGGTGCCATCAAATCAATGAAAACTGACTGGCTTCCCACACTCGCCGATATTGCTTGCCTTGCCGAAACCAGTGCCAGATTCGAGGTTGGCTCGCCAGATGTAAGATCTACTCCTAGAATTTCTAAAATTAGGCTTGGTCGATTAAAATTAGGGTTAGTGCCAGGCGCGCCAGAACACCAGACGTAAGTTCTCTTCCTAGAATTAATGAAGTTTATAATTCGCCTGAATTATGAATTCAGGCTTGCCGAAACCAGTGTCAGCCGCGCCAGACACGTGATCTATTTTTTAGAAATTCTGAATCTGTAGGCGCCAACGGCGCCGCGCTGGTGCGCGGTAGTCTCTCAAATGTGCGCCTGAATCGTTGCGCATGAATCGCCTCGCCGGATCAAAAGCGCACCCGTCTACAGATTCCACTTCGGCTCAGAGGAGTTATTGCCGCGACACCATAATTAATACGACTCTGCCGTTGTAATGCTCACTGACAACTATTTTGAGTGAAGGAACACATAGAACTAGTAAATGTAACTATTCAACATCAAGAATAAAAGTCTCTGCTATAGATGCGATGAAACCTCTCATAAAGCCTATGTGTAGAAATTCTCCGACGGTATTAGGGATGAGAAAAGAGCAAGATATTAGAGCGCCACTGAGTTTTTTTAGACTGCATTTTAATCAGATATAATGACTCCGCACAATGTCGATCAACGCCACAACTGTGGTCAATGATATAAGTGTTTGACACTAGCGTGAAAAATATGTCAGGCGAACCTCTCTATAACGACACCCATCGGGACTCGTTATAGAGAGGGCGTCATTGTAGAGAGGGATGCAAAAAATAAACAAATAACTACAAACAAACAATAATGTTCAGTGCTAAGAAGTTTTTCACATCTACTGTCGTCATTTTATTTATTTTATGTTGGTATACAATGCTCGTTGATACCCAATTACTATTTTATTTAAATGTATATTCATAAGCTACCGGTATATTCCCAATATGTTTTCAAAAAGCAGAGATGAATTAATTAAAGAAAATTTGTATTTAACAGATTAAGTGATTCTTAAAAAAGGCTTTCAGTGCGCTTCTGCTTCATCAGTTCCATCCGCTGTTTGGCAGTAACGTCATGGAGTTTGTCACACAAAACCAACACTGCGGGATCATCAACATTTCTCGCAATGTATTGTCTCAGAATATCCAAGGCTTGGCGGGATTCTTAATTAGTGACTGATGGAATTTCAGGCTCCTCCACCAGCTCCTCTGGCTCAGCTTCAACCGGTTCAATTGCAGATACAGCTATCTTCTCCATGATCATGATGCCGTTTGTCTGCACCTCACACGTTGGTCCGCCGTCACGCAGTGGGTGAGACTGGTTCCGTCCTCCACTTCGGCTGCTCGTACAAGTCTCACTATAGTCCTGCAAGTTCCTCACTGACGGGGTGCGGTTCTGCAGTCATCGCACCTGTAGATGTGAACTTGTATCTTCCGCCTATCTTTCTCCAGCTTCTTATCCCAATCTTTCAACCATGTCTCATATTTTCTTATGACAAGCAGTGTACACTGCTTACCTTTAGAAGCTAATGTTTTGTTGGATAGAAGTCGCAAACTAGTCTCATCTAAGTTATAAACGTCATTACGATGGAACGCATCAATTGTAGCCTTCAGAATCTCCTACTGCCAGTCGCTGATCACCAGCATGTTGATCGCCCTAGCCTTGAACTGACTTGAAAGGGACCGAGTGTCTTCTGGAAAACTTCTCTAGCCATCCGTTGCTGGCTCATTAGTAAGTTGCTTTGCCTTCTCTTGCAGCAGCTGTCCAGTGACGGGAACGTTCTGACTTCGAACCTGTTTGAACCAAGACAGAAATGCCCTCTCTAGCTCTCTAGCTTATCGTATCTCACCGGCTTTATACTGCTTCGTTTAGTGTTGTCTCCGCACTCAATTGCCTTCTCAATTGAATCTTTTGCATTTAGAATGCCAAAGCGCTTAGCTAGCTCGAAACGACTCACATTTTCTGCAGTGGCGTCGATTATCTGTCTCTTGTCTTTCAGTGTCTGTCACGGCAACAGTGCTATGTCGCAGACGTAAGACATCATCCAATGATGAAATTTCTCGCCTTTCTCCAAATCTCCAAACTAAGAGGTGTTACTATAAGGGAGGTGTTCCTATCTTCAAGCTAAATTCGGTTTTTGTAACATAGGTGGTGACATCAGATCCTTGAAGTCAACATGTCTGATGTTGTGGCATTATAGTGACTGCACCGATTCCTGTAAAAGCTCAGCCAACATCAAGATGACAATCCAGCTGCCGTTATACCAGCATGTTGTTTGTCATTGTCGCTGCTGCTTCACTAATGCGATATCGCACGTCAGTCAGTTCTTGGAAATGGAAACGTGAAACCTAAACCTTATCCTTCACATTGCCCAAAAGAAAAAAATCTCAAACCGGCTTGTTACTGTGAAGTGGTCATTTAAAAGTTAAATCTGCATGAGACTGATTCATCGCTGAGGGAGCTTCTTAAATTTTATAAATGGTCGGACTTCATCATGCCAGTGCGTTGGTGCAGCATCCTGTTGAAAGAGTCATTCAATTAGCCTGAAGCTGAAGGAGAAGTCAGCTTTGCAGCATTCAGAACACACATCTTCAGTGATTCTCCTTGAAACTCCACTACATGATGTGGATGTTCCAAAATTTCACATCCTGATTTTATGACGACTCACTTTTCCGTTGATGCAAAGTGTGACCTCGTCACTGGATATGACACGTGAAAGAAAATCTTCCCCTGCTTCCTTTTGAAAAACAAATTTTCGGAGCTCAAAACGCTTTTCTATGTATAGCCCCTTTGTTTATAGCCTGCCGCAGTTGAATCTGACAAGTTTGGCATGAGCTAGACTATCGTCTGTTTGCCGAGGTGCGCCTCCGGGGAGGTCATAAAGAACAATTGTAAATTTTGAAAAGAAAATTGTCCAAAACTGACGCTTTTGAAAAATGTGCTGTGCCTCAAAGTGAAGAACAACATAGCCGTCGTTACATGATGCATAAAACTCGTTAAGTGCTGTAGAACTGATTTCTAAAATCTGAGCTAACTCAATAGATAGATATAGTCTAATGAGATCGGATGAATCATTTTGAAACACCCTGCTTCGAATTATAATGTAAAATTTTTTCTGAGCAGAAGATTGTTTTTCATGCCATTTTCTGTTTAAGTGCGTTCAGAAATCTGTAGACCGATGTATTGGATATTCAAAACAGGTTTTTCCTTCAGAGTAGCACGGCATCAGTATTTGTTTGTCAGACAGCAGTTGTTCGTTTGGTCTATTAGTATTTTTGATCGAGTGGTGATCCTCCAAGATGACATGCGGTTTAACAACTTCTAAGAAACTCCTTTTAAGTAAATATTGAAGTTACAAGAAGCCCGGAAGCCCTCAAAACTTTTCCAAGTTGCACTGGCATGCGCGCTGATTTCGAGGAACCTCTAAACCCATTCAAATTTTACATGAAATCTCTGTGGATATAACTGATGCAAGCGTTGTACGGCCGGGTGGAATTCCGATTTTCCGAAAAATTAATTCATCTTTTATGTACTCGATCTCTTCTCCGAAAATCATTAGTGTTCAAGATACATGCAGATGTACATGCTTCAGTGGTCACTACTGATGACAATAATGTTTTTATTCAAATTTTAGAACAAAACCTTACAAACATTCTTGTGAGTTTGTAGTTCTAACTGTTGGATAGCAATCGAAAGCTTTTTTGCGATAGACACATAAGAATGATGTCAACGTCATAGAGAAGTCCTGACTCTTTCCTACTCTAAATTGAAAAATGACTAGTCAGGGCTCTTTCATGCATTCTTTTGATGGTTGTTAAAACGTGTCGACCGATCACAAATGACTTGTAAACGTCACAGTTCTTCATCCCATACGCACGCATATGTGATGTGCAATATGCGAGTCATAGAATAATTAAACAAATTAGCCGAAACCAGAGATTGATGCACAGGAAAAGTGTGGAAGAGATACAGTAGATAGATGCAGAGGAACAATTTCAAGGAATTAATGGTCTTAACCAAGGACATCAACCTCGTCAAACGGTGGCAAGAGATGCAGTGGTAAATCTTCTAATTGACAGACGGCCGTCATCAGAAGATTTAGAGAATTCTTTGAAGAAACGAAGTGACTAATCCAACTATGACAGAGATAAATGAAGTTATAGAAAGAATGAAGAAAACGAAGGCTCCTGGTCTCGATGACGTGCAGGCTGATTTGTGATAGGTCACAGACGGAAGTGCTCAGATTGGGCAATCTTGTAAGCATCGTCCAAAAAATGTGGAGTGAGGATAGCTTGGTAGATGACTGGAGTACTACTGAGGTACTGGCTCCCATTCACAAGAGTGATGGAAGAGAAGACTTTAATAATTACAGAATGCTCATCACTGCTCTCAGTGGGATACAAGATCTTCGCGGAGGTACCTGAAAGGAGTTATAGACTTTTTTATCGCTGAACAATCGGCTCATATCAGGCTGTCTTTGTGCCATCATAGTAAGAGTTTGAGCTGATCATGACAAACGGACCACTCAATCGATTCTCACGCCTTCCAATCGTGTCATACAACAGCGTGCCATTTATTCTTGGAGAGCCTACGTTCTCAGTCTTCAAATGAAATATGATAAACTTGAATCCGTTAATGTATTTGCTGAATAGTGCTCAAAATGTGAAAATCGCTCAATTTACACATCGCCATTTTTCAATAAGAAAGCATGTGAGCATGATAATGAATGAAGTACGGGGAGAACGATCATTTTCTGGGCTCTCTTAATGTGCTGATCATCAAAATCGGTGAGGTAATAAAAAATTAATGAGATAGTGAAGTTATCACAAAGTCATGACTCGTTCGACTGAAAATGTCATGTTGTCACTTTTCTATGAAAATGATCATGTTTGGTATCTTCAGAATCCTTGCAATGTGGGGAGTACAAACATGTAAGTTTTATTCAAATTAGTTCAATAGTTCTTTTTCAAACTTCTTCAACATTTTTTGTCATTGCCGCTAAAGTACACAAACATGAAAGGTAAGCAATCTGCGATCAGCATGACAGAACAAAGAAATGCCTTCATTATTTATTTTGTTTTGACCCGTAGTTCACCTTACATGGTGCTTGTGTACTTTAGCGGTAATAACAAAAAAAGTTGAATAAGTTTGAAAAGGAACTATTGAACTTATTTGAATAAAACTTGCATATTCGTGCTCCCCACATCGAAGGGATTCTGATGATAGCAACATGAATATTTTTGATGAAAAAATGAGATCATAATATTTTCAGCAGAAGAGTCATGATAACTTTTTGATGACAGTTTTGTGATAACTTCACGATCTCATTAATTCTTCATTGCCACCGATTTTGATGACCAGTATATCAAAAGAGCTCAGAAAATGATCGTTCCGCAATTACTACACTGTCCAACACACAGTGTGGCAGACAGGCAGGAGTTCTCGAGTAAGTATCAATTTTTTTCTCACTCTTATATTTTTCTCACTCACTTATATTTACACAGTCCTTTTTTCATTACCTACCATTTGAATATTATCAACATTTACATTTGAGTTTTAATCTTATTTTTCACATTGGTTTTACTTACTGAATAGTTCGATTTGAGATTTAATTCATTATTAATTGTGTTTCGCCTAAGGTTAGCCCTTGCTAATTTGATTCCATGCTTGATTCATTACATACTAACATGTTTTCTTATTGAAAAATTGCGATTTGTAAATTGAGCGGCTTTCACATTTTGAGCACTCCAGCAAATACTTTAACAGCCCATTTGAAGGCTGAGAATACAAGCTCTCCAATAATGTATGACATGTTGTTGCATGACACGATTGGAAGGCATGAGAATCGATCGGGTTTCAACATAACTTGGGTGGTCCGTTTTTCATGATCAGCTCTGTGACTGTTAAAAGGGAAATCCACCGTCGATCAGCTGTTTATTGTTAGGCAATTTCTGTAGAAATACTTGGAATGCAATTAGGACAGATGACATCTAATCGTCGATTCAGGAAAGCATACACAGACCAACCTTATGGAGCGTAACAAGAAATTCGGAGAAGTTTGTCTGCTACGAAGCAAGCAACTGTTGTGTGAGAGTTGGAGGCCAAGTTACAGACGCTTTTTTTGTTCTCCTCCCGACTTGAAACAGTGATGCCCTCCGGCTCCAATATTGATCAATTTCGGCTGAAGTGGGTGATGAGACAAGTGAGAACTTCGGGTGGATTGAATCTAGAAGACCTGAATTGTGACCGGTTGGCATATGTGGATTATGCAAGAATTCTGCCAAATAAGTGGCCGGGACAACTGGATGGTTGTGGCGCAAAATCGAGTCGAATGGAACTGCAGTAGCAAATGGTCTGCATGGCCTGATACCTCCGGACGGAGTGAGTACATTTGCAGAAAAGCGACAACTCAAAGACGTGTTTAATTTGATATAGAGTAAATAATTCTAAAATACGAAATACAAAGTAGATATAAGCAAGGAAATGAAAACTAACTTATCTTAAGCTCTTGCGACAACTCTATTCATAATAAGATGACGTCATTAAGCAAAGGATGCTAAATAGTCTTGCTTCAAAAGCCAAAAACATTCAATTCATATAGGGGGTTAGCTATGAAAGGAGATTAAGTGAAAATACATACTGAAATCGAGACATGTACAACTGGAAATTAGCATAGATAAGATAAATGAGTTGATTTTTGTTTTCTTTTATTCAATTCAGTAGAAAGATAATTTTTGTTTTCTTTTATTCAATTCAATAGAAGGAATGTCTGTTTTAAATTCACAAAGAAAGTACTCGTGTGGTGTGTCATGTAATTCTTGATTGATTCAAAATGAAATGACTTAAGTATCAAAGATTAAATACTACACCTGACTTTCACTACCAGCATTTCAGATTTTCATTAAGTGAAGTTAGTGAAGTTTCGACGGGCATTATTGAATACGGCTCGCATCACTTTAAACACACTCGCCTAAGTTAGTGCGCCTGCAATAATCAAAATTTGACGCTTTTTGCAAACACATTGAAAATAGAATAATTGAATATTGAGTTGCATTCTCAGTTGAAAAATGGAAACAGACCTAAATAGCTGCCATTTCATTCAATGTCAGGAATTATCAGAAGGCGTAATTTACATCTCAGGTCTGTTTCCATTTTTCAACTGAGGATGCAATTCAATATTTAATTATTCTATTTATACCAGCATTTCAGTCTACGAATTTATAGCAATCTCCTTTTCATAATTTGCATTTTGCAATTAAAGAACTCACAGTCTTACACACAACCCAAATGAAGATAATGACTGGAGCAGTCCTATAATATTAGATTAATTAATATTTTTGAGTAGGCTATATTGGAATGTCAATTAAATCTAATTAAATGATATGTGAGCGAAGTGTTCGACTACTCATCGCTTCATCGGTTTCTCGGTTCTTGTTCAATTGTGCATATGTACTAGTATGGACCTAACATGAAACTATGCTGTAGAGCCACATTGATCCATGCAAATACTTACTACACCTTCCATATTTTTCAGGAGCCTATTCACATTGGTGGATCGTCCAACTTCCCGAAATCTTCGGTATCGATTGATGGAATGGATATTCGCACGAATGGTGCCGCCCAAGATCACAGAAATTTTGCGATGGCTTTTCTAGTTTTCAATTTATGTCACGGACCATCGCGGGAAGAAACTTTGGACTGCCTCGAGTGCTCTCTGAACACCAGAATGAATTTCAGTAAGAAATGCTCCGAGCATTATATGAGAACTCTGAACTTTATTTGACCCTCAATCAGGCGCATTAATGGAAAATTTTCTTATTTGTTTATTGTTGCAAATAAGTATGACATCAAGCTGATTTATAGCCGAATTAGTAATCTATGAGCAACTTTTAAGATTGTGACATATAATCTGATTTTGGATGAGGGCCTAAAAAATGAATAATGTTTTCTACCCGCAGTATAATAGCATGCAGAAATACTTGAAATTGCTTGAAATGCGCAATAATGACACAATGTAGGCCTGTAACTTCTATCTTTCAAAGTAATTGTTGATTTATTGACTTTGACAACATGTACAGGATGACCAGTTAAGGACGCCGGATTGAATTCAATAGCCATATCCACGATACTGAAGATATGTTATTAATTAAATGCCTGGAATATTTACAAAGGTATGTAACTTCATTTTGCATTGTCAATTTGCTATGAATTTGATGCAGAAGTTGCATTGGGTGAGTTCCATTTATAATGGTAATAGAACACCTGGCACAGTCACACAACTTGCCATTTGTATTATTGGATAGAAAATCCCAGGGCATCTTTATGCCATCGGTCACAGCAGTTGCCCCCTTAGTACAATTACCCTTACAAAGTTCAAGTTGCACAACAGTTTGAAACCTGCGACCATACAGTTCGCCAAGATTGTGCCAATTTTGCGCTTAAGAATCAGCAAGTGAATCCAATGTTTACGAGGAGAACACTCTCTAGCGACGAGACCTATTTTCATCTCGACGATTGCGTACAGAAACAAAATTTTCGAATATGGGCCACAGACGATCCTCAAGTGAGGATCGATTACCCTACATGAGAAGCCATTGCAACCCGACCAATGTGCGGTATGGTGTGGTGGAGTGATTAGACCATTTTTTTGAAAATGAAAATGGAGTTGTGAAGGTAAATGGCGATTGTCATTCAAGGATGATAAATGAGTTTCTTTGCCTCAACTCGAAACCTTAGATGAACAAGACTTATGGTTACAGCTAGATGGTGCAACTAAACATACTGCACGAGAAACCACACAGTTCATCAGAGAATAATTTCCTGATCGCCTTTTCTCCAGCAATGGTTATCATCGATGGATGGCCACCAGGATCATGTGTCTTGTCCCCATATGATTTCCATGATGATTTCTATCTGGGCTATGTGAAATCGCGGGCACATAAAAAAACCAACAGGATTGCTCAATTAAAGCACGAGATCCGAGGTGTAATTGGTGGAATCACGTCAAACTTGTGTGAAAGAGTGATTGAACATTTCCTTCTCAGAATAAGAGTAGGCTGTGACTGCAGAGGTGGTCATTTAAAGGATGGTGTTTTTCATAAGTCAATATGCAGACTGTGGATGAAAAATTGTCTTGTGAATGCAATATCAAACATATTTAATCCTTTTTTCGTATTTCAATTAATTTCCTTGTAAACCGACAATGCAAAATGAAGTTGCATACCTATGTAGATATTCTGGGCAACAAATCAACAAATGAATTAACTATATTGAATTAAATCCAGTGTCCTGAACCGGACACCCTGTATTTGCTCATTGAAATTAGTTTTCTAGAATTTGAATGTTTTTGCTCATTTGATTTTGTTATTTAATCATCACAAGTGAAGTGTTTGTTTGGTCATTCGATCTAGTTTAATTTTCTTGATTTCAAAAAAATACTTGTGCATTTTTTAACACCATGATTTTCATTTTTAAATCTTGTGTCATCATATGTTTACTTGAGCAGATATACCGTTTTGCTTGCACTTGCCAAAGTATATGAAAAAACAAATAGAGAGAGACAAACATTTCATTACTCTCAAAAATGTGAAATGCGCTGTTGATGTGGAGAATTTTGTGTCATTAGTAGTGCGCATGAGTAGGCCTACTAATGAAATTGACGACCGTGAACTTCTTCCTATAAGTCTCCTATAAGGCCCGTGTGAAAGATCTCATTTAAATTGCTCCAATGTCACACTTGGATTATCTATGTCACCGAAATCAAAAATTCTTTGTGCAACCTAAGGGAAGATTTCGATCTGTTTTAAAAAATACATATAGTACGAATTGATAAAATAGTTATGAGTTTGATAGAATTTCTGTGTTCTCAATTGTCTTATTATTAAGTGAGATTTCGTAATATGTAGATATAGAACAATGGCATTATCGCATTGCAAAATTATGACGCAATCTTCGCTTGGGTAGTTAAAGTAATTTCTGATGCATCCGCTCTCATGTCAAAGGTAATCCAAGTATATGGCGTTGAAGCAGTATAGTCTCAGTGTGCTATCTCTTTTGAGAGCTGAGAGTTGAATTTTTGGGGTTTGCAATGCTGCAAATTTTGAATTTCCGTAATTTGCATCAAGCATCTAGAATGGAGTTTTCCGATGCCCTCTCAGGGCAATCTTTTCACATGTGTTGAGAAGTGATTGAATTTGACTATAACAATTTGCAGCATGAAGTTCACTATCGCAAGCTTCAGTGGTACTCATGCGATCCACTGATGTCGCTAAAATAGTTCCATGTCAACATCTTATACTGTACATGCATGAATATGGTAAAACTCTGATTGTAAGTTCTATTTCACTTTTCTGATAAGTACTAAACGGCTATTTCTTTTCAAACATGCTTGCATTGTTGCAGAAAATTCTTCAGTACTTATGAGTCCACAGCTTAGCGAGATACATGAATTCAACATAATCGCCATGGTCTGTGGGCTTGTATAAGCGGGCATGCGTTATTTCAAAATTCAGAAAATGAAATCAGATAAAGCGACCAAACGACCTAAATCTAATGACTGTTCTAGAGTAAGTGCGTGGCAGTTCAGAAACTTTATTCAAATCATACTATATGGTTTGTCTAAAATACTCTATGTATTTAAGCAATCTAGCAAACAACAGTGGCTAAGTAATTAAATTAAATTAAATGAGCGAAAACTTAAATCAATGACTAAACAACTTATTTTAGATTACAAGAGGTGCCACTCCGGCAGACACAGTGAGTTTCTGAAGGGAGCCAGGCCAAAAGTGAGATTTTCACAGAATTACGTTTATCCTATGCCTACTACAAATTTGCAGGCCTGCTGTGTTCTGTCTGGTTTCTCTTCTTGTCAGGCAGGATCAAAGAAATACGCATGTTAATCCAATGGGACGCAGATTGAAGTTTTTGGCAAAAATGAAACTTTTTATGTTTTCTTATGCTGAGTGAAAGTACTAAGTCTAAAGACATGATTTTTGACATGGAATTTCCTCAGGTCATTTCCTATCATGTTCAGGTACTTCTGTCTATGAGGCTAAATATATGTTGAATTGGTAAGCTTCTTATGTCGACAAGCACAAGCATTTTTGTCAATTTGATGCGTATTTGACCACATTCTTGTATACATCGCCGATAAGAAGCATGATAATAACACATAAACATGATAGGAAATGACCTGAAGACATTCCATGTCAAAAATTATTACTCTAGACTTTTCACTCAGTAGTAGAAAACATAGAGAGTTTCATTTTAGCAAAAAACTCCAATCTGCATCCCATTGGATTAAAATGTGCCTTTCCTTGATCGTGTCTGACAAGAAGAGGAACCAGGCAGAACTCGATAGACGTGCAGATTCGTAGTAGGCACAGGATATACGCATTCTGTGAAAGTTTCAGTTTCGGCCTCTTTCCCTGGAGAAAATCATTGTGGCTGCCGGAAAGTCATAGTGTAGCTAAATGTTGAATAAATGCCTATCACACGAAACAGGTCTAGCTATCCTTATTTATTGTTCGCATTGATCATGCCGTCTTTTTTGCCTGCTGCGTATTTCTGCATCGAATACAGCATTGTATTCTACGCGTTGAAAAGATAAGATTACAATTAGTCTCGATTGATGATTTGTCGACTACAAAATTTGTTATGAAATTGTGTTAGTGATTAAGTTATAGGACAGAACGAATAAGCTATCAGCGTTCAACATCCTCCACCAGCCAATATTGTTCGCAATGGTCATGTCGAACGTACTGTGGTTTAAGTAATGTGAAGAAAGATCTTTCTTCATTCCAGTGGTTAGGAAGTATTGATTGTGGGATGAAGATATGTGATCGCTGTTTACTCTATCTACATCGAACGTGTTGTTCAGGTACTTTTTCAAGAAATTGTCTATAAACATCAATCGAGAAAGTTGCGTTTTTTCTTTTGACGCACTACTTGTACATTTTTTCATTTTATACATATTAACTTTTCCAGATAGCCTCATCCACCGAAAGATGGGTATTCAATTCATGTGTTTGCGAGCCAAATGAATAGAATTTTGCGTATTTGCTCGCATGTGCATATTTGCTCAATATGTTGTTGAATCGGCACAAAAAGATTGTAATTATTCTTGTTAACAGAGTCATTTTGTTAAAGATGGTGCCACACCTATCTTGTGTAAACATATGAACTTGTCGCAACAGTTCAGAATTTTTTCATATAAGGACTTTTTTTATCGTTGGTTGCTTTTCCTGCTGACGAAACTAAAATGTGACTCACTGGTGTCGATATTTGTGTTTGATGACATGTGATTTTCGTTCGCCTATTGTTTTATGATAATTTTCAATTTGTGTGTTTTGAAAAAAATTGACTTTGTCTGGTTTCCCTGTGGGAGTGCTCATTAGTCCTGCTAAGGAGTACCTATCATTCTATGATTATGTAAACTTCTGAAATATTTGCATATATTTTTTACAACGTTGCACATCATTTGGAAACATATGAAACCTTTACAATGAAAATAAAATTTTGTGTACTAATAAATTTGCTTTCTATGTATCTCCTGATGGTCTCTCTGGAACCGTTTATTTTAGTCCTCGTCTCTCAAGTATCAATGATAAAAACATCATTGATATTTACATAGCTCGGAATAGACAAAAATTAATTGATCAGGTGGGAATGCTAGTAAATAATTATAGGGAAAGCTATTTAGTGAATTCCAATAGCAAAAAATTCTGCATCCGTAGTCTACTTATGTAGTGAAATCAGTAGTGCAGTCTCATGCGAAATTGTACGTGGCTATGCATTTTGCGGTGAAGCGAGCCAATAGGAATGCAGGAATTGCATGAACTCACAGCAACACTCGCCACGAATTCGCCTGCAATTGGCAACAATAGGGCGTGGCATGATAATGTTTAACAGCTGTATTAGTTCGTGGCGAGTTTTGGCCACTCGTACTTCCTGGTGTTCACTTTTGTTGCCAATGTTTCGTGGTGAGTTAGTGGCGACTTTGGTGGCGAGGCATTTACAGTGTACACTGTAAATGCCTCGCCACCAAAGTCGCCACTAACTCACCACGAAACATTGGCAACAAAAGTGAACACCAGGAAGTACGAGTGGCCAACACTCGCCACGAACTAATGCTGCTGTTGAACATTATCATGCCACGCCCTATTGTTGCCAATTGCAGGCGAATTCGAGGCGAGTGTTGCCGTGAGTTCATGCAATTCTTGCATTCCTATTGGCTCGTTTCAGCGCAAAATGCATGGCCACGTACAATTTCGCATGTGAGACTGCACTACTGATTTCACTTCATAAGTAGACTACGGATACAGAATTTTTTGCTATTGGAAAGGATTCACTAAATAGCATTCCCACCTGATCAATTAATTTTTGTCTATTCCGAGCGATGTAATCATCAATGATGTTTTTATCATTGATACTTGAGAGACGAGGAATAAAATAAACGGTTCCAGAGAGACCATCAGGAGATACATAGAAAGCAAATTTATCAGTACACAACATTTTATTTTCATTGTAAAGGTTTCATATAATTCCAAATGATGTGCAACGTTGTAAAAAATATATGCAAATATTTCAGAAGTTTACATAATCATAGAATGATAGGTACTCCTTAGCAGGACTAATGAGCACTCCCACAGGGAAACCAGACAAAGTCAATTTTTTCATAATACACAAATTGAAAATTATCATAAAACAATGGGCGAACGAAAACACAAATCTCGACACCAGTGAGCCACATTTTAGTTTCGTCAGCAGGAAAACCAACTAACTATCAAAAAAACTCCTTATATGAAAAAATCTGAACTGTTGCGACAAGTTCATATGTTTACACAAGATATGTGTGGCACCATCTTTAACGGTTGGATTATGTTTGGGGTGTTTTAGACACCCCAAGAGATTTCAAATGAAAAATAATTGAGATCACACTATCGCACAAGAAATTCCTTTTATGACTTTTAAGTTTATGTCGTATAGAGTGTAATGATACTGACGCAATTCAATAGAAAACAAATCCAAAGTTTATGATTCCTTTATGGTCAGATCACAACATTGATGGACAAGTACAAAATTTGAAGTAAATGTCAAAAGTTACCACAGCACTAAGAAAGATATCTTGAGCATATAGCATGATACAAGACAAGTGAGTGTTGAGATATCAAACCATCGAGAACATAGTTATCACAACATATAAGAAAACATAGTTTTCATAACACTCCCCAACAGAAGCGAATTGTACTGTTCCTATGCGATATTCGTAACAACAATGTTGAATGCACATTGCTCGCCGAAATCATTCTTTAACACCATTTTAGGGGAAGGTAAAAGCAGTGTAACCATTTCAAGTTCATAACGTTTGGTCACACTTATGGAAAGATGAGCACTCTAAAACTGATATAGATGCTTTTGCAACACATAAATTCATCAACTAACAACAGACAAATTTATCAAATAATCTCCAGATTATGTACAAGTCTAGTTGGCCGCCTCAACTCCTTTCCGTTACAAAAGAGAGTGACACTTCTAGCAATCTTGTCACGCCCGTAGTGAAGCTGCAAAATTTTTGCCATTGGCCAGAAGTCACGCTTTGTACCCTCATCTAGTAGAACAATGTCTCCTATACTCAGGTTATGACTTCGAATTTTGAGGGGTGATTTGTTCTCTACCAGCGAAACCAGATACTAAGTTTTCCAGCGTCTCCAAAATGCATTGAACACTCTTTTGGTGTCCTTGAAGGTAGTCAATGCGCTGGCTCTATTCAAAACTTCACTAGATTGACTTGCTGTGATTCCTTCTTTTGGAAGTAAAAAATTCATTGGTGTCAATGGCAGAGTTTCGTCCTCTTGACAATAGTATGTTATTGGCCTGCGATTAATCAACTCTTCAATTTGACAAACAATGGTGTGAAAGTCGTTTGGACTGGTCAACCCTTTCTTTAATGCGAATCGTAGGGAGTCCTTGACACTTCGTATAAGACGTTCCCACACGCCACCAGTCCATGGAGCCTTTGGAGTATTGAATTTCCAGTCAATCCGAAACTGCAAAGAAGTCATAGAAGCAGCCTTCTGAAATGTCTTTGCGTTATCAGAAGTAACGCTTGATGGAATTCCTCTACGAGCAATAAATCGAATGAATGCCTTCATGAAGCCTTCAGCGTCTAAACTTTCAGCAACTTCCATATGGATCGCTCGAATTTTCAAACACGTGATTAGGAGAACATAAAACTTCTTCTTTCCTGTGAACAGAATGATCGGTCCAAAATAATCCAGGCCTATGGATTCGAAAGGTCGCATTGATGCATCAGAAACTCGATCTCGTGGTAAGGCTGCGAATCTTTCCATGTGCGGCTTAGTACGATAGCGTTTGCATTTGACGCAGTTGTTGATAACTCTTTTAATGATTCTTCGAGCTTTTATTATCCAAAATCTTTTACGAGTATCCACAAGAATGATCGAGAGTTTAGCATGAAACAATTGCGAATGACGATGTTGAATTAACAATTCTGTGTAATGACAATCATCAAGAATGATTGGATGCTTTGTGTCGTAAATAAGATCGGCTTGCGACAATCTTCCCTTTGCTCTCAAGATCATGTCATCATCCAAAAATGGCTCGAGATTATGGAGCTTGGAGCTCTTGGAGATTTCCCTATCACTGATCAAATTTTGATAATCATCTGAAAATGATTTTCTTTGACAAAGCTTGATGACCTCGTTATCTGCTTTCAGAATTTCATCTCTAGAGAAGAATAGACTGCTTCCGTTTTCACCTTTGCATCGAGAAATGAAATGCATAATATAGCATACAGTTCTGAGCAATCGTTGCATTTGAGAGAATCTTGATATATCAATGAAATCTTCTTGTACGATCGCTGGAAGCACTGGACATTCGATGTCCTCGTACTCCTCCTGTTCAACATGTGTTGCAGTTGATAAGCAAAGAACGTCATCGGGATTGTGAATTTCATTAGGACCATTCCACCATAAATCTGAATTCAGCCATTTACAAGTGGGCATAGCTTTTGTCGTATAATCAGCTGGGTTTTGAGTCGTTGGAATGTAACGCCAATTGCTTGCTGGAATCAAATTTTGTATCTCAAGTATCCGGTTCTTCACGAAAACAGGCTGTGTTCTTTTCTGGCTTCCTGTTATCCAATAAAGACACACCTTCGAATCAGACCAAGCGTACATTTTCGCCACTGTGATATTTGTGAGCTCCTGCTTCATTTGTGTCAAAATCCTTGCAGTTATCAACGCAGCCATTAATTCTAGTTTAGGGATTGATAAATCATTTTTCGGACATAGTCGTGTTTTCGATACAATTAAGTTGCTTATTGCAGAGCTAGAATTTGGTGTTTTCAGGTAAACAACTGTGCCATATGCCTTCGCTGAGGCATCTCCAAAACCATGCAATTCAACATAATCGAATTCTGCTTTCAACCCTAAACAGCGAGGAATCCGTAGATTCGCAACTTTCTGAAGCTCTGTGTTTAACGAGTTTATCTTACTCATTATGGCTGTGGGGAGTTTGCTATCCCAATCAAGCTTTAAATCCCAAATATCTTTCAATATCAATTTGTACTGCAAAGTAATGGGCGATATCAATCCCAACGGATCAAAAATTTCGCCTAAGAAACTTGCGAATTGACGTTTGGTTTCCAACTTCAAGTGCTCAGTGTTCAAGCTGATTGAAACATGATCCTCTTTGTAGTTCCACTTGATTCCAAGAACTTTGACAGTGTCATTGCTTTCTTCAAATTCAACGATTTCGTTCGAATTGGACCTCCACTTATGCAATTTCATGGACATAGCATCGAAAATTATAATCAAATCTCCTTTCAGCTTGATCAGATTATGTGGTGAAGAGGCTGATAGCACCAAATCATCGACATAAATGTTGCCTTGCACTGCTTCAATGGTTGTTCTGTGAGATTCTTCGTATTTCCGTAAATGATGAGCTATAGTGGAATTTAGCAAAAAGGGCGATGCTCGAAATCCGAAAGGTACTCGAGTAAAGCGAAATGTGGTTTCTTTTGTTTTCGGCCATTCATTACCCAGTTTCTCCTCAAACCAAAGAAACCTGGTATATTCTCGATCATCTTCGAATAATGAAATCTGCAAGAAGGCACGTTGAATATCTCTAATCATCGCGAATTCATACAGTCTGAATCTCGTCAGCACACCGAGAGCGTTTGGTAAAAGATTTGGCCCTGCGTACATGCAATCGTTCACAGAGGTCTTGCTGTCATCTTCTGCCGAAGCATCGAAAACTATGCGCAATTTGGATGAGATTTTCTCCTCCCGAATGACAGCATGATGTGGAATATACCTATGATCATCATTTTTGAAAGGCTCGTCAACTTTTTCAATGACTCCTTCATGCAAATAATCTTTGATTATGTTGTCGTAGTCTGTCAATCTACCCGTGTGTAAGAGTTTATTCATTGTTTGTTTTAATCTACCTTTGCATTGATACAAGCAATCAGAGCTCAAACAAGCATCAGACTTCCAAGGAAAGCGGACAACATAACGATTATTCTTAAAACTCATTGTTTTTTCATGAGCGAATGACACATCTTTGTCGCAAATAGAAAGCTCACCCTTCGGAATTATACCTGCGAGCTCAGTGTCCCAAAATTTCTCAATGTCAATGCTTTCGACTGAATTGTCTGTCAAGAGTGGATTACAAGTTACTGTTGTACGATTACCATTTCGAGCCAATTTTCCATGGACAGTCCATCCGAAGACTGTTTCAATTGCAACGGTAGTTTGATTCAAGCGAATACAATTTCCTGTAACGAATGTATAATACAAATCGGCTCCAACGATGACATCAATGTTGATATCATTGCAACTTGGACAACTGGGAAGCCCGTGATTATTCAACAAACTAATCACAGTACTATGATCATCGAAATGGAAATCGCAAAGAAGTGGTGAAGCGGTCATCTCTACTGGTAGCTCTGTGTTGTCTACCACAACTTTTACGTCGACAATATCACAATTTTGTGTCCAACTATCATTAAATCCAGAAATTCTCAATGTTTGAGTTCCGGTTTTTTCATAGTCAATATCTCGAAGTCTGTCCTGCTTTATAAAAGTCCTGTGACTGCCTGAGTCGAGCAACGCACGAACGTTGACCAGACCTCTTGATGAATATAATGGCATTGTAACAATAGGCAAAACGCATTTACCTTTCGGGATCAAAGTGGATAAGTTTACTGTTATGTCGTCAACATCATTTCTACTTCCGAAATGAAGCAGTGAATTGTGAGGCTTACCACATTCCTTGCAGGTAGACTTCATCTTGCACTCACTGGCCTTATGTTGGCCGAAGCAATTAAAACACAGCAATTTTTCTTTCACTAATTCATATCTGTGTTTGGGAGACTTTTTTAGGAGTTCGGGACACTGAAAGGACTTGTGTAATGAATCGTTGCAGAAATTGCACAAGTTTGAACCTGTTGTGCTTTTAGTATTAGCGACAGGAATAGGATTGTTAAATGATTTTTGTTTTCGTACATCTATTCCTGACTTGTTATCATAAAATCTGGAATTATGACGCGATTCTGGCACAATGTTGCATGCTGTAATTTTAAGATTTTTGCTCATTGAAGAACGGGGTCTATCGAACGTGTCACTAGATCGGATAATTTCTTGCAACTTTGATTCTTTTTCGACTATTTTGAGAAGTGAATCCATAGTCATCTCACACTCATCGAGCTTGGCCCATTCATGCTTTATGACCATCGGAACTCGACTGATAAGAATCTCACACAAAAATATTTCATAACCGTCCGATGCTACTGATAAAACTTCGAGACCTCTCATGTTTTTCCTAACATTGTCAACAAATGCTCGCAACGATCTGACATCTCGAAAATTTACATGGCTAATGTTGAGCAATTCTCGTACATGTGCACGGATACGACGATTTTTTGACCCATACCTTTCCTTTAGGAGCTCAAATGCAACTGTGTAGTTCTCATTCGTCAATGTTAACCCAGCAATGGTATTCAGGGCTTCTCCCTTCAAATTCGACTTGAGGTAGGCGAACTTTTCGACATTTGACAATTTTGTTCGGTCGACAGCAGCTGTGAAGCATTCATCAAACTCATGCCACTCTAATACATTGCCCGTGAATGACGGTATTGTGAGTTTGGGGAGTCGCAAACCTGAGTTATTTGACATGTTCAAATCACTTTGCAGCACATTCATACCTTCATGACTACTCTGAGCAATTTGCGCATTACGCTTTTTCGATGAAGCTTTTGCTATTGATGCACTGATCATCATGCGGTACTCCTCCATTTTAACATATTCCTCTTCAAGTACACAATCATCACTTCCAATCAAATCATTCTCAATCAACTCGTTTACACTTTCTAAGCGACTTGATTGATCTTTCAACATATTCAAACAAGCATCTATGTCAGTTTCATCGCTGTATGAATCATTTTCACAAAGATCAGAGATGCGCTTGATTGTTTTTGTTACAGATGCCCTCATAACACGTAGCTTTACTTTGTTGCTCATAATGTGTGAGTATGAATCACTAAAAACGAATACACAAAATTTTCAGAATTCAAGACAATATACAAATACAATCAGTTATGCGATTAATGAGACCAAATACTTGTAATTTGATTGATTGACTATACGATAAATAGCAAATGTTACTAGTTATTGCAAAGTATGTGAATTTATGTCCAATGACAACTCTATCAATTATTCAAATGCAAATTATCTTACTTCAAATCCTTTGGTAAATGTTTACCCACAAAGATGCATGCACCAATATCGAGAAATGTTCAAAACCACAATTCAAGTGTACCAAGACAATGTTTGTCACCAATGTGAAAGGTCAATTGTTTGTCCAACAAATTCAAATGCTCATCGAAGGTAATACGTCATCCACACGTATCAAGAATTTGCCAATGTTTGCAAATTCACCATTAATGTATGTATATATACGTCATCTACACGTATATTGGCCGTGATCCTCACCCGGGGCACCAAAAATGTAATGATACTGACGCAATTCAATAGAAAACAAATCCAAAGTTTATGATTCCTTTATGGTCAGATCACAACATTGATGGACAAGTACAAAATTTGAAGTAAATGTCAAAAGTTACCACAGCACTAAGAAAGATATCTTGAGCATATAGCATGATACAAGACAAGTGAGTGTTGAGATATCAAACCATCGAGAACATAGTTATCACAACATCTAAGAAAACATAGTTTTCATAACATAGAGCATTAAACAGGAATATGAAACTCATACACTGATTTGTACAGGATCAGGCACGCAATCATAGTTAGATTATGTTTGGGGTGTTTGAAACACCCCATACAATTTGTGCATCATTTGACTGCTATTATGTTGAAATTCAGCTGTCGAGATTGAAGCTGGTTCAGCTATCTACAATCTCAGACATCTGTCGACGAACGGCGCAGTTTGTGGCAATATCTATGTAAAGCATTCGCGATTCATGAATGCTGACTAAGTGAATAGGCGCTGTCTATGACCCTGTTGTTGCGTGAGAATGCGCTCGGAACTAAATATTGATTCGAAGCTATCATCTTTCTCTCACATTCATCGAGAAAATGGAAGCGCGTCGACCTCGTCGGAAAGCTGCTGCTGAAGCATTACGCCAGCTCAATCTTTTAGAAGATGAAGAAATTGATTTAAGTGTTTTGCCTGATGGAGATTTGAATGATGGACCACCCATTCACGGCGACAGTGGTGTAGGACAGAGCACACAGGTAGGCCTAGATCAAGACGACGATTATCTCATAGAACTGCCTGAAGAAAGTCTTATTCCTCTGGATACCGATGACAGTGATGATAGTGACAGCGAAAATTCTACTCCGGAAAATTTAATCTCACCTTCGGGTAGACACTGGAATGTGATTCCATCTAATATCCAACATCATGGTAGAGCACCGGTCAGGAACGTTCTTCGCACACGACCGGGTGTGAATCCGTCGTCAAATAAGGACTCATTTCTTCTGTTCATGGATTCTATTATTGATGACGCTGTACGATTCACCAACTTAGAGGCAACAAGAAGAATATCTGAATATAATCGAAATCATCAAATTGGCAAAGCGTAGAATAAGATCGATAGAGATGAAATGGAGGCTTTTATTGGACTCCATGTGATTGGTGGTGCTCTTAAATCAAATTATCGGAATACACTTTCATTGTGGTCCGAGAGAGACTGTCAACCTGTCTTCAGAGCAGCAATGTCTCGAGAACGGTATTTATTCATAAAGAGATTCTTCAGATTTGATGACAGAACCCGACGCGATTCAAACGACCCTCTGTCTCCAGTCCGGGATGTATGGAAAACGTTTGTTGAGAAACTCCAGCAATTCTACGTCCCTCATGAGAATCTTACGATCGATGAGCAGTTGCTAGAGTTTCATGGAAGAGTGAAATTTTGAGTTTACATGAAATCCAAACCAGCCAAATATGGGATCAAAATTGTATGGCTGTGCGATGCAAAGACTTCATATGCACTAAATGCAGTACCGTATATCGGAGAAAGCACATTATCTGCCAGTGAAAAGAATGGAATGTCTATTCCAGAAGCGACTACAATGAAAATTCTTCAACCCTTCCTCGGAAAAGGTTATAATGTGAGTGCAGATAACTGGTTTTCAGCTCATCACTTGCCGAAAGGATGTTACTAAAGAGAACAACACTAGTGGGAACTGTCCGCTCTAACAATAGAGATTTGCCAGCCAAAGCAAAGTCTACGAATGGACGGACGAAGAAATCTTCTGAATTTTTTGCTTCGGGGGACCAAGTCCTTGTTTCGTACTGGGATAAGGGGACGAAGCCAGTGATATTGCTTTTTTCGATACATGCTGATGCTCAGACAGATGAGTTGGGTTTCCTCGAAATCATTCAGCATTACAATCAAACCAAGTCTGGCGTCGATTCTATGAACCGAATGCTAAAATATTACACTATCAAAAGAAAATGTTGCCGCTGGACCTACGGATTTTTTTGCAATATGGTTGACGTTGCCTTATTGAATGCCTCAGTTATTATGAGGCCAGAAACCCAATCACGAGAGAGTACACTATTTCGATTCAATTTCTTGATGGATGTCGGATATGAGTTAGTTGATCGTCATATCAAGAATCGCTTGTCGAGCAATCGCAATTCAAAATCTGCAAAACTTGCTATGAATCTTCTGGGATACAAGTTTGAATCAAGCATCACAGCGGGAATTCCATCAAGCCGTAGTGGCCGCTGCAAAGAATGCACACGCGACAAGGATAGGAAAACAACCCAAAAATGTTCGATATGTAACTCTTTCGTGTGTTCAACACATTCTCAAAAGGTTGTGCATTGTTCAGACTGTTCTGGCAAATGATCATTATACTGCAAAATGTGTGTTGAAACTCCCTGAATAGTGAATGACATACTCGTAAACAGCCCCAATTTTCGAAAAATTTCAAACGTGTCTGTTGATTGTGCATATGATTTTTGCTGAAAAAATCAGATTGGCCTATTGAATGTAATTTTAGAGTAACTAGGGCCAGAGAATTATGTTGTGAAAGCTGTAGATGATGTGTAATGAAAATTCGTTCGTTTTATCTCGCGCTTTATCAGTAATATTTTCTTGGGAGAGTTGCTAGAAACTAATTACAAGTTGTGGGAAACAAATTTCTAAGAAATCTTGAATAATTTCTTGATGGGGTGTCTGAGACACCCCAAACGTAAACCAACTTATTTTAATCTCGACGTAACCCAACCGTTAACAAAATGACCTCTGTTAACAAGAATAATTTCAATGTTTTTGTGCCGATTCAACAACATATTGAGCAAATATGCACATATGCGAGCAAATACGCAAAATTCTATTCATTTGGCTAGCAAACACATGAATACTCATTTTTTGGTGTATGAGGCTATCTGGAAAAGTTAATATGCATAAAATGTAAAAATGTACAAGTAGTGCGTCAAAAGAAAAAGAAGCAACTATATCGATTGATGTTTAGTCTGCGAGCATAGCAGCACGACTTAGAACAAGCAAATAGACAATTTCTTGAAAAAGTACCTGAACAACACGTTCGATGTAGATAGAGTAAACAGCGATCACATATCTTCATCCCACAATCAATATTTCCTCACCACTGGAATGAAGAAAGATCTTTCTTTGCATTACTTAAACCACAGTACGTTCGACATGACCAATGCGAACAATATCGGCTGGTGGAGGATGTTGAACGCTGATAGCTTATTCTTTCAGCGCTCTCTGTCCTATAACTTAATTACTAACACAATTTCATAACAAATTTTGTAGTCGAAAAATCATCAATCGAGACTAACTGTAATCTTATCTTTTCAACGTGTAGATCACAATGCTGTATTCGATGCAGAAATACGCAGAAGGCAAAAAAGACGGCATGATCAATGCGAACAAAAAAATAAGGATAGCTAGACCTGTTTCGTGTGATAGGCATTTATTCAACATTTAGCTACACTACACAGTCAGGCAGCCACAATGATTTTCTCCAGGGAAAGAGGCCGAAACTGAAACTTTCATAGAATGCGTATATCCTGTGCCTACTACGAATCTGCACGTCTATCGAGTTCTGCCTGGTTCCTCTTCTTGTCAGACACGATCAAGGAAAGGCACATTTTAATCCAATGGGATGCAGATTGGAGTTTTTTGCTAAAATGAAACTCTCTATGTTTTCTACTACTGAGTGAAAAGTCTAGAGTAATAATTTTTGACATGGAATGTCTTCAGGTTATTTCCTATCATGTTTATGTGTTATTATCACGCTTCTTATCGGCGATGTATACAAGAATGTGGTCAAATACGAATCAAATTGGCAAAAAAGCTTGTGCTTGTCGACATAAGAAGCCTGCCAATTCAACATGTATTTAGCCTCATAGACAAAAGTACCTGAACATGATAGGAAATGACCTGAGGAAATTCCATGTCAAAAATCATGGCTTTAGACTTAGTACTTTCACTCAGCATAAGAAAACATACAAAGTTTCTTTTTTGCCAAAAACTTCAATCTGCGTCCCATTGGATTAACATGTGTATTTCTTTGATCCTGCCTGACAAGAAGAGAAACCAGACAGAACACAGCAGGCCTGCAAATTTGTAGTAGGCATATGATAAACGTAATTCTGTGAAAATCTCACTTTTGGCCTGGCTCCCTTCAGAAACTCACTGTGTCTGCCGGAGTGGCACCTCTTGTAATCTAAAATAAGTTGTTTAGTCATTGATTTAAGTTTTCGCTCATTTAATTTAATTTAATTACTTAGCCACTGTTGTTTGCTAGATTGCTTAAATACATTGAGTATTTTAGACAAACCATATAGTATGATTTGAATAAAGTTTCTGAATTGCCACGACACTTACTCTAGAACAGTCATTAGATTTAGGTCGTTTGGTCGCTTTATCTGATTTAATTTTCTAAATTTTGAAATAACGCATGCCCGCTTATATAAGCCCACAGACCATGGCGATTATGTTGAATTCATGTTTCTCGCTAAGCTGTGGACTCATAAGTACTGAAGAATTTTCTGCAACAATGCAAGCATGTTTGAAAAGAAATAGCCGTTCAGTACTTATCAGAAAAGTGAAATAGAACTTTCAGTCAGAGTTTTACCATATTCATGCATGTACAGTATAAGATGTTGACATGGAACTATTTTAGCGACATCAGTGGATCGCATGAGTACCACTGAAGCTTACGATAGTGAACTTCATGCTGCACATTGTTATACTCAAATTCAATCACTTCTCAACACATGTGAAAAGATTGCCCTCAGAGGGCATCGGAAAACTCCATTCTAGATGCTTGATGCAAATTACGGAAATTCAAAATTTGTAGCATCGGAAACCCCAAAAAGTCAACTCTCAGCTCTCAAAAGAGACAGCATACTGAGACTATACTGCTTCAACGCCATATACTTGGATTACCTTTGACATGAGAGCGGATGCATCAGAAATTACTTTAACTACCCAAGTGAATACTTTTGCAAGTGAATTATATCTATATTTAGTGAGTTATTATTATCTGCTCAGGTAAACATATGATGACACAAGATTTAAAAATAAAAATCATGGTGTTAAAAAATGCACAAGTATTTTTTTGAAATCAAGAAAATTAAACTAGATCGAATGACCAAACAAACACTTGTGATGATTAAATAGCAAAATTAAATGAGCAAAACCATTCAAATTCTAGAAAACTAATTTCAATGAGCAAATGCAGGGTGTCCAGTTAATAAGGATACTGGATTTAATCTGGATTTAAATAGACATATCCACAATGCTACTGTTATGTTATTGATTTGTTGACCAGAATATCTATATAGGTATGCAACTTCATTTTGCATTGTCGGTTTACAAGGAAATTAATTGATATACGAAAAAAGGATTAAATATGTTTGATATTGCATTCACAAGACAATTTTTCATCCACAGTCTGCATATTCACTTATGAAAAACACCATCCTTTAAATGACCACCTCTGCAGTCACAGCATACTCTTATTCTGAGAAGGAAATGTTCAATCACTCTTTCACACAAGTTTGACGTGATTCCACCAATTACACCTCGGATCTCGTGCTTTAATTGAGCAATCCTGTTGGTTTTTTTATATGCTCGCGATTTCACATAGCCCAGATAGAAATCATCATGGAAATCATATGGGGACAAGACACATGATCCTGGTGGCCATCCATCGATGATAACCATTGCTGGAGAAAAGGCGATCAGGAAATTATTCTCTGATGAACTGTGTGGTTTTTCGTGCAGTATGTTTAGTTGCACCATTTAGTTGTAACCATAAGTCTTGTTCATCTAAGGTTTCGAGTTGAGGCAAAGAAACTCATTTATCATCCTTGAATGACAATCGCCATTTACCTTTACAACTCCATTTTCATTTTCAAAAAATATGGTCTAATCACTCCACCACACCATACCGCACATTGGTCGGGTTGCAATGGCTTCTCATGTAGGGTAATCGATCATCACAATACGCAATCGTCGAGATGAAAATAGGTCTCGTCGCTAAAGATTGTTCACCTCGTAAACATTGGATTCACTTGCTGATTCTTAAGCGCAAAATTGGCACAATCTTGGCGAACTGTATGGTCGCAGGTTTCAAACTGTTGTGCAACTTGAACTTTGTAAGGGTAATTATACTAAGGGGGCAACTGCTGTGACCGATGGCATAAAGATGCCCTGGGATTTTCTATCCAATAATACAAATGGCAAGTGGATGACTGTGCCAGGTGTTCTATTACCATTATGAGTGGAACTCACCCAATGCAACTTCTGCATCAAATTCATAGCAAATTGACAATGCAAAATGAAGTTACATACCTTTGTAAATATTCCAGGCATTTAATTAATAACAAATCTTCAGTATCGTGGATATGGCTATTGAAGTCAATCCGGCGTCCTTAACTGGTCACCCTGTACATGTTGTCAAAGTCAATAAATCAACAATTACTTTGAAAGATAGAAGTTACAGGCTTACATTGTGTCATTATTGCGCATTTCAAGCAATTTCAAATATTTCTGCATGCTATTATACTACGGGTAAGCCCTCATCCAAAATCAGATTATATGTCACAATCTTAAAAGTTGTTCATAGATTACTAATTCGGCTATAAATCAGCTTGATGTCATACTTTTTTGCAACAATAAACAAATAAGAAAATTTTCCATTAATGCGCTGATTGAGGGTCAAATAAAGTTCAGAGTTCTCATATAATGCTCGGAGCATTTCTTACTGAAATTCATTCTGGTGTTCAGAGAGCACTCGAGGCAGTCCAAAGCTTCTTCCTGCGAAGGTCCGTGACTTAAATTGAAAACTAGAAAAGCCATCGCAAAAATTTCTGTGGTCTTGGGCGGCACCATTCGTGCGAATATCCATTCCATCAATCGATACCGAAGATTTCGGGAAGTTGGACGATCCACCAATATGAATAGGCTCCTGAAAAATATGAAAGGTGTAGTAAGTAGTCTCCTGAAAAATATGAAAGGTGTAGTAAGTATTTGCATGGATCAATGTGGCTCTACAGCATAGTTTCATGTTAGGTCCATACTAGTACACATGCATAAATGAACAAGAACAGAGAAACCGATGAAGCGATGAGTAGTCGAACACTTCGCTCACATATCATTTAATTAAATTTAATTGACATTCCAATATAGCCTACCCAAAAATATTAATTAATCTAATATTATAGGACTGTTCCAGTCATTATCTTCATTTGGGTTGTGTGTAAGACTGTGAGTTCTTTAATTGCAAAATGCAAATTATGAAAAGGAGATTGCTATAAATTCGTAGACAGAAATGATGGTATAAATAGAATAATTAGATATTGAATTGCATCCTCAGTTGAAAAATGGAAACAGACCTGAGATGTAAATTACGTATTCTGATATTTCCTGACATTGAATGAAATGGCAGCTATTTAGGTCTGTTTCCATTTTTCAACTGAGAATGCAACTCAATATTCAATTATTCTATTTCCAATGTGTTTGCAAAAAGCGTCAAATTTTAATTATTGTAGGCGCACTAACTTAGGCGAGTGTGTTTAAAGTGATGCGAGCCGTATTTAATGAATGCCCGTCGAAACTTCACTAACTTCACTTAATGAAAATCTGAAATGCTGGTAGTGAAAGTCAGGTGTAGTATGTAATTTTTGATACTTAAGTTTTGAATCAATCAAGAAGTACATGACACACCACACGAGTACTTTCTTTGTGAATTTAAAACAGACATTCCTTCTATTGAATTGAATAAAAGAAAACAAAAATTATCTTTCTACTGAATTGAATAAAAGAAAACAAAAATCAACTCATTTATCTTATCTATGCTAATTTCCAGTTGTATTATGTCTCGATTTCAGTATGTATTTTCACTTAATCTCCTTTCATAGCTGGCCCCCTATATGAATTGAATGTTTTTAGCTTTTGAAGCAAGACTATTTAGCATCCTTTGCTTAATGACATCATCTTATTATGACTAGAGTTGTCGCAAGTGCTTAAGATAAGTTAGTTTTCCTTTCCTTGCTTATATCTACTTTGTATTTCGTATTTTAGAATTATTTACTCTATATCAAATTAAACACGTCTTTGAGTTGTCACTTTTCTGCAAATGTACTCACTCCGTCCGGAGGTATCAGGCCATGCAGACCATTTGCCACTGCAGTTCCATTCGACTCGATTCTGCGCCACAACCATGCAGTCGTCCCGGCCACTTATTTGGCAGAATTCTTGCATAATCCACATATGCCAACCGGTCACAATTCAGGTCTTCTAGATTCAATCCACCCGAAGTTCTCACTTGTCTCATCACCCACTTCAGCCGAAATTGATCAATATTGGAGCCGGAGGGCATCACTGTTTCAAGTCGGGAGGAGAACAAAAAAGCGTCTGTGACTTGGCCTCCAACTCTCACACAACAGTTGCTTGCTTCGTAGCAGACAAACTTCTCCGAATTTCTTGTTACGCTCCGTAAGGTTGTTGGTCTGTGTATATACTATCGTATCCTTTCTTGAAATCGACGATTAGATGTCATCTGTCCTAATTGCATTCCAAGTATTTCTACAGAAGTTGCCTAACAATAAACAGCTGATAGACGGTGGATTTCCCTTTTACAGTCACAGAGCTGATCATAAAAAACGGACCACCAAAGTTATGTTGAAACCCAATCGATTCTCATGCCTTCCAGTCGTGTCATGCAACAACATGTCATAAAGTATTTGCTGGAGTGCTCAAAATGTGAAAGCCGCTCAATTTACAAATCGCAATTTTTCAATAAGAAAACATGTTAGTATGTAATGAATCAAGCATGGAATCAAATTAGCAAGGGCTAACCTTAGGCGAAACACAATTAATAATGAATTAAATCTCAAATCGAACTATTCAGTAAGTAAAACCAATGTGAAAAATAAGAATAAAACACAAATGTAAATGTTGATAATATTCAAATGGTAGGTAATGAAAAAAAGGACTGTGTAAATATAAGTAGAGCGAGAAAAAAATTGATACTTACTCGAGAACTCCTGCCTGTCTGCCACACTGTGTGTTGGGCAGTGTAGTAATTGCGGAACGATCATTTTCTGAGCTCTCTTTTGATATACTGGTCATCAAAATCGGTGGCAATGAAAAATTAATGAGATCGTTAAGTTATTACAAAACTGTCATCAAAAAAGTTATCATGACTCTTCTGCTGAAAATATTATGATCTCATTTTTTCATCAAAAATATTCATGTTGGTATCATCAGAATCCCTTCGATGTGGGGAGCACGAATATGCAAGTTTTATTCAATTTAGTTCAATAGTTCCTTTTCAAACTTATTCAACTTTTTTTGTTATTACCGCTAGAGTACACAAGCACCATGTAAGGTGAACTACGGGTCAAAACAAAATAAATAATGAAGGCATTTCTTTGTTCTGTCATGTTGATCGCAGATTGCTTACCTTTCATGTTTGTGTACTTTAGCGGCAATGACAAAAAATGTTGAAGTTTGAAAAAGAACTATTGAACTAATTTGAATGAAACTTACATGTTCGTACTCCCCACATCGCAAGGATTCTGAAGATACCAAACATGATCATTTTCATAGAAAAGTGACAATATGACATTTTCCGTCGAAAGAGTCATGACTTTGTGATAACTTCACTATCTCATTAATTTTTTATTACCTCACCGATTTTGATGATCAGCACATCAAGAGAGCCCAGAAAATGCTCGTTCTCCCCGTACTTCATATATTATCATGCTCACATGCTTTCTTATTGAAAAATGGTGTGTGTATTGAGCGATTTTTACATTTTGAGCACTATTCAGCAAATACATTAACGGATTCAAGTTTATCATATTTCATTTGAAGACTGAGAACGTAGGCTCTCCAAGAATATATGGCACGCTGTTGTATGACACGATTGGAAGGCGTGAGAATCGATTGAGTGGTCCGTTTGTCATGATCAGCCCAAACTCTTACTATGATGGCACAAAGCCAGCCTGATATGAGCCGACTGCTCAGCGATAAAAAGGTCTATGACTCCTTTCAGGTACCTCCGCGAAGATCTTGTATCCCACTGAGAGCAGTGGTGAGCATTCTGTAATTATTAAAGTCTTCTCTTCCATCACTCTTGTGAATGGGAGCCAGTACCTCAGTATTCCAGTCATCTACCAAGCTCTCCTCACTCCACATTTTTTGGACGATGCTTACAAGATTGCCCAATCTGAGCACTTCCGTCTGTGACCTATCACAAATCAGCCTGCACGTCATCGAGACCAGGAGCTTTCGTTTTCTTCATTCTTTCTATAACTTCATTTATTTCTGTCATAGCTGGATTAGTCACTTCGTTTGCCACATCTGTGTGGACTTCTTTATCTAGATCACTATTTGAAAACAGAATTTACTCTACATTCTTCAAAGAATTCTCTAAATCTTCTGATGACGACCGTCTGTCAATTAGCAGATTTACCACTGCATCTCTTGCCACCGTTTGACGAGGTTGATGTCCTTGGTTAAGACCATTAATTCCTTGAAATTGTTCCTCTGCATCTATCTACTGTATCTCTTCCACACTTTTCCTGTGCATCACTCTCTTCTGGTTTCGGCTAATTTGTTTAATTATTCTATGACTCGGATATTGCACATGACTTATGCGTGCGTATGGGATGAAGAATTGTGACGTTTATAAGTCATTTGTGATCGATTGAAACGTTTTAGCGAGCATCAAAAGAATGCATGAAAGAGCCCTGACTAGTCATTTTTCAATTTAGAGTAGGAAAGAGTCAGGAGTTCTCTATGACGTTGACATCATTCTTATGTGTATATCGCAAAAAAGCTTTCGATTGCTATCCAACAGTCAGAACTACAAACTCACAAGAATGTCTGTAAGGTTTTCTTCCAAAATTTGAATAAAAACATTATTGTCATCAGTAGTGACCACTAAAGCATGTACATCTGCATGTATCTTGAACACTAATGATTTTCGGAGAAGAGATCGAGTACATAAAAGATGAATTAATTTTTCGGAAATTCCACCCGGCCGTACAACGCTTGCATCAGTTATATCCACAGAGTTTTCATGTAAAATTTCACCTGACATGGAATGGGTTTAGAGGTTCCTCGAAATCAGCGCGCATGACAGTACAACTTGGAAAAGTTTTGAGGGCTTCCGGGCTTCTTGTAACTTCAATATTTACTTAAAAGGAGTTTCATAGAAGTTGTTAAACCGCATGTCATCTTGGAGGATCACCACGCGATCAAAAATACTGATAGACCAAACGAACAACTGCTGTCTGACAAACAAATACTAATGCCGTGCTACTCTGAAGGAAAAACCTGTTTTGAATATCCAATACATCGGTCTACAGATTTCTGAACTCACTTTAACAGAAAATGGCATGAATTGCAGAAAAACAATCTTCTGCTCAGAAAAAATTTTACATTATAATTCGAAGCAGGGTGTTTCAAAATGATTCATCCGATCTCATTAGACTATATCTATCTATTGAGTTAGCTCAGATTTTAGAAATCAGTTCTACAACACTCAACGAGTTTTACGCATCATGTAACGACGGCTATGTTGTTCTTCACTTTGAGGCACAGCACATTTTTCAAAAGCGTCAGTTTTGGACAACTTTCTTTTCAAAATTTTTAATTGTTCTTTATGACCTCCCCGGAGGCGCACCTCGGCAAACAGACGATAGTCTAGCTCATGCCGAACTTGTCAGATTCAACTGCGGCAGGTTATAAACAAAGGGGCTATACATAGAAAAGCGTTTTGAGCTCTGAAAATTTGTTTTTCAAAAGGAAGCAGGGGAAGATTTTCTTTCACGTATCATGTCCAGTGACGAGGTCGCACTTTGCATCAACGGAAAAGTGAGTCGTCATAAAATCAGGATGTGAAATTTTGGAACATCCACATCAGGTAGTGGAGTTTCAAGGAGAATCACTGAACATGTGTGTTCTGAATGCTGCAAAGCTGACTTCTCCTTTAGCTTCAGGCTAATTGAATGAACTCTTTAAACAGGACGCTGCATCAACGCACTGGCATGATGAAGTCCGACCATTTATAAAATTTAAACAGCTCCCTCAGCGATGAATCAGTCTCCTGCAGATTTAACTTTTAAATGGCCACTTTACAGTAACAAGCCGGTTTGAGATTTTTTTCTTTTGGGCAATGTGAAGGATAAGGTTTAGGTTTCATGTTTCCATTTCCAAGAACTGACTGACGTGCGATATCGCATTAGTGAAGCAGCAGCGACAATGCCAAAGAACATGCTGGTATAACGGCAGCTGGACTGTCATCTTGATGTTGGCTGAGCTTTTACAGGAATCAGTGCAGTCACTATAATGCCACAACATCCGACATGTTGACTTCAGGGATCTGATGTCACCACTTATGTTACAAAAACCGAATTTAGCTTGAAGATAGGAACACCTCCCTTATAGTAACACCTCTTAGTTTGGAGAAAGGCGAGAAATTTCATCATTGGATGATGTCTTACTTGCGACATAGCACTGTGGCCGTGACAGACGCTGAAAGACAAGAGACAGATAATCGACGCCACTGCAGAAAATGTGAGTCGTTTCGAGCTAGCTAAGCGCTTTGTCATTCTAAATGTAAAAGATTCAGTTGAGAAGGCAATTGAGTGCGGAGACAACACTAAACGAAGCAGTATAAAGCCGGTGAGATACGATAAGCTGGAGAGCTACAGAGGGCATTTCTGTCTTGTTTCAAACAGGTTCAAAGTCAGAAAGTTCCCGTCACTGGAAAGCTGCTGCAAGAGAAGGCAAAACAACTTACTAATGAGCCAGCAACGGATGGCTAGAGAAGTTTTCCAGAAGACACTCGGTCCCCTTCAAGTCAGTTCTAGGGCGATCAACATGCAGGTGATCAGCGACTGGCAGCAGGAGATTCTGAAGGCTACAATTAATGCGTTCCATCATAATGACGTTTATAACTTAGATGAGACTAGTTTGCGACTTCTACCCAACAAAACATTGGCTTCTAAAGGTAAGCAGTGTACACTGCTTGTCATAAGAAAATATGTAAAGCCACGTTGCTTCAAGAATGCAAAGATTCCCGTTGACTATAAAGCCAATTGCAAGGTATGGATGACAGCGCCCATGTATGAGACATGGTTGAAAGATTGGGATAAGAAGCTGGAGAAACATGGACGGAAGAAACAAGTTCACATCTACAGGTGCGATGACTTCAGAACCGCACCCCGTCAGTGAGGAATTTGCAGGACTATAGTGAGACTTGTACGTGCAACGCGAAGTGGAGGACGGAACCAGTCTCACCCACTGCTTGACGGCGGACCAACGTGTGAGGTGCAGACAAACGGCATCATGATCATGGGGAAGATAGCTGTATCTGCAATTGAACCGGTTGAAGCTGAGCCAGAGGAGCTGATGGAGGAGCCTGAAATTCCATCAGTCACCAATTAAGAATCCCGCTAAGCCTTGGATATTCTGAGACAATACATTGAGAGAAATGTTGATGATCCCGCATTGGTTGGTTTTGTGTGACAAGCTCGATGACGTTACTGCCAAACAACGGATGGAAGTGATGAAGCAGAAGCGCACTGAAAGCCTTTTTTTAAGAATCACTTAATCTGTTAAATACAAATTTTCTTTAATTAATTCATCTCTGCTTTTTGAAAACATATTGGGAATATACCGGTAGCTTATGAATATACATTTAAATAAAATAGTAATTGGGTATCAACGAGCATCGTATACCAAAATAAAATAAATAAAATGACGACAGTAGATGTGAAAAACTTCTTAGCACTGAGCATTATTGTTTATTTGTAGTTATTTGTTTATTTTTTGCATCCCTCTCTACAACGACGCCCTCTCTATAACGAGTCCCGATGGGTGTCGTTATAGAGATGATCGCCTGACATATTTTTCACGCTAGTGTCAAACACTTATATCATTGACCATAGTTGTGGCGTTGATCGACATTATGCGGAGTCATTATATCTGATTAAAATGCAGTCTAAAAAACTCGGTGGCGCTCTAATATCTTACTCTTTTCTCATCCCTGATACTGTCGGAGAATTTCTACACATCGGCTTTATGAGAGGCTCATCGCATCTATAACAGAGACTTTTATTCTTGATGTTGAATTGTTACATTTACTAGTTCCATGTGTTCCTTCACTCAAAATAGTTGTCAGTGAGCATTACAACGACAGAGTCGTATTAATTATGGTGTCGCGGCAATAACTCCTCTGAGCCGAAGTGGAATCTATAGACGGGTGCGCTTTTGATCCGGCGAGGCGATTCATGCGCAACGATTCAGGCGCACATTTGAGAGACTACCGCGCACCAGCGCGGCGCCGTTGGCGCCTAGTTTCAGAATTTCTAAAAAATAGATCACGTGTCTGGCGCGGCTGGCACTGGTTTCGGCAAGCCTGATTTCATTAATTCTAGGAAGAGATCTTATGTCTGGCGCTCTGGCGTGCCTGGCACTGGTTTCGACCAAGCCTAATTTTAGAAATTCTAGGAATAGATCTTACGTCTGGCGAGCAAACCTCGAATCTGGCACTGGATTCGGCAAGGCAAGTAATATCGGCGAGTGTGGGAAGCCAGTCAGTTTTCATTGGTTTGATGGCACCGGATATAGTCAACATGATTTCATTTAGTTGGACATCTACTACTTTGCAATGTGTTGAGTTTTTCCAAGCAGGACAGCAAGGTTCAGCTGTTGAGTAGCACAACGCCAGTCCTGTTTCACGCAGTACATTAGCATCAGTGGCCCAGGTCTAGCCAGCGATCATTTTCAGAAGATTATTTCTTGTCTGCATTTATAGCTCAGCTTTGCCAGGTGCTCATTGTAGGATGACGTTCCATCTAAAGTATGCAGACTTAGGTTCATGAGATATGCGAAAAATGTTAATGTGCACGTCAAATTGATGACCACTTTGACAGCTGTCTAGGTAAAACACGGTAGAAATAATCTTTTCAGTGGCTTGGTTGCAGCATTCATCGAGTACATAAGTCAACTACATCAGAGACGTCATCATTTAGCAGGGCGTTCAGTTCTGCGAATGTTCGAGCTAGATGGGTACAACAAATGTCATCGGCATAGACGAATTTTCTGCTCGTTGAAAAAGGGTTTTCAGTTTATGTAAATGTTGAAGAGCGTAGGTGCTGAGACTGATCCCTGAGCAATGCCTTTCTTTTGCCGCCTCTATCTGCTTCTGTCTGCTTCCAAATAAACCCGAAAGCGATGGTTTTGTAGGAAGCATTCAATGATGTCAACAGTCCATGGGGGTAAGCATCTGCTGAAGTTTAAGAGGAGACCTTTCTGCCATACGTTGAGTAAGCCCCGATAGGTCGAGGAAGACAGCGCCAGTCTGAATTCTCTTTTGGTACCCGATCTCAATAAAGGAAGTCAGTCACCAGGAATGTTCAACCGGTTAAATTATTTTAACTGGTTAAATTTGTAAAAGAGGAAGTTAAGTTAAAATGGTACCGAAAAATGATTGGTTAAATGGGTACACGTGTAAAAACGCTTAAAATTTAAGCATTTTCTAGTAAGCCTAGCATTGTCGAATATAGTGACCACAATCCTGGGATCCCAGGATTTAAGAAAATTTAGGAGACATTGTTATCCCGGCAACGGTAACCGGGATCCTGAGATTGATAAGTTACGATATTCGGGAAGAATTGTCAACTCATAAATGTAATTAGTTATGAAATGACATTTGTTAGTATAGTCACAATTTGTGACTATAACTTGCTTGTGGATCACGAACAAGTTATTCGAGGCTTTATCAACGATTTGTAATCTTCAATCTCCTTCATTTTATCACTTCAACCAGTTCTCGTCTCTCAGTAAGTGTGTCAATTCTCATATTTATTATCTTAACACCTTTCGCCTCTTGATGAGTGTCTTGATTGATGGAGGAGGCTTATAAAATCGACTGAAAATAAAACACAACTTCTCGGATTGTGAAACAAGTCAGGTGACTTCTTCGGATACTAAATAGACTACTCACAGATTTTATTCCTGAAAAGCATAGAAGCTGCTGCCTCGCTCTTTCCATTCTAATTCTTTTGGTTGAAGTTGTGAATCTTATGGTTGTCGATAAACATCGGAATTAAATTTTGAGTTTTGTTCTTTTGGCTTTAAGGTGACCACTGAGTATACGAGTAATTGGTAACCACTATAAGACCATAAGGAGATGCATCGAAATTTTCCCTTATCAATTATTCTTTTCAGAAAAATTGCTGATAACCCAAACATGTGTTATACCAGCTACCGGACAATGTTCAACAGTGATAAGTACAAAATGCCTCTATACTGTACATATATTTAATTGCTATTGTAGCACTAAGGTACTGAGGTAGGCTTCTAGGCTACTATCGAATTATAACATTGTCTTAATGTCTTTCGATATTTTTGAGAGCGCGTGAAAAACTGAGCAAGGCAACGAATAATATACACTGTAGGCCTAAGGGATTCAGGCAAATATCATGTAGGCCAAAGCTTGTTGCGAGGAAAATGTTAATTCATTACTAGCAGAGATAAATGTATCTCTTGATGTCTGGATATTCTAGGCCTACATCATTTCAGCGTCTTTTCGGCCTTGAGGTTGAGGCAGCAGTTTTGCAGTTGGATCAATTAACCATTTCCAGAACTGAGTGGCGATACTCAATCTCTTAAAAAAATATAAACGCTCTGTTACATAATTGGTAGAAGTGATTTACGCAAAAAATCCTTACTTGAGACTGTCTAAAAATATACACATCTATATACGGCAACTCGGCTGGTGTTTTCTGAAATTTGAATCTTTCAATACGAAAAAATTAGGAAAAGTTCACAGCAGTCTAGAAAAAACGAATAGTAACAGAATGTCTGGGAAAAGAAACAAACCGCTTTTATCTAAATGCCAAGCAATTAAAATAAGAGGCGACTTGACAGCCTGCACTGTATTACCAGAATCCCAAAATAAATTTAGAAATGTTAAATATCATAGCTTCGTTCCTTAGAACAAGAAATAGCCTTCAACAGAAAAATCTAAGTCTTGGAAAAGACTCAAGTATTTTCTGACACGTTAATCAACGTAAAGCTGAAATTTATTGCTCATCCCACTCAAAAAGCATAACTAGCAACATTACTAATGGTTAACTGTAAAATTTGCCAGTAGCCAAAATTCGAAAAACTGCCAGCACCGATAACTTTTGGACTTCAATATTTCACAAAGATTTTTTCAGAAAACGGATAATGCTGGATGTTCTAAATAATCGTAGGCTTAGAATTTCAAAAATATACAGACAATTATTGACAATTCCTACATTAGTGAAAAAAAGGCCAAGAAGCAACGATGCCGGTAGCCATAACTTTGTTAAAACATCGTAAATCCAGACGCAGTAGCCACAGTAGCATAATGAAGATGCAAGATACTAATACACCATCAAAAGTCTTCACAAATCATACAATCCAGAGACTAACGGCACATACCCTATTTCACAATATAGTAACAGCGGTACATCGTGGGGCAAGTTATGGGGAATAAACTAGAGGAGTGCCAAATCAACCCATCGAAGTGCCAATTCACCCCACACATTTCGTGAATTGGCATTTTTGTAACTTTTTTGAAACGAATATTTGAAGACGAAGGAGCCCGAATCGAAAAAATTTTTTTATATAAAAAGTTAGGAAATTCCCTGAATATTAAGGTCATTATGTTTGAATAGTAAAAAAATTCGTTGTTTGGTCATGAGAGCTAATTTAGTGTTAGAGTGCCAGATCACCGCACTCTCCCCTAATGAGAGAAATCAGAGCTAGAGTCGGGGCAGGGCTAGAGTTGGGCGATTGGACTGAAACTACACCGGCCACTTGGTTGGGACTGGAGAGGTTGTATGGGTAGTTCAGGTAGATCGGAGTTGAAATAAAGAAGTTTTGGCTACTGGCATGTCAAAAAGATAGTGACCGGGCCTATAATGAGAGAAATCAGAGGTTGGAGCAGGCCTAGAGTTGGGCGATTGGACTGAAACTACACCGGCCACTTGGTAGGGACTGGAGAGAGGTTGTATGGGTAGTTCAGGTAGATCGGAGTTGAAATAAAGAAGTTTTGGCTAATGGCATGTCAAAAAGTTAGTGACTGGGCGTATAAATTCGGATTAAAGATGAGTTAAAGAAAGAATATCGCTGTGAAACTGTGCAGGCGTGTAGAACATCCAACATTCTCCTGTGTCTGAAAAAAACTAAGTGAAATATAGAAAAATAAAAAAGTTATGGCAACTGGCAGTTTTTCGTATTTTGGCTACTGGTACATTTTACAGCTTAACCAAAGACAAGTCATTAGTTTTTTATGAAGCAGGACAACGAATGCAACTTTAGCACTGGCCACGCTTTCAGCCGCGTTTTATTCGCATTGGTCAATCACAAGTTTCAAGTTTACCAAGAAGAAGTGCAATGTTAAAGGAGCTACTAGTTTATTCGATGTAATGCATCAAAATCTACCTCTGTGAGTGACTAAGCTCCCACTTAACGATAGCGACAGGGAAAGACTTCATGCAAGTTATTTAACTGGCTCAATAAATCACTGAAGTGAACCAATGAGAATGAAGATTTCAGAAAGCATGGGAAATGCGTTTTCTGAAGTTGTTCTCATGAAACAGCATAACAAGTCACAACAGCTGGCTAAAATCAAATTTATCGATGAAAACCATAGTGACGCTTGCAAACATAGCATGGATGATTTGTAACACTGAAGACAAACTATATTTTGGTGGAGAATTATAATTGAAAATGAACATTTTAGGTTTAGGACTTTAGCTCTGCGCTAAATGTAAAGGCCGACAAAGTACTCAATACAGAAACTGTTCACGTCCTACGCTGCAGCTGAGTGAAAATCTAAACTTTCAACATAAATATACTCGGTGAATTTCAGTTACTTTATCTGAAAATGTCGTATTCCCGACCATGAAAAGCTACAGAAGGAGAATTAGTAAACATGAAGTAATTGATATAGATGAAATCATGCATAGATGAATCCGACTACATCAACTTTTACATTCTATCATCCACAATTTAATATGTTTATCACCACTGATTTTCTTACCTGACCATGTGATTAATACAATTGTTGTCAAGATACCTTTTAGCGTGAGAAAGATACACATGTCTCCAGAATGTATTCGATTCACATATGGAACAGCGCAACATTCTACATTGAATCTAAAGTGTCTTCCAATCAAATTGCTCAAAAATATATTCATCAAAACAAATATCTGCATGTCTAAAACGGTGCAAATTATCTTCCTAACTGATATTAAGCTGAACAATCTACTCACCAGACTCCTCAGAAATATTGAAAGATTTTTTTGGTTCCTTTCTCGCTAATTTCAGTCGATTGTTTCAATTCGTGGCCAGTGTTGCCGAGTTGGTGGCGACACTGGGGAAGACATTTCATCACATTCACATCGACATTTAAACAAAATATTGCAAATCCTAGAATATCGAGGAATATTCACCGAAATCCCATAGAACTATGTAAATCTGCTTCCAGCAAGCAGCATGTCGATGTTGTAGAATATTTTAAGTGATTATCTCAATGATTGAAGCGATCTCTCATCTTCGACGGATTTTCGTGGCGGCTAGTGGCGACAAGTTTCCTGCCACGAGTCGGCAACAATTATTCGTTTCGTGGCGAGTTCGTGGCAGCTTTCGTGGCGAGGAGTTTACAGCGTAGTCGTACACTGGAAGAGTGCCTCAAATATGGACTGTAGCGTTCGAACGGCTTACCGAAGATTGCGAGAAGCTGGAATTCAATCGCAACGACCAGCTGTCCTAATTCCATTGAGTTTTGAGCACCGCAGAAGACGAGTTGCCTGGTGTGATGCCCATCGCTCATGGAATGGCCATCACTGGCAGAAAGTCTTGTGGACCGATGAATCGAGATTCACTCTGGATTTCAATGACGGTCGTGTCAGAGTGCACCGTCTTCCAGGTGAACGCTTTGCCCCATGCTGTATTAAAGAACACGACAGACATGGTGGTGGAAGTGTTATGCTGTGGGGTGGCATTTGGCATGGCGGACGAACGACAGCAGTCATCATCAAAGGCACGTTGACTGGAGAGAGGTATCTCAATGAAATTGTGCTTCCTGTTGTTGCCCCAGTGGTCAGGGTGGAGGATCTCGTCTTCCAAGACGACAACGCAAGACCACATCGCTGCTCGGCTGTCATTGCCACTGTTAGGAGATTGAACATTCAAACCCTTGACTGGCCTGCACGCTCACCTGACTTGTCACCCATTGTACAAGTCTGGGACGAGCTTGGGCGGCGAGTGAGAGACCGCTATTCACTTCCACCAGTGTCCCTGAAGATTCTCTCTGAAAGACTGACAGAGCAGTGGCTTCTACTTGAAACATCCTTCATTCAGACACTTTGTGAATCCATGCCATTAAAAAAGTGAATTCATGCCAAGTTAAAGAAGTAAATGTTTCAAAAATTTTGTCAATGAGTATATATTTCGGTAGGCCTGCATCGGATAGGGATGGATAAAAGTAAATCAATGAGCAAATGTAAGGGTTCTGCCGCACGAAATAAATCATTTTCTGTACAAACTAACTATCTGAGGTTTTCTTGTAAGAGTGAGCATTGTGAAAACGCCTCCTTACAATTTATAATGTGCTGACTTATAGGAGCACCATTTCGCGTATGTTTACTCTTGTGGAAACAACCGTACATGTTTCAGGTGGATTCACCACCCTTCAGCTGTGTTCAAATGAGAGAGAGAGAAAACGATAGATTTGCAATGTTTATATCAGAATATCAGAACGTATATTTTTTCAATACATGAAAAATATATACAATGAGGTTAATGAGGTATGTATTATACAGAGATGGTAAGTTCAATAATGACATATTTACAGGAGAAATGATTTGTGAGATTTATGAGTGAGATGGAGAAATGATTCTAGCTTATCTGGAAGAAGAGGACATTGTCACTAAATTAAAGCTGATGACAGAGTTCAAATCGTCGGAATTGATTACCACAAAGCCGCGCCAACTGCGCAGTTCGGGTCTGGACATTCTATAGATCGTCGGAGTTGAATTCCTTGATGAATAGCGCTTCAGCCAGTTTGGTTAGCCAATGCTTGGTATGATGCTCGATCTGGAAATTGGTGAATTCGCGAAAGAACAAATGCATGCTAATTTTAGATGGCGGACGATCATATGCTTTATTGAATTCATTTTCAGTTTAGCTTTCTGAGCACCAGAATTTGTACCTTTAGTTTTGAAAGTAAGCACGCGCAGCAGCAGACGCGTTTATCAGAACACGCCAGTGGAGCGGGTTAAGAATTAAGATAACCATCCATCATGATTATTAACAATGATACAACAATGATACCTACAAATGTAAAATCAATAATTCTGCTATGACCTACCCAAAATATGTTGGTCGGATTCGGGTCGTGAATGATCACTTCTAGCTTATACAGCTACAGTCACCCGGGAAGATGCTTTCTCACTCGAATTCTGAGTACGTTTTACGTAATTGTCTTTACAGTCAACATCTGATAGGATTGTAATGGGCATGACTGTCTGCTAGTAATGTAATTAGAAGTTATACACTTTTTATAGCTCGCACAGTTCATAGATGACTTACATACAATACATCAGCATGTACATGCAATCATACGAAATGTCTCCACAATATCCATGGATATTTTGGAATTACGATATCCATCCCACATCCTGCTGTTTTTCCTGAAGGTCATCCTTCAGTCGCTACTCTACTTTTCACTGCCATATTGTGAGCTATTGTATCGCAATGATTATTACTAATTATTACTAATGTGAATCTCTTCAGAGTACGTTGACTTTAGTTTCAATGATAGCGGCACCTAACCAGAACGCTGGAAGCCAAATTTGAAACCGAAAGGTTTTTGCAGCGCCATCCGGCCCCAGACAATAATTTTGAATTCTAAACTTAGTTGCCTAGTCAATAATTCAAAATTGATTAAACTAGAACGGCAACATTGTAGGAGTATGATAATATAATTTTTATGACGCAAACATTGAAAAGCCGCTTCTTGAAAATTGTCCCTCAAATCATTATTCAAAGCGGCTGACAGAACGGTGCAATAATATTGAAAATTGGCAATGATAAAGAAGTTTAGGAGCCTAGAAATAACCGCCACATCGTACCAGTAAATTTGTTAGCGGGTCTCCGTTTTGTGGGGAATAATGGTCAAATACACAATTATTTGGAAGTACATTGATAGGCTTCCATCCCTTGAATAAGCTATACGCGCATTCCTGCTCAATCTCTTTAAATCATTTAACATCATTTTAGTACCAGTGAGCCTACCGTATACGACATAGAAATGAAGAACTCGAATAATGTCTAAGTTAAGCAGCTGACAGTCTTAATTAGTAAATTACAGATACGCCGGCTTAGTTCCGGCCGGTTTTGACGACAACGGCCGGCGGCCGCTTCCAACACTACAGAAAGGCGCCATTATTCCCTCGATGCTGCATGGCAACATTTGTCCAGTTATCCATATTGTTTTCAATATATATATATATATATATTCCTAGACAGATCCATTCAATATATATTTCTAGACAGAAAAGTTCTGATGCAGCTAGATAAATGTTACCGAGCGCACCAATAAAGACCGAAATGAAAGCGCTTGGTGTGATTTTTGACAATTGTTTAAAATGAAATTCTCATAACACGGTTATTGCAAAGAAAGCCACCTCGCGTTTAAATGGATTTCGCCGTTTGCACCTTTTCATGCCTTTTGGAGTCTTCGTTACAGATTTATTATGGGTGCGTAAGATCGACTTTAGAGTATTGTGCTCTTTCCTTCTTGAACCTGTACATGTATGAAGTCAATGCTGTTGGGATAGTGCAAAGATGCTGTCATCGTTTAATTTGTCTTTCTAAATCATGCATGTGCTAGAACTTTATGCTAGTGGACTATTGTAGAATCATTGCCTCATGCAAGCTATTTTCGACGATTGTGAATGATGTGACACACCCATTGGAACATCCTCTGCCTCCCATTTTGCCACGGATCCAGAAAATCCAACTGCCACTGTCTGTGACTGCAGCTAAGTCAAATTCTTTTTTCACTCAAATGTGTCGCTAATTTAATGACGGTTTCACACTGTACCATTGACATTGACTTTGCTATGTTGCTTTCCTACTTGTTAAAAGTTTCTTTTTTGTTTTAATTTTTTCTTATATTGAGTTGCTTTTGTCTTACTTTCTGTGCTGGTGCCTCAATATTTTTATTGTTGGGGGTTTTTAATTAAATATACGTCATTCATTCATTCAATATGCATGTCCTCTAATGTCAATCCTGTTTGCAGTGTAGGATTTCTATCTGATATCAATAAGGTAAGCGTGTATACTTTCCGAGAAATGACCCGAGAGTGATGAATATAATAATGGCAATGAAAGTTGGAAAAACTCATGACATGAATAGCTTTCCCAATGCTCTACGCAGAAAAAAATATTGCAAAAAACTTTCCCATGAGGCGACAATAATTTAATGACATCAATGTAGGATATCTCACAAAGGTCGGTTTAAAAGAATTGGAGTTCCCCAATTGAATTGGGAGTTATCGCACTTCTCCAGCGCTCATTGCTCTCCATCTAATCCACTCAGAGCTGCGCGTGTGAAGGGATAAGATCAAACTAAATCTAAATGCACTTAACACCGTCAAATTTCATCAAACCATGTCGGCAAAAAGTCCTTCAAATAGTCAGGAAAAAAACTTTCGCATTTTTCATGTTTTTGTTTCTGCATACAATTTAGGCTCAAAATATACAGCCCTTCGAATATTCCGAATCCTCTTCGTCATCGGTAGTTTGGCTGTGTTTTCATATCACTTGAGTCGTTTGATTGAGACATATCTGCAGGATTCAGTAAACGTCAAGATTTTCCCATCCGGACAGCCGCTTGAATTTCCAGACATTCACATCTGCCCGACCAATCCCTTCGCTGCAAGCACAATACAGCACTTAGCGGAGAAGAAAGCTCCTGAATGGGAAGAAATTCTTCATGACATTCGTCGGATCGAGGAATCGGTGAATGGAATCAGAAATATAAGACCTCACTTTAAAAAACATCAGATACATCATTTTGAGACAGTTGCATTTTGGGAGACTTTGGATATCCCACGATTGTACAAAACTCTCTCTCAACCAACAATAGAAAATGTTCTTCGGGTCATTGTTGATAACGAAGGTGAGTTGCTGTCATTTTAACACTTAACGTACACTTTTGCAATCTGCTGAAAATGTGCCACCAGCCTGCTTCGTTTGTGAGCATGGACGGTACTGCATTGGTTCGCCCCAGTCGTCAAGTTATGAATGACTCCGTCCCGGTTGTCATTAGAATGTCAATGTCTGATCACGAAAATCGGAGGTTTGGCAACAAGCGAGGTCCGGAAAAGTACACAAACAATGAATAGTCCGGCAGCCAGAGCGAGTTTCTGCAGGGAACGAGGCCGAAAGTGACACTTTCACAGAATGATTTACACCCTATGCCTACTGCGAATCGCCACGTCTGCCGAGTTCTGATGAGTTCCTCTTCTTGTCAGACAAGATCAAAGAAAAACACATGTAAATCCAATGGGATGCAGATTGCAGATTTTGGCTAAAATGAAATTTTGTATGTTTTCTCTGATTAAACGAAAAGTACTAAATTTGACTAAATTGACTAATTGATTAAAAAATGACTAAATAAAAGTCATAATTTTTGGCATCGAATGTCTGCAGGTCATTTCCTTTCATTTTCATGCACCCTGTCTATAAAGCTAAACACATTTAGATTTGTCAAGCCTCTTAATGTCGGCAAACACAAACATTTTGAGCAGTATTATCCACTTTCAACCACATTCTCACATACATTGCCAATCAGATGCATGATAAAAGCACATGCTAATCATAGAAAATGACCTGAAGACATTTCATGATGTCACTAATTTTTTTATTAGTTCACCGAATTTGATGAAGAGTGTGTCAAAAGTGAGCTCAGATAATGCTTTTTCCCCCCGTGCCTGATTCATTATCATACTCACATGTTTTCTTTTTGAAAAAATGCGATTTGTAGATCGAGTGATTTCACATTGTGAGGTGTGCTCAGCACATACAATGATGGATGCAAGTCTATCATAGCTCAATTTGAACCTGAAAATACAAGCTGTCGAATGATGTATGGCACACGTTGTTGTGCGACACAATTGAAGGGCATGAGAATCGATAGAATCTCAGTAAAATTTAGGTTGTCCGTGTTTTATGAGTAGTTTGGACCTTTCCAAGCCGCACTGAAGAGCCATTGTAGGGCAAAACACAGCGTGTATTGCTGCTGCCAAGGATTTCCTGTGCTTAATTTTGTTCAAGTGTGAGGATATTTTTCTACTTCACTAATTACAAATTCAAATGCTGAGTATTTTATTTTTTAATACTTCGAAATCCAGTGAAGAAGAGTAGAATAATAGCCACACTTTGGAGAACACTATTAGCCTGAAGTAGTAGTCTTTGAAAATCACCAATTGTTTGCGTCATGATTGTAAGTTGTGATCCATAACTTTCATTCAGAAATATCTATCCCATCGAAGAGATCACGCAAAACCGAGTTAAAGTGAATCTTGTAGCAAATGAGTCACCTGAATAATGGATTTGGATACACTGTTAGGCAAAATGATCCGTATTAAGGGTATAAAAGGGTCCGCATAACAAAAGTGCGAAATTTATTAGACACAGTTTCTGAATTGCATATTCTTATACATGTAAATGATAGGTCGATGTCCAGATATGATAAGATCACTAATTATATAGAGCAATAAAAAGAAAACTTGCTAGAAAGACGTACTTCTGCACAAAATCTGGATAAGGTCGGTTTTTAGATGGCACAACTCCGAACCACAAATGCAGTTCGTGTTCTGGATGGTTGCGTATTTGAGGTACAACAGAGAAAACGGGTCCGACGAACTTATAAGCAGTGTTGTGAGCATTTTTCACAGATGCCAAGAAACCTCTTTGAAAATTGAAATGACAGACAAATATATACTGCTCATTTTATCGTGGATAAAATACATAATTATCAAATGACTGTAACAATTGCAAAGATCTGTAGAAAAAGTATACAGTTATTATTTTCATTGGTAATTTTAGTTGCAAGTATTTTTGCAAGGTATTTAGTATAAATTGACAAATCAACCGAGGAACCGTAAGACAAAGTGTCCTCTTGGTAAAGTGGTGGAAAGTGAAGAATGGGGTTAGTACGGTCGGTATAGGCAGGTATCTGAAGTTAAGTATAAAATAGCAAGGACAGTTTAACCGGCCGACAAGTATTTAAATCATTTCATCCTACAAATCACAAATCACTATATGGACCCTTTGGGCCTTCAATACGGATCATTTTGCTCAGCAGTATCCGGATATATAGCTGTAGTATAGCTGGCATCCGGATGTGTGCAACTTTTTCGCAACAAATCTTCATCGGTTTATGAAAACATTTGATCATTCCGATTCACATGCGCTTCATTTTTATTTTCAGAACGGACAAATGATATCTTCTCTTTGACTCCGAGTTGGGAGTTTGGATTCTGCCGCAGCTATCGCCCAAAGAAAAATATCAACCGCATTATTCTGTCACAGTTTACAGACACATCCAACTTTGTTCAAAGAAGGACTGAAGAGATGCCTTTAGTATTCAAAAGGCATCATCTGAGTAGCATCACATTTAGAGGTCATTGGTTTGTTCTTTCTAGTGGTGGATCGATTGTATTTGCTACCCCAAGAGGTCATGTGCCAGCATTAAGTGCAGGAGCCGCTGGAGTTCATATTGGAACCGGTTTCGAAACTGTGGTTCATATCAATCAGAAGATCTTCCAGACATTGAACACTAACAAAAATCCTTGTTTATCCCCTCAACCGCCAATGTCTTTTGTCAACTTCTTGCAGCCAAACACAACCATTCAATTCAAATATTCGCGTTGGACATGCAATAGTGATTGGAAATCGAGGCTGATGATTAAACTGTGTGGGTGTGTTGTGCACGAATTAGCAATTCCGGGGGAGTTTTTGAATCGCAGTATACCATTTTGTTATGATCTTCATGATGTTTGGTCTAACAAGACGAGTTTGAAAGACTACCTCGAAAGACATTATTGCGTACACAGAGCCTACAAAAACATCACGAAGACTCTACAAACAAGTGCTCCATGTGGTCGATCAAAACGCCAGTGTGATGGATCAAAATATTCAACCCAAACCTCTCAAACACTATGGCCACTCGATAAAATGTTGCCTATTATCAGACTTGACTACATCAATCGTCGTCTAAGTTATACGAGGAAATTGAATCGGACATCTCCTGGTTTGCTGGCTATCGACAAAGCTCTGAGAGAGATAGACCATCAGTTACCATGGATGTCCGCCGTTCCTACGAAAATTTGGCTTGTTCGAGAGAATATTCTTAATATTATACTAGAGCTGAATGGTTTTCAAGCAAAGAGTACAAGTGAATCTTTGTCATATCCATTGACAAGCTTGCTATCCGATTTTGGAGGAATTGTGGGCATGTATTTGGGAATCAATGTCATAACAGTTTGTGTACTGATAGAGACAGTTGTTGGCTTACCTAAAGTTTACAATGCTCCTGATTCGTCGGAGAAGGATGGTCGTGACAACAGGCATTTCGGTAAAGATGACCAGTTAACCCAATCGAATGGAACTTCACTTAATCATATTTCAATGAGCTTTGAAAATAAGGAAGGAGAAGAAAATAATGCAATGGCTAGTTTGTAAACTGTAGAGTACGAAAACTGGCTGATTTTGACTACGAAAGCGATGTACAAATGGAGAATAACAAAATGTACAAAAGCGCTATTGTTCGTGCTCATACACTACGAAAATAATTGACTATCCTATTGGATGATAAAGACAATCCAATAGGAAAGCCAATCGCTTTCGTAGTGTATGAGCACGAACAATAGCGCTTTCGCACATTTTGTTATTCTCGTTTTGTACATCGCTTTCGCAAGTAGCTTTGGTATTGTACAGTTTACAGTGTAGTTTGCAAATTGATTTGAATCATAGAGTAAGTATATCGTAGGTAGAGTGTCGACTCAAAAAGTATCTGTGTAGAGTGAAAATTTTGATATGAAAAGATTCAGTTTTTGCGGAGATCATGTTCCTACGGTCCGAAAAATTATTTCAGCAGTTTTTAAGAAGCTAAATTTATATATTGCCGAAATGAAGCCACTATCTAAGTAGTATGAAACAAGTTGGATATCAAAAAGGATGAATATTTGCCAGCAAGCATCCTAACTTGGGGGAAATTAATTTGATTATCAAGGGAATTTCATGAACCGTTTTGTAATGGAAGTCTTCAAGGAAAAGTCGCGATCTTATTGTGCTTTCTTGGTTGAAATTTCAAGTTGTTAATTCTATTTTCATCGGTATGATTTTACGCAAATTTATGCTTCCTTTCTTGAATTTCAATAGCGATGTGTGTGGACCCATTTACATCTTTTGAAGTTAATTGAAATCATAGTCTTTGATTATTCCTCTTCCAGTGACAGGTTGCATTTGGATCACGCTTAAGAAAATATACTCTTGAGGTTCAGCATGAAAGTAGCAACCTATCGAATTGCTAATTTAGCAAACATTACCTCTCCTAGGCTGTCATGACACGGAGGATCTGTAAAATACTACATCATTCCTTCTGAATTACTATCATGATCAGTCAATTCCGTTGTAATTTCCTCAAAACTGCAAACATTTGCATATCTCACATTTTTAACCCATAAACGGATTAGAAAGAATGTTGTGTATCTTATGTAAATTTGCCAAATACAAATTATTATTATAGGTAACAATCCAACCGTGTTCCCCTCGAGATCATTTAATAAAATCGAAAGTGTATACATGTACGCATTGTGGATTTAATAAATGCTGAGTTACCGCTCTACCTAATATACTTACTCTATGATTTGAATAGTTAACCTGCATTTGAGAAGCAATCACTTTGAAATATGAAAAAGTTGAACCCCAAAGGATCTCACGATTGTGATTCATTCAGTTACTTTCTTCATTTTTTGAGATATTCCAACGCACAGCAATGTCATGCATTTCCTTACAACTTTAACAATAGATTATTCTTGCATTAATCAAATTGAAAGTGTTGTTTTAACGGTATACAGTTTGTAGTGAAATTCATCTTTCAGACTCAATTGTTAAATATTGAAAATCCTCAGCCGTCAGTGTAAGGGAATTTCGACTAAGATGGAACACTATTTTTCAAGGTATCTGAAAAATTGAATTTCCATTTCGATTGCCTGATGATTTGTTTGATACACTGTAAACCGTAGACCGACAATTATCCTACAAAATTACTTACAAAATCAACCGACGATTGTCACCTCCAATATCCTGCGAAATCCGACGAATTTGTAGATTCTCCACCGACATCGAAACAGATGCTTTGTATGCAAATTAACTAAACAAAAACTGTTGAATATTGATTGATTTTTTCGATTAGTGATTGCTTGACTTTTGGGCAATCTGTATTATTGTGTGGCAAAACCATGATTTATTTGATATAATTTAATTAATTACCTACATTTTGATAGAATTTAAGCTATAATTCACTGTTACTCATTTTGTCGATTTTTGTCAGATATTGTAGGTGTTCAGTGGCAATCATCCTACAAGAACTAACAATGACCGACAAAATAGATTTTGTAGGATAAATGTCTGTCAATTGTCAGTCAGCGGTTTACAGTGTACCTGCTTGAAGACAAGCAATGAACGTCCTGCACGCATTTTTCTGTAGAAGATGAATGAAATTATGAAATCAGTTCCATAGAAATCAGACACGCTACGATATTAAAAGACTACAGGTTTGACCTGTCAAGTTCGAGTTTTGCCCCATCAAGATTGGCAATGATAATTCAAACTGCAGTAGTAGAAAAGAATTTTCGGTATTACCGTTTCAACTGCATTTGTGTGAGTAGGAATGCGTAAATTGTTTCTATTTACCAAATCAACTGCAGCATTATCGTTTCAAATACAAAATATAACGATAAAAGTATACGCGCAGTAATGACGCAGCTTTACCTCATTCTTACTCAAAATGCTGTAGATTAAGTTAATTGAAATTCAAAAACTTGCATCACTCTTCATTTTCAAAAGACTGGTCTCTTTCGAATGACTGCACGTCTGTCGAATGTGCTCCATATTTAACTTGGCAAATGTGGGAATAAAATCAACTGTTTAACTGCTTGGTGGATTCATGCAGAACGGACACCTTGTCAGTTGCGCTCGTGTACATGTAGATAAAGCTGAGATGCTGAAGTAAAATGACTGAGTGACGGATGCGCATCCTCACGGTTAAACAGACTACAGGTTTGCACAAAGATACTCTACCAATCATCATCTTCATCTGTCAACCGATTTTTAATACTGATTTTGTGTTCATCTGCGTCTCTATTATCTTATAATGCAGATGGATGTTAGTTGCTGTATTCAATAGTATAATCGCTTTTTCTCTTGAACCCAATGTTCCAATAAGATTTAATGAAGTTCTCATCAAATCCTAGAAAAAAGAAAACATATAGATCAAGAGATCCATCGATAAATGTGTAATGGATCCTTCCTAACCATGGAAGAATACATGGAAAGACTTCTTGATAGAAGGTAGACATTTTAATGTTGTCCACGATACTTGTTTAAGCCCCTACATGTGGGGCGCAGAAATCTGTTACGTTTTCGTATTGCCGAGGCACTGTATATCAAACGCCTCCGGCCAAATTTGTGTGTCCAAACAGAAAACGTTTTGTCTTTAGCTTTACGTCGGTAATAAAATTTGACCAATTTCGTTTTTGATGATTTTCTCATCTTTGTTTAAACATATCAGTGATTTATCATTTCTATAGTGTACAACAATTCAAATGCTTGTGCATGTATTTCATACCTGTGTAATATCTGAAAGAGAACTGGTCGAAAGGCTTCGCATGCACTTTGTGTTGATTTTTATTTTCAAATTATGCAAAGGTTCAAACTTCTTTCACGACATCAAACAACGTCACCCTACGTGTTAGTTGTTATTTGCCTCTTTGTTTCATGTCTGCAGCTGCAGACCGCCATTGACTAGGGCATAGAAATTGACAACAATAAAACCTCTAGAATGGAAATTAAGCTTCATGCAATGCACAATCGTGGCACATAAATCGCACGCATTTTCACTTAGATGTATGTACCTGCCAACGTCTGTATCATTGGGTTAGAATCAGTCACATGAATAAATCGAAGCATTTAATTGGTTCTTCATGCCCCAACTTAGTTCCCCGGATGTGCCGCGACCTTCAGTCAATTTCCATTCTAGCGAACTTCAAATAAACAGTATATTTCTATGGACTAGGGTGAATTTGCGGTAGAATATGTTTTCATTATGCTGTTGATATAGCAATTGGAATCTGAAACGGGAGCGCTTTACCTCATGTCCGTAATTCTGCAGTTGAAATGTCTTTACATAATATGAAACAGATGATTAGCTTCTTAATCGGTCAAACCCACAGAATTAGATTGTTTAAGCGTATCACTTTCATAGAAGTGCAAACTGATTCAAAACGATGATACATGCAGGAACTTAATAAGTGGGTAAAAAGAAAATTTTAATACCTTGCAGAGATAGGAAAAATAGTCGTGCGTCGCTTGCGGATTGCTCTGAATTCCTTTAAAATGCTCCGATCACCACGATTCCTTCAGATTCTAAGAATTCAGATCATTGCGCAAAAGTTTTCTCGATTATGTGGGGTCCTCAAATCATTATCAAAAATGTTAGCAGGCGCACGAAAAAACGTTCACAAACTTCTCTGTAGAACTTGACATCAACTGTGTCTCTTTGCTTTGTAATCCGGTTGACAACAGTCACTGAAGCTTCGTACAATTTGGCGTTTAATGTTGAACTGGCTGCTCATTGTTCGATTGCTATGGTATAATACCAGCAGATTGTGCCATTTCATTAACGTTACATGTTCCAATGTTTCCTTTCTAGTCAAACAGAAGAAGAGACGACCCACAGAATTAGACAGGTCGTCTCTTCCTCTGTTTGACTACAGGTTTTTGCGTTTGTTAGTATGAATCTGTCGTTGATTAACGCTAAAGTTGATAAATAAACGCCATTTCTCATTTTTTTAAATGAAATTTATCATTGATTAACGACATCGTTCAATAGATCGACATTTCTCAATGAAAAACGGCATGTCTCACGCAATCGAGATATCTACCATTGTTTAGCGACATATTGCATAATACTGTGACTATCCTACATAATTTTGTAAGTGTATTCATTTTGAAATTATAGCCTATATCCTCCCAAATAAAATTGTGGCCGAAAACTTAAATTGATTTTGTATAAAAATTAATCAAAGCAAAAGAATGCCCGAGCTTTCAATTCTAATTATACCAAAAAAATCAACTTATCCAGAATATATGGTGTAGGCCTACACTTAGCACAATTGAAAACGCACCACCTGTCAAATCCAGGTAATTCGAAGTAAATCGCTTCGATTGAATATGGAATGAAGGACGCACGCTAATTGACATACATATCTGCACGACGGCGGTCTGGTGGTGGGATTGCGTAATTGTTCAGACTGAATTACTGAAGCAAGCATTATTATTACCGAATTACTTGGCAAGCATGTGTTCAAATTGAACTTCGATCATGAAGTATAAAATTAACGACTTATTATGGGAAATGACGGTTTTGTGAAAAATCTTAAGATGGTGCGTCAAATGTCTGATGCCGAAAGATGGCGTGCTATTGGCATGCTTGACGCTGGAATGTCCCTTTGGGCAGTCGGACGACATTTCGGTCGTTCGCATACGACGATTGCCCGACTTCTCAAGAAAGCGAGAGCAAATGGTACCGTGGCACATGCTGGCGTTGGTGCAGTTCGTCACACAACTGCCAGAGCTAACCGGCGATTGCTCAGAATGGTGCGAGGCAATCCCACATTCCCCGCAACTCTGCTACGACTGATGTGGGTGAAAGAAGTCGCAGAGGCAACATCCTGAGCTCGGGCACCATAAGAAATCGGCTTCGAGAGCAAGGACTTCCCTCAAGGAAGATGCGCAAATGCCCCAGATTAACACCTGCGCATGTGGCACGAAGAGAGCGGTGGGCGATGCAACGAGTTCACTGGAGACTACCACAATGGAGACGTATCTTCACTGACGAAAGTCGGCTTCGTCTGTTCCGCAATGATGGCCGCATTCGTGTTTGGCGGGTGCCACGCCAAGAGATGCTGCAGCAACACGTCCAGCCTACTAATCAGCAACAGGGGCCATCCGTTCACGTGTGGGCAGGCATCACCCTGACGGGCAAGACCGAGCTGGTAGTGCTCAACACGAACGTGACTGGTGAGCGTTATGCTGAACTGCTGCAAACGAATCTTCTGCCATTTGCGACTCGAAAATTCGGAGACGTGGCGAACTGGATCCTGCAAGATGATAACGCACCTTCGCATCGTGCATACAATGTGACGCAGCTGAAGGAAAACTTAGGGATACGGACTCTTCGCTGGCCATCAAGGTCGCCGGACATGAACCCGATCGAGCACGTGTGGGATTATCTGAAGCGCCAAGTTCAGCAGCGGGATCCGCCTCCGCAAACACTGCGTGAATTACAAGAGACAGTGGTTGCAGTTTGGCAACAAATTCCTCAAAATTTTCTGAGACGGCTCGTCCTCAGAATGCCGCGACGAATCAGTGCCTTATTGACTGCTCGCGGAGGTTATACCCGCTATTAACTTGTGCAAGTATAGATGTTATGTTTAATAATTTATTTTCTTAATCAATAAAAGTTTGTCCTATTCATTTAAATTAGCTGTCAATCATGTCATTAGACCCCTGACCGCCGTCGGGCCGTAGCACAGAAATCTATGTCGGTTAGAATGCGTCCTCCATTCTTTATCAATCGTGTATAGCGATCAATTTGACGGATTTGACAGGTGGTGCGTTTTCAATTGTGCTAAGTGTATATTTACGATGCGTTGTTTGTCAATATTAGAAATTACACGTCTATGTCGCGGGACATACATATTGACGGCAGCTTAGCTATCGAGTGCAAAATGCCGCTATTTATTTACAAACTTCGATGTTCATTTGACAGATTTCTACTCATGAACGATATTGCCGATGTTGAAGAGACAATTGCAGCCATTCAATGTGAAATGTCACTGAACATTGCAAAATAACGTTAATGAATGCACAACGACGTTAATACCTGACAGATTTATATTAACAAACGGAAAAACCTGTAGAAAGGAAACATTAGAACATGTAACGTTGATGAAGTTGCACAATCTGCTGGTATTATACCATAGCAATCGAACAATGAGCAGCCAGTTCAACATTAAACGCCAAATTGTACGAAGCTTCAGTGACTGTTGTCAACCGGATTACAAAGCAAAGAGACACAGTTGATGTCAAGTTCTACAGAGAAGTTTGTGAACGTTTTTTCGTGCGCCTGCTAACATTTTAATAATGATTTGAGGACCCCACATAATCGAGAAAACTTTTGCGCAATGATCTGAATTCTTAGAATCTGAAGGAATCGTGGTGATCGGAGCATTTAAAAGGAATTCAGAGCAATCCGCAAGCGACGCACGACTATTTTTCCTATCTCTGCAAGGTATTAAAATTTTCTTTTTACCCACTTATTAAGTTCCTGCATGTATCATCGTTTTGAATCAGTTTGCACTTCTATGAAAGTGATACGTTTAAACAATCTAATTCTGTGGTCAAACCTATAGAAGGGCCATGGAAATTGAAAACAAACGAACGTCATGGAAGGCGTCTTCCAGTGGTTGACAAATGGAAGGCACTACCAGCTCATCAATTTCCTTTGTAAACATACCAGGTTCTCTTGATATATAAGACATTTTGCGGCTATTATCTGCAACTGCTGCATGCTTCAATGACTTGCTTCTCAGATTTTCATCTAGATCAATTGGCGCATAGCTGAGCAGCTGAAATCATCATCAACAAACAGCTTTATTCGTAATCCTAACATAAATTGGAAGATAGATTAATTTACAATAGTTTTCGGAACAGTGTACTTTACCTGACGTCAGATCATCAAAATAAACCACTCCTCGAAATGACGATTTAACAAAGTACAGGTAAATGCACGACGTTTCAAGTGACAGCTACTCTCATTCTCAAGTGGAAAGTGAACTTTCCTGTTATTATATTTATTATATTTTATATTATTATTATTTCCTACATTTATATCCTAAAATGTCTAAAAATTTTAAAAATACTTACTATAAGGACAACCAACCCTTCTCCTCTCCTCATATGTAATGAATTGGTGAGTAAGTCGTTCTGTTATTTAGCAGTCTGCCCATTCAGATGATAAGAGAACAGGTCTGTTTCCAATCAAAATACCAGATCTAGCTAACACAGCGGGATTACGCTATCTAAATTCTACCAGGTGTGTGAGAGAATTAATATTAGTTCCTTAGGCTAAAACGTGAAATAGAATTCTACAAAATATGTATAGCAATTATTTGACCATTTTTAATGAGGTCATCAACAGGAACTTAGTCAGGACGATCGCGTTTCGTCCGCTTAATCCTGGACGCTCTAACTCGACCAAGCGCGGTCCTGTACATTTAAGATGCACAGCCTCAAAAATTAAATATATAATAGAGAAAAATTAGCATCTATCAAAAAAAATAGAGTCACTATTGACTGAAATGTACCTCAGGCATTTGAAAGAAGGACAGAGTCCAGCCAGTAGAGGTCAAGAGGCGGGGACACAATCCACCTTCAACTCAAGAGGTGCTGCAAAAACAATTCAACGTAGCAACGTGCGTCAAGGTAACAAAGTTAAAAGAAACAAGCTAATGACCAGTTAATTTTCAATAGGTACAAAATATGATTTAAAAGAACATTTTTATATCATAAAATGTCTAAAAATTTTAAAAATACTTACTAGAAGGACAAACAACGCTTCTCCTCTCCTCATGTGTGTTACTATGCATTACTAGTCTTACAACATTGATAATGACAGCTGATAAATGACTTAAATGACATTCAGGCCCTATCAAATCATTAATATTACAATACAAAGTTTGATTCTTTAATTCTATTCTAAAAATCTACAATTCACCACGCAACGCCCTTAGCGATGCTGTGTAACATTATGGCTTCAATATACTCACTGTCACACAAAAACACAACCCTATTACAGCAGTCACTTAAATGTAAAGTGTTCATACGCTACATCCCAGATTTGATATCCAAACTGGAAAGTGCGAAGTTTACTATGCTTGAAGCACAAGAAGTAAGTTGTTGAAACTACAAGAAGCTTCATGCAATGATACCGTCGGCATTCACGGTTATATACTTAAATGCTTGCAAAAAGCAGGTATTTTGCATGCATCATTAACATGCAAAAGGAAGCCATCAACCAATTTATTTGCGCTTTTACAGAACTCAACAACTTCTTTGAGCGATTATTTTCCATGCTAGGAAAGCTTATGGCAAAAGATAGACAGTTTCGGCCTAACATGATCATATAAGAATACATTTTCGAATGTTTAAAGACATATTTCAAACGTTTTTAGGTCATAAAATATTGCCCTAGTCATAAGTGATAGATATCGCATTCTAGGATTTATCGAGACCGAATGATAATTCAATCATTTGAAATTTGTTTGGAATCCTTTCTCATTTTCATCGATAACGAGAAGGGTGACTCATCACCCTCACGGGTTCTATATGAAAACATCGTAACATGAAAAACATCGTATTTAAAAACATCGTAAACAGATAATATCGTATATGAAAACATCGTAATAATAATATCGTAATTTAAAAACATCGTAAAAGAAAAATATAGAAAATAGAGTATGATAATATTACACTTGAAAAAACATAGTATCCGTCACCCCTAAACTTCGACTCTTAATTAAGTTATTTAAGTATCATTTTTAATTATACAATCATTTTAATACGCGAAATATAATCCACGCTATAATTTTATTGCAGTAAATTATATAAATAAAATAACAATTAAATGAAATTGGTTATACTTTATTGATACTGACTTTTCGATTCCAAACCTGTAATTAGAAAATCAGGGTTGACCTAATGCCTCTTGGAACGAGCAAGCAAGTTACTAGAACTAGTCTACATGTATAACTAACTATTTTAAATATAAAAAGTAATTCAGAAATAAAACAGAAAGCAAGCATAAACATTATATTCAACATGATTTACGTAACACAATCCAGTCTTCACATCGATAAGTTTCTCGAAACTCCATACAAAAATGCCTTTGTAAGACCAATGCGATGTTTTTCACGTACATTTACGATGTTTTTGATCTACGATGTTTTTGATTTACGATGTTTTCATATGCGATGTTTTCATTTACGATAATTTTCATATTACGATGTTTTTAATGAATACCCCTCACGCACGCATAAAGCATAGGCAAAAGTAGTAAGGAGTTCTACACCTCTGGATAGCGCAAGGTGGCCGCCGTCGACCTCCCCCCTCGTCAGCCTAGGCCGGCCGATGTGGTCCGACCCTGTCGACCTGGGACCCTGACCAAAGTTTGTTTCATCAAATTTCGCGACTTTCATGTTTCGACCTCCCCCTCGGTTGAGAGTGTCGGTGTAGACTTGGGCGGCCGACCAGGTTGGTTAGAGTGTGGGTTGGTTTCGGGCTGTAGAGTCAAACGAAGCATCGGGTGCGAAAACGGAGGCCAGATTCGGATTCAGCGTCAAATTCTGCATCCGTAAGGTGATTTCCACCGCCATCGGAGAGAAAAAATGTTTGGGACGCCCCCCCCCTCGGCAGCGTTGCTTCCAACTTTGGTTCTAGAGATCGTAGAAAGTCGTGCAATAGCTCGTTTGAAAGCTAAGAGTGAGACAAGTGAAAGAAACGGCTTGTTCATATCTGTCTTCATTTAGATGTGAGACGCCATTTAAGATTTTTGGGAGATTGGCGAAAAACGACAGAGTTAGCGGCGACTGTGGGATGTTTTGGGCTCTAGCGTCTAAGCGGCTGCTCCAATGGTAGATCTGAGACCAGATTTGGAATCAGCGTCAAATTCTACATCAGCATGGTAAATTTGAAAGCCATCGGAGAGAAAAAATGTTCAACATTTTTCGGAAAAACGACAGAGTTAACGGCGAATGTGGGTTGGTTTTGGGCTGTAGAGTCAAACGAAGGATCGGATGCGAAAACGGAGGCCAGATTCGGATTCAGCGTCAAATTCTGCATCCGTAAGGTGATTTCCAACGCCATCGGAGAGAAAAAATGTTTGGGACGTCCCCCCCTCGGCAGCGTTGCTTCCAACTTTAATTCTAGAGATTGTAGAAAGTCGTGCAATAGCTCGTTTGAAAGCTAAGAGTGAGAAAAATTCAGTGAAAGAAACGGCTTGTTCATATCTGTCTTCATTTAGATGTGAGACGCCATTTAAGATTTGGGAGATTGGCGAAAAACGACAGAGTTAGCGGCGACTGTGCGATGTTTTGGGCTCTAGCGTCTAAACGGCTGCTCCAATGGTAGATCTGAGACCAGATTTGGAATCAGCGTCAAATTCTCTATCAACATGGTGAGTTTCAAGTCAATCGGAGAGAAAAATTTTTCAACATTTTTCGGAAAAACGACGAATTTCGGATGGCTGTGGGCTGTAGAGCCAAAACGAAGCATCGGATGGGAAAACGGAGGTCAGATTCGGATTCAGCGTCAAATTCTACATTGAAATGTTGTATTTCCAGCTCAATCGGTCCTCTAGAATCGGTAATAGAAGCGTTTAAAGTTTTTGGTTGATGGATCCTACGTCATCAGCTGTTCGCCGCAAACTATATAAGCTGGGAGTCGACACAGACTTGTCATTAAGACGAGAGATTGTCAACGGTAGGTCGTCTCTCTGAGCTCCGATGCTAGCATCGGACATTCCAAAATTCGGGTTTCTGTAAGAGACCGACTTAGAAAATTTCATTGCTGATATCAGCTAAGCCGTCAGACTTAAAGGTTAGCCTGGAGATGACCTTAGTCTCCAGGCCATAAAAGACTGCAAAACTTTAAAGGCTTGTAACTTTGCTTCTACAAGTCCGTTTGACTTGATTCGAAAAACGTTCGGTCGCTATTGACCTGCCCTCAGTGATAAACTACTTATAGAATTTCATAAGTAGTGCTAAAAAGTTGAAAAATTAAAATTCGCTATTTTTGGTGATTTTTGGGGTTTTCGAACCTTCCGATTTCAATAAAGACCTTTATAAAGTTGTCAGAGGCGAGCTTCGGCTCGAGACTTGCTTCCTGATGTAAATAACTCCACCGGTTTTCATGTCAAAATCGGGGTCCGAATACCAACACAGTGATATGACGCACGCTCTGTCCGCGGGAGGTTGGATTTGAGGGCCGAGGCCTTGGAGTCGGGATAAGATCCCCTCTGAGTAATGCCTGTAACGGATTCATCAGCCTAGCTTGTCTATCCTCAAGTATTGAATGACATATTAGTTGTATTTTTAAAATCATTGTCAATGTATTCATTCGTTGAAGTTATAAATGGTATAAGTAGTAATTCTATTTCATCCTTCCTTTTACAGATACATAACAGATACATAATGGGAGGAAACTTGAAGTTCCATTTCAAAAAAGTGCCTATGTGGTGAAGTTAAGAGAGGTGGCGAGTATAAGCGCCATATCAATAAATTCAGCGACACTCCCAAAGAGCATAAGGAGGTCGGTGTGGTGAGCGGATACACATCGTGCATGAAATTCATTAGCGGAAACCTGAACGAGTCATTCTACAAGACTCATTCAAAATGCGTGATTAAGAAGGTGACGAACTATACTACCTCAGAGGTTGGGAAAGCCATCACTTCACTTTTTGAAAGACCTGCAGTTGATCTAGATGTGGAGACAGAGTTGCAGATGGCAGTTCGAGCAATACAAGACTGCAAGAATGAGAAGCCAACGATATCTCACCTCAGCTCTTCCAGCTCTGATTCGGAAATCTCTGAATCTGAATCGGAAACTGAAGAGGTAGTTATCACTGACAAACCCGAGGCGATCATTGCTCCGAAACCCGATGAGGCGATCATTAAGAGTCGGAAAGTGCCAGCGCCGAAAATGCACTCCTCGCCTGAAAAAGGGAAAGGTATCAAAGCCCAAGCCAAGCAGTGGGCTAAGGATGATGGTGTGGCGAGGGTTACCCACGACTACGCCATTAGCAAGCTCAAGGACGAAATGAGTCGATACAAGAACGAATGCTCAGCATTGAAAGATGAAAATTTTCGACTCAAAAAAAGGTAGCAGAGATTAGGGGTCTTAAGGCTCAAGTACTCAATTTAGAAGGTTTTCAAAAGAGAGCTTTAGCGAGTGAGAGTCGCGTAGAGGATCAGGTTTCATGTATTAAGAGCATGAAGGCGAAGGAGGAGACGCTCAAACTCCAACATGAACAGGAAAAAATGGCTCTTTTTGAGGCGAAGAATAGTGCAGTCAAGGAGAGAAGAAAAACGCTCCACCTCCCCGTAGTCGGTAACAAAATCATCGACGATATCATACTGGAGTCGGAAGATTTAGACAAAACGACCGAGTGCTATGAAGGAGCAACGCCAGATGTTCGCTGTCTCCACATCAACATCAAGCACAATGGTAAAATCAAAGAAATTCGCCATCGTAAGCGAAAGTTGCCGGCAAAGTACCTGCCTCATCCACCACCAGAGACGGTGCAGCGAACCGCTTGAATTGATTTATGGTAAGTTAATATCATCTCCATCACTTGGATACAATTTCATCTCCTTCCTTCTATTTTTCAGATACGACGAGAACAAACCAACGGCTCTGATAAGGGCCACCATGAGGCAAGACATGACAGAACCTCCACGCGGTGCCCTGGGCAGTCTTTAGACTGGCGAATACTATCATTAAGTTGAATCTGCTATCAGTCAACTTGAACGTTGCAAATGAAGTTCGGTGTAATACTTCCTTTCGACGGGCGTTCCTGTCAAGGGCGGCGGTGAAACCCGTAGCTATGTATACCGCATAGGACATTCGGCAATGGTCAATCTTGTTAAACCTCTCTGCGTCATGTTTGCAAGTGGTTGCCTCTGTCTCAACGTAGTATGCATTCGCGCCAGGGCGACATTTAGCCAGCTGTCGAAGGTTGCCTTATAAACTTTCCATTGCATACGTTATGAGAACCATGAGTTCTACCTGTCTCTATCAATGAGACGAATTGATGAATGGAATGAAATGGGAGGACACTCACGCGCCACACGCAACATAACACACTTCTCTCTTCCGTAGTCTAACAAACTCTTTACACATGGATCGCAGTCGACTGCTATCCCAGAATCATGTAAGCTATCTTAATTTTAAATGTGACTAACACTATTTCACCGACCATTATCACCCATATGAAATGTTATAAGATTTGCAAGTTAAACTAAGTGTGCTACTATTTCCAAATGAAAAAGTATACATGGTTAAATCATCCACTTAAGCCCCATTCAAGTAAGTCAGTATGAAAGCAAACATAATGCGAAATAAACATTTATTATGGCATGTATTTCAAAAGGTCTTCATCGTCAATATTGTCCCAGAGTCTGACTTCACACAGATCACAAAAACAGTTCACTTGCTTCAATCGTTCTTCTACCGCGAGCCTCACTTTATCGATGTATTCCCACTCCGCCATAGTTCGTGGCTGGGAATTAGGGGTGTACCATTCCCATAATTGATGTAGGAATTTGGTGCTGGTGATCTCCATCACATCATCAGTATCGTACTGCAGATACTTCCACCTCACGCCTGTTAAGTCGGGACACTCTTTCTCACATACATTCTCCTCTTCGTCGTCCGCTGGTAATGTGAACTTTCTAATGTTGTCGAGTCGGTACACCTTCTCTACCTTCCCCTTCGTTGGAGAGTTTGGTGCAACGAGCGTCTTTGATGATGAGCATGGAGAAGAGAACTCCAATGTAGTGTTCGGTGTTTTTGGAGGGGTTGTCATGTTGACTGTGGATAATAACTTTGAAATGTTTCCTAATTCTTAAGTATAAACAAGCAACCAATCAGAATGAACAGCCAATGAATGATGAGTATGAGACGTATAAGTGAACCGTTGTCTAGCGAATTCTGTTATTATTTGAGGCGTACAAGTGAACTACTCTCTAGTGAATTCCAAATTTGAGACGTATTACTTGAGTGAAGTCTCTATCTTCTTGAAGTATCAACCTTAAACATAATTTCCTTGAAATGGTAAGTTGAAGATTTCCTCTCTCATCTCCCTCAAACGTGTGGCTAATAGCATCTTCCTCAATTTCAGGCATCTACTTCATCACCAAAGCCCTCCCTTCTCGAGGAAAGTTTAGAGCTGTTGAGTGAAGGTAGGTTGTAACAATACACTGAGACTTTAACAGAGATGATAGAATGATTTCTCTTTCAGGTGATGTTAGTTCTAGCTCAGGACTCTCGCGACAAGGCAACGAGTGGGAATGTGCTGACTGCGGACATATTTTTACAAGGAAGCACAGTCTCCTTCGACACATCAAACAACGTGTGCGTCAACGCAAAGCGTCATCAATCTCCGGAGGTGAAGTTGATTCTGACGATGACATCTCCTTTCCTTGTGATTTGTGCCCTCTTTCTTTCGATAGTCACTTTCTTTCAGCGATCTTCGCACAGACTTCAACACACGCATGCAAATGATCACTACACCAACGGTACTTCTACAATCTCCCTCATTAACGTTCCCCATAGTCATTTAGTACGCGACTACTGCATGGAGTCCAATACTCAAATGGTAGATTTTCCTGAGTGGCTCCTTCAAAATTCTAACATTATCGAAGCGCTCTTCAACAATTTAGACAATTTTAGAATGAAGGCGCTCATCTACCTCAAACTAAAATATATTAAAATAGACTTTCAAACTGGTCAAGTGACGGAGAGAATACAGTTTCATGTTTCTTCCTCTTCCGCAACCGAAGTTGTAGACTGCGAGTGTTGGCTAAATTTCTATATTCAATGTTTAAAATCAAATGTAGATAAATTCAATCAACGTGACAGCGCTCTCATTTTTGATGGCGTAGACTCAGCCATGTTCAAAATTTCCCTATTAGAAAGTCATGCAGCTCGAGGCACATTTGAACTACCAAAAACGCTATATAATAAGAAAGTTGTCATCAATGTCGATTGTAAATCGCAGTGTTTCAAATATGCAGTCCTATCCATCCTTCACTATAATGATATCAACGCGAATCGAAATCATACCTATAGCTATAGACAGTGGGAGGATGAACTAGTCTTTGAAGGATGTGATAGTAACAACATGAAAATCAAAGATGTAGAAACGTTCGAAAAACATAATAAGATTAAAATAGTCGTTCACGTGTGGGAGAAGGGGTTGAAGGGTGCCCGCTATAATTCACGTTCAACTTTTTATGAATGTGTAGTCAACCTCTTATTAGTAAAACAAGATGATAGCGAGGAATGGCACTACTGTGGTATTCCCAAAATCTCTCGCTTGTACACACACTTAGGGAGCTCTAAAAGTGGTTAACATTTTGTATGCGATCGCTGCATCCGCTCCTTTTGGAGTAAACATAATTTTGAAACTCATTATGAATGGTGCAAGCGAGGTAAATTACAAATGGAACGCATGCCCAAAGATGAAATATTTTCACATAGGGATAATGGTGACGAATTAAGTCCCCTGCGTGTCATTTACGCAGACATCGAATGCTACATTGATGATATCATCCACAAGCCAGCAGCCATATCCTGCTATGAAGTATGGCATGACCACTTAAGGAATAGGCAAAACAAAATGCATACTTGGCAAGGTGAAGATTGCATTTCAAAATTTCTAGAATTTCTCGATAAAGCTGCCAAATTTCAGCAATCATATGATTCCCAATTGCAGCGTAAGTCACTACATATGTCAGATGAAGACAAACAAAAATTTGAAAGTTAAGACAAACAAAAATTTGAAAGTTGCACATCGTGCTCTCAATGTGAATAAAACGTTTGATGACGATAAAATGAAGAAAGTGCGCGATCATGATCACATCACTGGTAAATTTAGAAACGCACTCTGCTCCAAATGTAACTTTTCACTTAGGTTGAGACGTCGTTTACTAGCCGTCATTTTTCATAACTTTAAGGGCTATGACAGTCATATGCTCATAAAAGGAGGGTTGAGCCAGATGAAATCGTGGCAGTTTAATGTAATAGCGCAAACGAGAGAAAAATTCATGGCAATGGCAGCAAAAGTAGCAGTAGATAAAACGAAAGAAATTAAGACAGTCTTCTTCGAAATAAAATTTTTAGATTCATTCCAATTCATGTCAGCGTCACTAGCTTCTCTCGTTAGTAATCTCAAGTTTCTTCCCCATAGTCACACTTTGAAGAAACACTATCTAAACTTAACTGATGAGATAATCACTCGCAAAGGAGTCTTTCCCTATGCGTATTTTAGCTCGATGTCTAAACTAAATGAAACAACCCTTCCTTCCATTGACAAATTCCAAAACGATTTGACGGGTCAAGATTGTCCAGTAGAAGATTATGAACATGTTCAAGAGGCATGGATAAAATTTGATTGTAAAACGTTTGGCGATTATATGATCGCTTACTTAGAATTACATGTCATTTTGCTGGCTGATGTCTTTCAGGAATTTCGACGAGTGGCATTAGAAGAAGACAAATTAGATCCTGTCCACTTTGTCAGTCTACCAGCCATGTCCTTTAAATAAGCCTTTAAAATGACTGGTGAGACCATTCATCTCTTATAAGACCCCGAGATGTACAGGGTGACTCAAAAGTCTTAATCGGGTTTCAAATTGAGATTTCTCTGTAAGTATTTGCACTACAAACTCAATTTTTCGTTTATACTGTAGAGAAAGAACCAGAATTTCCAAAGAGACTTGCATTTTTACAATATAAGCTGGAAGTGAGCTCTGTTAACTTCATTATAAAGAATGACTCTTTTTTTGAAAGTTTTCAAAAGTCTTGTTGATCGTGACTTTCGTCACGGACTGGACTGCTTCTGCAATCTTCACTCGCAGTTCTTCGTTGTCTGTTGGCCTATTCTTGTACACCATCTTGATATGACCCCACAAAAAATAATCAAGAGGCGTCAAATCTGGGCTCCTAGCTGGCCAGTGGATGGGACCGTTCCTGCCAATCCATCGATTAGGGAATTGGATGTTGAGAAATTCTCTCACATTCCGACCCCAATGAGGAGGAGCGCCATCTTGTTGGAAGACTGTCGTGGAAAATCTTCGTAGTCTCTTCAGTTCAGGAATGAAATAATCCCTCAGCATCTCGAGATAGTCTTTCGTCACGTTGTTTCAAAGAAGTAAGGTCCGATGATCCGGTCGCAAAACATGGCCGCCCAGACCACCAAGCCTTTCGACTTTAGAGGAATCTCGTCACATAAATGTGGATTCTCATAGTCCCAAATCACACAGTTGTGACTGTTAATTTTGCCATTCATATGAAAGATGGCCTCGTCAGAAAAACATAGCTTGTTGATGAAGCTGGGATCATCACATAGCCGGCTAATTTCTTCACAAAACTGAAGCCTTGGTTCATAGTCGTCTGGCAACAGTTCATGAACACGGGAAATGTGAAATGATTTCATGCCAATTGTTCGCTTCAGAGTACGTCGAACAGTCTCGCGTGGCATGTCAAGCTGATTGGCTGCATCCCGCACCGACGATCTTGGATTGTTCTCAAACTCCTCTTTCACACGTAAAACATCATCCTCGTCAAGGGATGGGTGACCACTTCGCTCAGCATCTTGGACAGAACCCGTCTCAGTAAATTTCTTAAACACAAGTCGGAATGTGCTTTCAGAAGATGGCTTTGATGTGAAATTTCTTTGCCACTCCCGTCGGGCGGTAGTTACGGACTCATGCTTAGCCATAAGCAACACAACGTTGATCCGATCTTGCACAGATAACATCACTGGTTTCTATGATAGAAAAGTGAATATCAGCAGCTATTAAGTACTAAACGGTTTCCGAAATCAGTCTTTTCACAGATATCTATGCCTATGCTTCAATTCAACGACATTTTGACGTCATGCATAACTATTGAGCTAATGTAGAAGTTCGATAATTATCATAAGTACCAATCACACATTAATGGAAATGGATAGCTTAGCATTCTTCTTTGTTGTCCTTCTTCATTATGCCTTCGTATTAACTTTCCGCTATTATTTTAATGGACGTATGTGCATTAAGTCTTCACACTTAGCAGGTCACTTGATCAATCAAATTTAATGATGAAGTATTAGCATGTGGTTGTAGTCAATGAGAAACAAATCGTAAGCGGACAATGTTTCATGCCATTTGATAAATTGGTTGACCTCCATCAAATGAATGAGCAAGTAGTTCGACCTCTAACTTGATTTTTTTCACAAATTGCGATATGTTACTAAAATTCTGGTTCTTCCTCTACAGTATAAACGAAAAATTAAGGTTGTAGTGCAAATACTTACTGAGAAATCTTAACTTGAAACCCGATTAAGACTTTTGAGTCACCCTGTATAACATATTTGAGCGTGGAATACGCGGTGGTCTCACATTTGTAAATAAACATCATATAAAATCTGAAACAGTAGGTGATGATCATATCTACCTAAAGTACTATGACCAAAATAATTTATATGGCAGTTCACTGTCTAAACCACTACCTCATTCCGAGTTTAGTTGGTTATAACAAGATGAGCTTGAGTATTACTCCAACACTTCAAACATACTGAAGATTCCAAATGAAGGTGATTGGGGATATTATTTTGAAGTGGATTTGATTTATCCAAATAGTGATTCAGAAGTAGTCTACTGGTTTCAACTAGCTGTAATTTCTTTAGTACTGCAGATATCAACTTGAAATTTGTTGTGCTTAGGCAGAAGACTTGGAAATTTTGCCTGACAAATCCCTAGTTCATGATAACAGATAATTGACCCAGTAAAATACATGTACATGTACATGTGTTATTAACACCTGTAATAATCGCAGATTTTAAGTAATGAAGTCATTTGAAGTTTCTCACACTGCTTTTCATCGTCAATTATGTGCATTGCGAGCAACCACAGTGTTTCAACTCTTCAAGTGTTAGCTTTCTACGTCATATGCCATCAGCTATCTATGTAAATTTACTCATGTCGTCTCTTATTCATCAACGATAATAGTCAATCGATAGCTTAAGCTTCAAGTTCAAAATTGAATCTGTGCATCGTTCTCTTTTATTCATTCTTGTTCAGTAGACAGAAGCATTGTGTCTGCTATGGAACGCCGTACTCCAGTGGAACGCTATTTCTTAGCTCATTTGATGGATACACACGATAGTGCAACGACAGTGCAGAGAGAATTCGCGAAGCGTTTTGGACTCATCAAGTGATCCGCGACCCTGTCCGACTACCATCCGAAAAGCCCAAGAAGATGCCCACACATTAGGACTGGCATCATTACCGAGGAATGGACGCGACCGTGACGCAAGGATCGATGAGAACGTTTCTCGTGTCCTTCAATCCATTGAAGATAATTCTCAGACTTCACAGCGCCGTTTATCGAACGAGCACAACTTATCGCAGCCTACTGTGAATCGCATACTCAAGGAGGCAAAATTCCATCCCTATAGACTACGAGCCGTCCATTCCATGAATGAGGAGGATCATCAAAATCGTGTTGACTTTGATTCAGAAATGTTAAATGAACTCGAACACAATCCTAACTTTTTCCGGCAAATTCTTTTCAGTCATGAAGCAATGTTCCACATGTGTGGTGGAGTAAACAAGTGGAATACCCGTTATTATGCTCTTTCCGATCCGAATTTCACTATCGAAAAGCCTCTACACTCGCCAAAAGTCTGTGTCTGGGTGGGTGTAACATGGGATCGCATATTCGGTCCATACTTCTTTACCGACGACAAAGGAAATTACGCCAACGTTGATGGCCAAGGCTACAGGAAAATGCTTGAGACATGGCTATACCCTCAACTGCAGCAATTCGAAGCCTTTGCGAATGGTACGCTTTTCTTCCAGCAGGACGGTGCTACACCCCATACTTCGAAGATTGCGTGCGAGTTTCTCCGCGACATCATCCCCGGCAGACTAATTTCACGGAGGGGAGATATCCACTGGCCAGCTCGGAGTCCAGACTTAACACCCCTTGACTTCTGGCTTTAGGGCGACATCAAAGCGAAAGTTTACACAACTCACATTGCCAATCTGAATGAGTTGAGGAGACGTATTGAGCTGGAAATAAGAAGAATTTCACCTCAAACACGAAGGAATGCTATCACTGCATTTGAAAGTCGTCTGCAGCACCTACTCCAAGTCGAGGGAAGACATATTGAATGACACTACTCAGGCATTAATGACTAATTAGTAATTATATTTTTTAAGCTAAATTATCGAGACTTCTTAATTAATGTAAATGTATAATTTTTACATGTATTTCACTAGATCTTTTATCTGTTATCATAGACGAGGGATTTGTCAGGCAAAATTTCCCAGTCTTCAGCTAAGCACAACAAATTTCAAGTTGATATCTGCAGTACTAAAGAAATTACAGCTAGTCGAAACCAGTAGACTACTTCTGTATCACCCTTTAGTATCAAAAATAAAACTGCTGATTTCCCACTCGCACCTGAATCTGGTGAAGTGACTGAAGATATGTTTTCATCATTCATGTCACAATTTCATGATAACTTAGGAGAGTGTGGACAGCCAAGGTATAAACCATGCCGCAAACTTTTACTTACGTAATATGATAAGAAAAATTATCTCGTACACTTCTGCATACTAAAATTCTATTTAGAAATGGGCATGCTTCTAACGTCAGTTCACCGCATCATCAAATTTAGACATCCTCAAACCCTACATAGATAGTAACAGTCAAAAACGTGCACTATCCCAAAATAATTTTGAAAAGGATTTTTATAAATATAAGAATAACAGTCTTTTCGGAAAGACCATGGAGGATTTTAGAAGACGTATGAACTACAAACTAGTCATTAATGATCAAAAATATCACAAATTGACCTCATCACCTCTTTTCATTGATAGAAACATTATCGATGAGGATCTTGTAGGTGTTAAAATGATAAAGTCAGAAGTTGAGCTGTGCAAACCCATCTATATTGGGCAAGCCGTTTTAGATTATTCCAAGCTTGAAATGTATCAACTCTTCTACAAAATATTAAAACCATGTCCTCTTGTAAAAGAGGTTCGCTTGCTGGGTGGTGATACAGACAGTTTCTTTTTAGGAATTACCACTCAAAAAGATTTAAATTTTAATGAAGTAGCTAAGTCATTAGAAAAATATTTCGACACATCTAACTACAATCCCACTCATCCACTCTATTCCATACAGAATAAAGCCAAACTTGGTTGCTTTAAGGATGAAACAGCAGGAAAGGAAATAAATGAAATGATTCTCCTCCGTCCTAAAATGTATTCCATTAAATTAAAAGAATGAGCAGATAGTATTAAGCGTGCTAAAGGTATGTCAAAATCCATTGTTCACAAAATGAAACATCGGTCCTATAAGAAGGCCTATAAAAATAAAACTATAACGTTTGTCAATATGACAATCTTAAAATCTCAAGTTCATACTGTGAAAACGCACACGTTCAAGAAACGAGCGCTTTCAGCATGAGAGGATAAGAAGTGTTGGATAGGACATAACACATCTCTTCCACATGGACATCCTGACACCCAAAAGAATAAAACTCACGCTACCACATTCAGGAGATGTATTGACATAATCAACTTTAACTCAGTATTTTGATGTTGCTTTTTGTAGATATACATGGTTGTTTTATGTGTTGCATGAGATAGTATTTCCTTGTAAATAGTTCCCTACAGTCCCCTGTGTAAAGACTTTCCCCGCGTGAAATGTAAAAAGCACATTTTTTCATGTATTTTTATTTCAATAAAATTTTACAATGACTTCACTTTGTTTTCCGAAACACTAAAGTTATGAGGGATTTAGTATCTTTGACATGGATGCACTCATGTAAACCATTTGTAATTTTGATAGAAATAGAGGGTATTGTTTGTTTGATAACAGGATGGTAGAAAATAGATTCAAACATCTTCTCGACTATTCCATATGGAGCATCCTTATCATGAATGAAATCACGTAAAATGTGTTCTTTTTCCTCGTCAACAGAAATAGGTAGAATCAAATCACTTTGAATGTAAAGGTGCTGTTCATGTTTATCAAGTGTCATTGGTGTTTCTATACCAATCGTATGCGCAGCAGCAAACACTGTTTGTAGCATTGAAAAACCAAAGAGTTTTTTCAAATTTTTACTCAATTGACATTGAATGTCATCACCCAGTTTCAGAACAACGCGTTGATTTTCAATTGAAAACGAAATGTGGTGTGTCTTTACATCATATTTACTTTTCATCACATGCTTCAACCTCTGTTGTGTATGAGGATTTACTACATGAATGAAGCTTTCTACTGTATGATATAGACGCGGCATTATATTGATAGCAACTTTAGATTCTTGATAAGACTGGTAAATTTTCTTGATGCGATCACCATAGATGTCCACCCACCATTCATCATTAACTGAATCAGCTTTAGTGTGATATTCATGAGAAGCATAAACCAAACCGCTTCCAATAATAGGTGTATGATGTCTTACAAAATGACACAAGGTTGGAGAGAAATAAACTGTAAGTTTGTCATTATATTTGTGAATAACCAACTTATCTTTGTCCGCCATAATTTTCTTTCCATACTTCTTACCCACAGTCTCATTCCATCGTTTTACTAACTCAATAAGTGATAAAGGTTGAACACCACGCTTTTTCAAAATGATGCGTTCTTCACATTCTACAACATCTTCATCAAATATTTTAAATTTATAATGAAATTTGTTGATTCGATTAGAATAAATTTTTTTGACATTTGCAGTAGCAATTGACGTTAGATGTAGTCCACGGCCAAAACCGAGATGTGGATAGAATTCATTATCCAACCTCAGTGTAAGACGTTTAGTAAAGAATGAAAGAGAAGGAACTGTCTCCCACTCCAATGATAGATATTAAACTCATAAACTTTCTGATCCTTATTCTTCATGATGGAAGTATTACCACTATTGAATGCCTTAATAATTTTCTCATCCCCAAATGGACCATAATAATCTGATTTTATCTGAATCCATTCATAGTTCCACTTTCCATCTGACGTTTAATTGTATGGGAACTGGAATGCATTATTCATCGTTATTCCATCATGGGTGCGAAGAGTCAATATCATTTCTTCCAAATCATTCACATTCTGAAGATTGCCATCATAGCAAATGCTGGAAACACCTACTTCCCATTCACTTTCTAGATGTAGTGAGCGATTTAATTCTACTCGAAAGTCTGATGGTTTATTATTAGGAAATTTATTCATGGAAGCATTACTGGGTAAGTAAATTAGAAACGAATCTCTATTTTCACTTTCCATACTAATCACATTGGAAAAATATATTGGCATACTTTTGCATTAACTCTTGTTATGTGATACTTGTTACAGCATCTTTGTGAAAAGGAATCAACGCACCAGCATCGTCATAAATTGCAATATCAATTTGTGGGATGTAGTTTGATTTCAGCTTTGTATAATGCACTTTCTTGAAAGTATGCTCAGATAAAATACTGCAGCTTTTTGGCTGGTATGGTATCATTGCTAGCAATGGAGCTTCAACATCTCCCACACGTACATCTTCACCAATATTGGAATATATCTGAAACTAGTTAATACGACGCGATAGCGACATGTCTGCGCTAGCTTTGGTTACAGTACCACTTTTAAAGATATTTTGATCAAAGCCCAAAATGTCCATTACAGTTTTATCCATAATTAGTTCAATACCTTTTCCACTTATAGTGAGAGACAAAGCACATTCTTTTTCAGAAAATGAAATATGTTGCTCATTAATCACTTCATTTAAATAATCTGCAACCAATTTAACTGAAGTAATAATGCGAAGCATCAACACTCTCGTTTCATGTAAGATACCACCTAAAGGCTCTATACGCTTTCTGTATAAAGATAAGTTCCATTCTGTATCAAATTAATTTGACCTTTCACATGGCAAATGTTGCATATCAAATTTTCCATGAACAGCTGCAGAACGATGTCGTAAGAACTGATGAAAATCTTTTGAACAAACTAATACTAGATCATCATCATTTAATTTACTTATTGCAATATGATTAGATGATTTGATATAAGTCAATGTTGCCACTTGTTTACCATAAACTCGAAGGAGATAATTAAATTTCTTCAATAATGTTTCAGGAGTCATGTTTGTCTTTCTTGGCTTATTCACAATCTTCTTCACCAACGTCATCTCATTTCTTGGAATAAGATCTACGTAATAAGCTTCCTCTCGATATATTAACTGTTTATGACCACTTGGGTGGTAATTAACGTTATAATTATCATAGCTTGTTAAGGCGCTGGCGAGGTAACCTAAATCATTTCTTAAACTTGGACTTAAACCAACAATCCAATCTTTCTCAACTACATGATGTACATAATTATGATCATCATTGTGCGGAGTAAATTGGACAATATGTTTACACGCTTTATTCAGGAAATCATAAACGAATTTCTGACGTGATAGAAGATCTTTCTTCGGCCATTGTGGAATGTATACTCGGCAGCCCTTTTCACATTGGTAAGCAGCTGTGCGTCTCATATTAATAGTCATCACCTCATGATCAAAAGTATAGATACAGTTACTGTGAACAAGTTGAGTGACACCCACTTCCCACTTTCCATTTAGCTGTTGTGTATGATCAATGGGTGTAGAAAAGAGTGCGGCTCGATTATTACCAAATCTCTTTGTTGCCGCATTGCTAAGCAAAATATGATAAAACGACATTTTTATATTGATGATCTGCAGCTTTGCATAATATCATCAAGACTTGGATTTTGGACTCTCTACAATATATCAGAGTTGATCGTAATGGAAACGTGCATTTCAAAAATTCTCAGGGTCATACTGCAAGAGGTATTACATTAATATGGCGACAATTTGTTAACCTCAATGATATCATGAGGGATTTGGAATATTTTGAAACATTAAGATTCATCTCTTTGGGTGATCAAGTTTGGCTTCAACGTTGCAACAATCAAATTCAAATCTACCTTTCTCATTCCGCAAACTGTTTCTCATTTCGCAAATACAATTGGGAGAAGTATAGAAGATACATACATCGCTCCATCATGACGTTTATTCGTCGTGAGTTCATCACCCTACTATGCAAATCTTAATCAGACATGACTACCACGCACCATGAGTTGGAAATTAGATTCCCTACAACGTATTGAAACGGATAATGACCAAAACGTCTATTTCAAAGATTCAACTGGAAATGTGAGAAGAGAGTTTGCTTTATCTTATCGTCATTTTCAATCTCTACATCATATCATGAAGGATTTGAAATACTTCTATATGAAAAGACATTCACGTATTGGAAATCGCATCTGGCTGCGCGTCAACAATCTGCGAATTCAACTCTATCATTCCCAACTTCATACTAACTTCACATTTCATCAAGGTAGTTGGGAAAAGTATAAGAGGAAGGTACATCGCTCAATTTACTCATTTTTTCATCACGGAGCGTCATCGCTACACCATCGTCAACATTCTCCGTCGCTTCAGACTCTACACCAAAATCGATCTCACAACACTACACCAACACCTTCCAAACAGCAAGTATTACCCGGGTCGACCTCAAATGTTAGTGGTGAAGATGAGCAATTCACGGAATCTTCAACTCTTCCCAAATGGAACTGTACAGATTCTCGGCGCCCTTTCTCATTCATCGATGGAGTCAATGCGCTTAGAGCTACAGAGACTACTACGTCGGATATGGAAGAGGGAGAGGTGTGTGATGTCGAATCTGACTGTGGACAATATGGTGATCTCTACTCAATTGAGTGACAGTGTATCATTTTTGAAGATTCGTACCAGCAGTTATAATTTGTGTTATGAACCCGAACTTTTTCCTGCAGCTCTCATTAGTTGTTGGTTACCTGTGCATATTGCAATCTTTCATAATAGTAAAGTGATCATTACTGGACTAAAATCTCATGTACGAGCAAATGTGATTCTAGACTATCTCATCGAGTATGTACGTAAAATAAAAAACAATTTTTCCAACATGTTTTTATTTCAAATCATGATAGAACTTACAAATCATTTTTTCATGAGAGAGATGGATTACATGAAAAGTTTTGAATAACAGATACGAATCGAGATACATGTAAACGTTTTAAGATGAAGTACAGTACAAAAGCACCACACGTTGATGAAAGTGGATGTTGTAGTATGCGTTCATTTCGCTGATATTGACGCGTATGTTTTCTCAACCACTGTTGCGTGGGTATATTCGGAGGTAGAGCGAGAGAGTAAAATAGTTCACCACATCAGTCTTCTTCAATAAAGATCGCTTTCCAATGCTCACCGCCTAAATTCTGCGAATGAGTGTTTAGCACAATAAAGATGGGATAGTGATTTACTGCAGGTGGTAAGGTATCGAGCGAATAGGCATTATCGAAAGCTTTTAACGTCGCTTCGTCTGCATTACGCTGTACTTTAGTTTTAATATCGTCAGCAGTCAACCAACTCATTAACGATTTTACTGAAGAATCACGTCACGATACTTTGTAATTTCAATGTTTGAATCGAAGACTGCATAAATTAATACATTGATCGTCTCAGGTAGTGTTCTTTTGAACGTCAAATCCAAACGAATATTATGAGGCACGTTCGCTTGACTATAGGGTGCACTATATCGCTGTCAGCAGTCAAATCAAATGCATAAATAGTATATCCACTCTTAAACTCTTTCATAGTGAGTCCGTTGGTGTCATCCGTATTGTAAAAACCAAACACATCCATAAAATCAACATAACTGCGCAGAAATTGACCCGCAGCAAAATCTGGTTTGTAGGGTGGACCAGGATGACTCACACCATTTACACGCAAAGCAATTTCACTTAACTGATTGTGTTTAAAGTTGAAAGGATTCTTCTTTATACTACCATTAAATGCATCAATTTCAACCATTGCCACCATGAGGAGCTTCGGTGCTTCCGATGGAAAGAGGCCATCTTTCATGAAACTCTTTTGATCTTTCGGAATTGTAAAGGTGAGAAGCTTTGTATGCTGAACGGGGTAAATGGCATTTTGGCGGTTAAGACCTTCAGCATGCCCTCTAATGACACTTTGATTCGGTACTCCTCGACGAATGTCAAGTGCAATATCTTCCACATGAATTCTAAAATTGTCAACTTTACCAAATGCATTCAGCGCAAATTCAGGCTTATTCAATGTCAGCTTGAGTCGCATGCTGATATTACAGAGTAAAAACTTTGACTGTCTAAAGAAGTCTAAATTCAGCGGACCATATGGCTGACCTACTTTACTATCTTTAATCATAGCAGATTGCTTTACAGAGCCACTGTTTGTTTCAACATCAAATTTTCCTGCTTCATCTTTGTGCCATCCCATTGCTTCCATATGACTTTTTTGTGCTGCTTGATGAAACTGTGATACATGATTGAAATATGATTTATAGGGATAATCGCTTTGACCACCTTCCACCTGCTGCTCTCCAATCGTTAGAGAAACATCGCGAAGTAATGTAGTCAATGGTAAATTGTTCAGTCCAACTTTATGCGCATCCTCAATAGCAGTTCCATCTGCTTGCTGAATTCTAAACTTTAAATCAAGCATCGCATAACTCACATCTATGTAGTCATCACAACCACCAGGAATAACAAATTCAGTGGGACCAGCATTCTCAGCTGTTCGAGGATGATAATCTACAATACTTGAACTAAGAATATCTGTCTGTATGGCTTGTTGATCAAACAAACAAAACCCGAAAGTTTTACACTCCATGATTAGAAGTTATGGCAGCGTCGTCGATTAGCGCCTGATGAATGATTAGAGCCTCTGCGACGTTTGCGTGAATGCCTTTTGACTGAAGATCGCACCTTACCAGCTCCGCGATGTTTCCTTCTTCCTTTATTCATTCATTTAGGCGATTTATTTCCTTGAGTAACACCAGCAAAGGTCTGCTTCAATGTTTTTAAACCACGTTCCTTCCCACGATTCAACAAACTGCTCTTAAAACTTCTACCTCTGGAAAGATCGCTAGCAATATCACCAGCAAAGCCAACGGCATTACTTAAAACATTTCGTCTTAAAGATCTTCCGACATTGAATATGAGAGGTGCTACAACAGATTTCAGTGCACCAAGTATGCTACCTCCACGTTGGCGGCGAGCGCCGATGTAAATTTTTCCTCCGCCACTTACATAGGAGGGTCGTGAATAAAATGAGGCAGTTGGATTCGTAGCTCAAACCCTAAACATTGTTAGTTACAACTTTGCATGAATCACTGTCGATCACTTAGATGAAAGATGTCGGCACGACGCATCCAAGAGTTCATACTTGAAGGATAGCCAGCCCATTTAGCAAGACACCATTCTTCACCTTGTCGTTTTTACATCGGATGATTTTCTCTACCAAATATGTTTCACTTTCAGTGACTACCTCAATCTCACCACGGTAAAAGCTACCCTCAATTTCTTCATTATTGTAATCTTTCAACTTGTAGGTGGTGGGAGAGTCTTTTTGATCAATCCTTGATACTGTAAATACCTCCTCTGTCCAATTTGGAAGGTACCCTTCAGCAAAAACACTTTTCACTTTTGAGATACGAGCTTTGTTACCAATTTTCACGCTGGAATGATTCACGCACTTTATCTATATTGTCAGCATTTACATCTACTGGTCTGAGTCCAATAGAACGATGGATAGAGTGATTGTAGGCATGGAGTGTATCTTGTAGAACCTTTGTCCAATTTTGTGTCAAGTTGGCAGTAAAATGTCGCCACAAGCGATTTTTTAATGTGCGATTAAAACGTTCAACGAGTGCAGCTTTACAAGCACTCTTTACACTAAACAACTCAATGTCATGCCTCTCAAATAATCTTCTCACATGCTGATTTTCAAACTCTTTTCCTTGATCACTCTGAATTCTTTTTGGAATGCGGCCTTCTCGAAAAATTGTTTGGAATGCTTTTGCTACTCCTTTCCCTTCTTTAGTTTTTAAAGGTTGAGCCCACGCATAACGCGAGAAAATATCAATGACGGTTAAAATAAAATTATTTCCTGAGTTATGCTTTGAAATGGAGGCGACATCACACAAATGTGCTTGCCACTGTTCATCAATGTCATGGGCAATATAATGGCGGGTACGGTACTTCTTTTTCGCTTGTTTGTGGAGTGTATATGTAGCCTGACCCTTTAACCATCGTTTAACTTGTGATTGTGGAAGATCCCTCGCTTTTGCTAATTTCTTGATAGATGCAAATCCTGCTGGATGTTTTACATCATAATAGATTGACTTCAAACGCTCAGTCGATGACGACTGACTCTTTTTCCTCCTTCTCATCTTTTTGCTTTCTCGCCTTTCTACATTTGCAACAACTACAGCATTTAGCTTTAGCGGTTTTGCGATCGTGTTCACATTGCTGAGGGGTTTCATTGTGAGAGCTAGCGCAGCAAGTGCAAGTGACAACGACATTCACCTCTGGCGGTTCATTACATGGTAAGCAACACAAATGCTTCATATTAATAGTCTGAGAACATGTATTTCTTTGGAGGAGCTGTTTTACGTTTTCCTTTTACTAGTTTTAGTGGTGGCGTAGATCTACGTCGAGTTCTTCCTCTTGTTTGCTTAGTGAGTGGGGGAGGGGATGTAGAAGGTGACGTCTTAAACCAATTTGTTGGCATTTTCATCGTCTGAAGCATTGGAGCAGTAGCCACTGTTGAATCAAGTTCTTTCAATGTCTCATTATTCAAAGCAAATTTTGGCACATTATGCCTTTTCAATAGTTTAAGAAAGTATGTCCAACCAGGTGGAACATAGCCCTGACGGCGCTTTCTACGTGTCGCGTACTGAATCAAGTCTTCATAACGTGAAGCATCAATCACTTTATTTTCATCTGTAATCATTTCTCCTCTATCATTTACATTGAGGTGGGGTTCAATACTGTTAAAAAGAGATATGGCATGTGCACGAGATGCTAAATGTGTAGCAGTCGACACAGAGTCACGCATCTTATTCTTCAAATTTTTCAATTGTTCAACAGTTTCTGATTGTAATAATACAGCACGATGTGGATCTTTGATGTGAACATTTTGCTGATAATCTAATACTTTCCTATACATTTGATTTGCAAGAGGTTGCTTTACTTGTTGTATAGCAGTCAATTGTACATATTCATCCTGAGGAATAACAATCATGCGAGAATAAGAACTCATAGTTTGTAGATAATCATGGGAGTTTTCAAAATATCACTTCGAAATCTAAATTCTTCCGGACACTCATGCGTAAAGTCAATGAATAAGTAACCGTGTGGTTTTTCAGTAGCTGCTTGAAAAATTTCAATCAAGGCTTTTGATCCTCATAATAGTGAAAATAGCATAATAGTGTGTATTCAGGTTTCGTGTACGAGCTTCCTTTCCATCAGGAAACAAATTTTGTGTGATATAGATGATAAAGCGCCTTTTATGATGTGCTGCGCGAGTGAACATATCTGTAACATCTTTGGAATTCTTACTTTCTTTTAATAGATCATCCAATACAACAACATCATTAGACTGAAGTTTATCCACTGGAATAATTCCTTCATGTCAAATAAAGTTGCGACTTTGCAATTCCTGAAACAGCGACGGTTCATAAAAACCATAACACCAAATCACTCGATTGATAGGTTCCTTAAACAACTCCCTTCTTTTATCCAATAAATTCAGCGTGAAAACAGTTTTACCTGCATGAGATGGACCTGATACAGTCAGAACTTTATCACATTGAAGTCTGAAATCCATTATAATACTTTGAGATTCAACATTTGCATAATTAACGTCTAGAGCCAAAGATACTACCCAATACGTTGCCCACGACAGGAGCTAGCATCGGTAGTAACGCTGAAAGGAAACCGCCCTTTTGTGTTAGAGTTTCCCTCTTTCTTTGAAGGGTGACTTTAGGATTGGAGATGAAACGCAATTTGGTAGCATATCACTTAAGTAACTTTCGTTGTTTTGGTGCTAATTTCTTCGTCCTCACCTTTCTCACATGAGAAATAATTTCACAAATGAATTTATCGTTAGCATGTCGTATAGCATTGTATCGCTGACTTGCTTTCATTCGTCGGAGAGCTTGAATGGCTGAAGAAAACTTTGAAGACTTTTGACTTTTACGTTTCGTCATTTTACGTTTCGCCATTTTCCGTGTTAGTCTTTGCTAAAACCTATCTTTACCACATTTGCATAGGTACTAACTATTGCGGCATAAATGACACTCGAAATGAGCAATATCACAGTGGTTACATTTGCAAAGTTGAATGCAGTTACGTATGAAACAGCGTTGACAAAAAGCATGCTTACATCTCTTGAAGATGCGCTTTTCATTTCCATCCTTTCGCTTGCATACATCACAACACATAGTTTCACCGTTACTGTTAACGTCTATAGCAAGTCTTTTTGAAGATATGAATTTGCTAGCCTTTTCTAAATAATAGACGCGTGTACAGAAGGAATATACTTCGAGAGTGAGCAGACATAGCTCGAAAACCAGTTGTGCTACAATCAAGTACCACTGCATTTTCAATTTTTCTTTATAGAAAGTTGAATGTGAATATCTGAAATCGCTTCAATCGCTAGACTGCTGCCATGATGGTTAAATGCGTTAATACGTTCAGCAATTTTTATCACATGTCTTTTAAAAAATTCTTTGGGGTGATCTACTACTTCCATTGAATAAGAATCAAAATGGAAAGAGCGAGTTTCCACCTCTTCCTTTCCAAAATGACTAAACTTAATTTTCGCAACTAATCGCGCCATGACAATGCTATCAGAGAATGTATCCATTAACTCTAGAAATAGAATGCTAGCATCATCGATCACTGCTTCAATGTCGGTCTCATCTTTATGAAAATTTATCACATAATCTTGAACACCTCCTTTTAAACTTTGTCTATGAAAATGTAATGTTCCGCAGTCATTTGAGAAAGAGATGATCGCCCTTTAACTAACCCACCCATTGCATGAAAACAACAACTCTTCTCATAGTAACATTTATTGAATAAGTGTAACAAGCATGCATTATAAATCAATGGTTTGAAACAGATAAAATAGATACAACTGGTAACTGTCATACAGCGAGCAATGATAACCATACATGACTTTGGCAGTGTTGGGGTAAGGAGGAAAGAAGCATTGGTTATGAATGTAGCTACTACAACGAACAGACAAAATAGGAACAGACAAATCCTTGAAACGTTTCGTGACTTCATGATAGTGTTGATTCACTCTGCTATCCCAAGGTGGGAGCAAAATATCATTAATGACTAGATTGGGAAATACTTTCCTCTCCTTACCAGGATTATTACAAAAGATGCGTATAACATTGAAAGCAGCTAACCATCGTTTAAAGTCAATAAGAAGAGCACTCTCACAAGAAAAGCTATAGTCTTGCAAATATTTCAGATTAAGTCCATGAATGTGTTTTCTCGGCCATTGATCAACATTGGGATCACAGTTGGCGTGTTGATGATAGACACTAACAATCTGATATGTCCAATTGTTCATAGCAATAGCACTGAGCTATAATAATAATAATAATAATAAAGGCTTTATTTTAGCTCGATACACATTAGGCGCGGAGCCTGTTTTCGATATGGTCGAGCAAATACACTACGAAGATACGTGTAAAAGGAAAAAACAATGAACATTATGAAGTCATTCCGAAGGACAACTGACAATAAAAGTCATAGCACTTTCTTTTAACACTAGAACCGCCATTGCAGTCAAATTGACTGCAATCAATTTTTGAATACAGCCAGAGCCTTAACTGAATTAGTTGTGATAATCAGAAGCTATGACATTTATTGCACATATCCAAGGAATGAAATTAAGTTAGAATTCATGAGTAAATATATCTATGGTTGAAAATACACGACAATATATCTTTAAGCGCCAATTGCAGTCATTTTGACTGCAAATCAGTAAAGTATTAGTCTTCAACTTTCAAGCTTAGATATCTCATTTTTAACGCTAACAAAACAGTGAGTCATCATTCATCAACATGAACAGGATCAAGTCATGGATATACCATATCGATCAAGTGTTTAGTTTCTCATCATACGCTCACTTTAGAAGAAAGTTGACTATCAGAAAAGGACAGTAGAAGTCTTACGATGGCAGCACGACGTCGACGAATATCTGCGCAAACTGCTTTACAGATGATAACGCAATTGAATGGAGAAGTATCGGATGACGAAGAGGTGACCATGGACGAATTTATAATCGAGAGTGAAAATTCATCCATTAGTGACAATGAAGATGTTGAGATTGACGACGAATCAATAATCAGACCGACTGGGCACAATAACGGAGACCGACAAGAAACCGAATTACCACCATATCTGGGTAAAGATAAAAGTACTTTGTGGCAAGAAACAAATCGTGAGCGACGAGGACCGATCTCTTCGAAGAATATCTTCACAGCTAAACCCGGACTTTCTTATCGCTGCAAACGATCTATCTCCTCAGACGATGTATTTTCCGCCTTTCATCTTCTATTCGATAACTATATTGTGAATCACATTCATGCATGTACAATAACTGAAGCCAATCGACAAAAACCTGATTCGGAATGGTCCTTCTCCAAAGAAGAGCTGCTCGCTGTAATTGGAATTATGTATATTCGTGGTGCGACGTCAGCCTCAAAGTTTGATCTTGAAGCATTATGGAGTGATAAATGGGGTATTCCAATAGTACAGAATACTATGTCTCGCAACCGCTTTCGTGAGATTATAGGATTTCTCAGATTTGATGAGAAAACTTCTCGGCGAAGTAGAGTTTTATCCGACAAGTTCTGCTTGATACGTGATATTTGGAAACGTATGATTGACAATAGCCAGGACATGTACACCCTAAAGAATTCCTCACGATTGATGAACAGCTCTTGCCATCGAAATGCAGATGCCCATTTACCCAATATATGCCGAACAAACCGGATAAATTCGGCATAAAGTTCTGGGTTCTGTGTGATACCGAAACAAAATATGTCCTGAACAGCTTACCGTATTTGGGAAAGGAGGAAAGTCGTCCAAGCAATGTTACTTTGTCTGAATACGTCGTTTGTGAATTGGTGAAACCGTACAAGAAATTGGGATATAACATCACATGTGACAATTACTTTACGTCCTTGAGTCTTGCCTCTGCATTGGAAGAACAAAAGATTACCATGGTTGGTACCATCAGGAAGAATCGCCGCGAATTACCGGAAAAGTTACCTCAAATGGAAAAGGATATGATGCGTTACGAATCAAGATTCTTCTTGAACTCTAACAAGAAATGTTCTTTGACGGTGTATAAATCAAAATCAGAAAAATCAGTCTGCGTTCTATCGTCGATGCATGAATCTTGTACTTTTGGCGGCGGACCGAAAAATCTTCCCGAAACGGTCAATTTTTACAACAAAACGAAACATGGCGTTGACATGTTCGATAGCATGACACGTATGTATTCCACGAAGGCGGGCTCACGCAGATGGCCAATGCACGTATTTTACAATTTGTTGGACATCGTTGCCCTAAATTCATGGATTATATATAAAATTGCTTGCCAAAAATCAATCTCAAGGCGAGATTATCTTCTTTTCTTGGGAGAGAGAATGTGTCAAATTTTCAAACCTTTTGAGGTCAATTTGCCTGCATCCGTTTCAGAATCTCCAGCTAGAACAGCACTAAAGCGAAAGGAGTGCCAAATAAGCAAACATAAGAACAAAGGTGGGAATGTTTGCAGTACATGCAAAAAATGGTGCTGTGGTCCATGTTCTGCAAACAAAATCATCATTGTTACATGTATAAACTGTGCCAAATGATTTTTGGAAACCATGACAGTTTTGCAGTTACTGTAAAAACCAATTACAGTACAAATTAGAACTTTGTTTTTTTGCTGCCTTTTATTATAATTTTCAATTCTTTAGGAAATATAAATAATAATAAATGAATTTATCATTCCAAAAGTAAAATAAATGCTATTAGACAAAATTAAATAACTTACTTGCAAAAAGTCAACTATCCAATAAACAGTGATATTTTTTTCGCAGCAAATTCTAAATAATTAGTTTTAATGCATAAATGAAAATATAGTGCATAACACAGTATATATGTTTACTCATATAAACCACTTTGTTTATGAAAGTAAGTATAGCAATAATATGTCCAATTACCATGATAAATGATGAGCCAATAATAACCGGTAGAAATTTTAGGATGTCAGGTAATTACAGGGTTCTATTCATTATCTTTTATGTTGCAGTCATTTTGACTGCATTTGGCGGTTAAAGGTATGTAAAATTCTTGGCGGTTCTAGTGTTAAAGTTGGTCAACGTATCGCATTGTCGCACATCAATTGGGAGTTCGTTGTATGACTTAGGCCCGACAACACTAAACGATGACATCCCCAAAACTGATCGACTGAATGGTATGTTCAAAGTGAACGAGTCGTAGGATGAACGAAGTGAACGATTGCACTGTTTATAGCCTACCAGCTTGCTAAGATATGACGGGCCAATGTTATTTAGCGCTTTGAACACTTGTATGCAGGTTTTGTATTTGGCACGATATCTTATAGGAAGCCACTGTAGCCGTTCAAAAAGCTCAATTTTTGGTACATTATCGATTGCCGGAACATTCAAGATATGACGCATCAATTTTCCCATCAGTCTATCGAGGCGATTTGAATTTGATTCACTTCCATGTCCCCATACATGAATGCAGAAATCTAAGTGCGGAATAATAAACGATGAAGCAAATTGAAGCCTCGCAAAATGAGGCAAATATGCCTTGATCTTCTGTAGCAAAAAGAGCTTGGGCTTCACCTTCTTGCTAATATAGTCCACGTGCCGATTCCATGATAGGCTTTTTTCTAGAATAACCCCGAGGGTCTTGTGGTAATCGACAAATGTTACATCGCTGTTGTCAATTTTTAGCTGTAGCCGCTCCTCTACGAATCTCCGACGCTGGTTAGTAGTAAGTAACATCCCCTGTGTCTTGGAGGGATTTATAGAGATTTCATTCCACTTGCACCAATCGCTCACGAGCTTAAGGTCTAAGTTTAGGAGGGTCTCCAACTCTTTGACATTCTTCGAAGCTAAGTGTAGCGTCGTGTCGTCTGCGTAGATGTCTATAGAGGAATGTTTGACCACAAGGTGCAAATCGTTGATAAATACAAGAAACAGTAGGGGTCCCAAAATAGATCCCTGAGGAACGCCTTTCAGAATGAGTTGTTTCTCGGAGGAAGCAGCTCGTATCTGCACACGCTGACTTCTTTGACACAAGTAGCTTTCAAAAAATGCAAGAGATCTTTGGGAGAAGTTATACATTTCCATTTTTTCAAATAATATGTTATTAGGGACGGTTTCAAAGGCCTTTTTAAAGTCCAAAAAGATACAACCCACTATGTTCTTGTTTGAGATATCTTGAGACCAGGAGTTGTACATACGAAGTAGAGCTGTCTCGCATGAGTGAAACTGTCTGAAACCAGATTGATTTGTGAACAATAGGCCATGCTTATTTAAAAATGCCATCAAACTGTTGTGGATATGCCTTTCAAGAACTTTTGATAAGACTGATAAAATACTTATCGGGCGGTAATTTCCTGGATCGGACTTTTCTCCAGACTTGAAAAGAGGAAGTACTTTGGCTTGCTTCCATGACGACGGGAAGATTGAGCTGTCAATACATTTGTTTAGAATTTTAGCCAAGGAGACATAGATACAATCAGCACCAAATTTTAGAAATTTGCTGCTTATGCCATCTGGACCAGTGGCTTTGTTGGGTTTCAACTTCCTCAACTCTTTCAGAACGAAAGATTCGGTCAGATGAGGTATAGAAAATTCCTCGTTTATTTCTTTATTTCGGACAAAGTTCTCGATCAAGTGCTTGTACTGTGACTGTCCGTTGCTGCATGGCAAAGATGTTGAAATTGATACTTGATTAATGAATTGCTCACTAAATGCTTTGGCAATGGCACAGTCATCTGTATGGAGTACACCATCAACCAATAGTTTTGTCGGTAAACGAGATTTTTCCTTTGGACAGAGTTCGCGAAAATATTGCCAAAACTTTGAAGTTGAGGAGGACCCACTAGGTCTAGTAGGTAGAGAAGAATAATAGTTCTTTTTGGCCTCCCGGATCAAGTACTGCACCTTATTACGTAGACGTCGATAAGTTTGTATATTAGACGATTTGTCTGTTTGGTCTCTCTCACGAATAGCATCATTGATCTCGGTTGTCCACCACTCCGGCAATTTTAGATTTTTCGCTCTCTTTTTTGTGAGTGGAGCATGTTTTTCAACACAAGAGTTGAACAGGTCACACCAAGTTCCAATATTGTCGTCAATGTCATCAAATACCTCTATGATGGACCAAGGCTGAAGAGCAAGATCATCTTGAAAGGCTTTGATATTGAAATGTTTCATTCTACGGTAACATATAATGCCTCCATTACGCATACGGGGAGCATTTAGACGACAAGATGCGAATACTGGGAAATGATCACTCAATTTAGACTTGATCACACCAGATTCAATAATGTTTTTTGGGTCGGAAACGTAGACATGGTCCAATAAGGAGTTGCTGGAACCAAACAACCGGGTAGGTGCATTAATTAACTGATACACATCATTTTCGAGCTCAAGAATTTCACGAAGCTCCACTGATTGACAATTTCTCTTACTAATATCAACATTGAAATCTCCAATAATAATAAATTTGCGTCTTTCATTTTGAACTTTTCTGATTGAAACAGATAGTTCGCTTGACCAGACGCCAATCTGACGATCATCATCAGGTGGTCGATATAAAACCATCACTATACATGAATAGGAAGTATCGGGATATAACTCAACACATAGCATTTCGATAGATGGGATTCCCAAGTCATGTCGACGTCGACCAATATCACTTTTTACAAAGACTGCGACACCACCGCCAGATAACTTAGAACTGTTTCCATGATTTCTGTCATTTCGGAAAACATCATAGCCTGGAATCTGTATATCAGAATCATTTATGGAACCGTGGAGCCAGGATTCCGAAATGCCGAAAAAATGAATCAGATTGCTATTTGATAAAATAATGTTCTTCAACTCATCCAGCTTGCTTGTGAGTGAGCAGACATTCAAATGAACCACATTGAGTCCCTTTCTTGGAATCACGGAGAAGGGATTATCAGATTGCAGCGACATAATCAAAAATGGTGTAGACGAAAAAGAATAACATCACCCAGAATTAAGTTTAAATAAGCCCGTATGCATGCGACGGGAATCGAACACTCAAAATTTATGTCGAGGTGGTCGCAATCTGTCACTGTAGCCAGGAGACTATCACGACTTGCAGAAGGGCTGTATATCCAGAAGCTAGACAATCAAGGAACTTGCACGTGAAGGTCAGAGTGAAGGCCGGTATGGCGTGGTGATCAGTTCACGATCTGCGCAAGCGCACACTGTCACTAACTTCAAATTTGAATATCTTCGGAACCAGGAACCCGACGACAAGACGGTGAGCACAGGAAGACGCAGATGGAGACGGGCGACAAGATGATATAAAGTTCCACTCTGAATGACACCTTGAAGCGACGTAATGAGGAAAAAACGGCACTACATAGACGGAGCGACGGAATGCACACAACCTGCAACACGCTGACGCTACAGAGTCCAAAGTAGCTCCTGTACAGGTTCACCCTCACAATCCATAAAAATGATGATAGAAGCCTAAAACGGAAATTTACACATCTAAGGAAACGTTCTACAGATTGTTTCATAAAAAATGGATCACCCTTAAACATCGCCTTAACTTCAACTTTGTCTAACTCCGCCAAACTTGAACGAATTTCTCTGAAATTTGGAAGATATGTCAGTTGTGCTTACTAATATCATTGTTGGAAATTTCAAGCATGAATATTGAGTTGTTTTCCTGTTATAGATAAAAAAGTAGTAGATAATTTGATCTTCATTTAGCAATGTTACACAAAATCATACCTCACTCTTATAAAATTACATTTGTTTCCTTTGTTATGTAATATGTTGTTCTACAAGCCAAAAGCTATCAAGCAAAACAAAAATGAAGAAAATCGGTCAATCAGAGCCAGTATAGCACCACTATTCATCAACAATAATGTAACTGCTACATGTGATTAACTGGACTTCATGTTCCATAGCTTCCTGACTTCGTTGCGGTGGTGTTGGCAGCACTCCTGATTGCTTTCAGCTAGAAATCTATCTCTTACCGGTTGAAAACAATACAAAGCGCAAATGAACAATAGCGAGATCGCATTCACAAAAGGCAAAGTGTCAGCCTTTCCAGAACTAGGTTTTTCTTTGCGAGCTACAAGCAAGCGACTAAATGTCCCTTACACAAATGTGCATCGATGGCATAATGATGATATTCGACTCTGTCGTAAAGAGGGCTCTGGCCGTCCACGCAAAATATCCAAACGTAGAGACCGCCTAATTTTGAGATTTGTTAAAGTTGATCCAAGTCTCTCGTTAACTGAGATGGCTGCACTAGTCTCGTCTATTTCTAAGTCCACTATTCGTAGAAGACTTATTGAGTCGAATTTCAAGAGCTGTAAGAGGCCCTCTCAGATCGAATTATCAGATCATCATACAAAAAGACGTCTCGGATGGGCAATGAGTCATTGTCACTGGCGAAATCAATGGGATCGGGTTGTCTGGTCTGATGAGGCATCAGTCCGTCTGAAGGATAGTGATTGTCGATTGAGATTATGGATAAAATCTGATCAGGAAATTCCGAGACATTTACATCGTCCCCGGGTACAAGGTAGTGCGACTCTACTGATTTGGGCTGGCATTTGGACCAATGGCGACTCTGAACTTCACATACAGCAAGGAACCATGAATTCTGAACGCTATGTGAATGTTTTACGAATGAACATTGGCCAAATGACAGATCAACTTGGTGTTACGTGTCACAGGAGTAGTAGAGTCTACTTATGCAAGTCTCAATTAGGGCTTAGGACATTATCTTGGCCAGCTCGTTCTCCTGATCTGAATCCCATAGAAAATGTATGGAGTATTCTAAAACGTAACGTTCGTCGTTCACTGCTACCTACAGATGGCGTATCACAACTTACGTCACTGTTAAAAAGAGAGTGGAGAAAGTTAGATCAGTCAAAAATCAACGATATCACCGAATCAATGCCTAGACGAATTGGTGATGTCATTGACAATAAGGGTAGGGCCACAAAATATTAGCTTCTTGAGAACCGTTACTGTATCATAGCTTATCAGATTATATAAGGACATTTAAATATATTAGGGACATGAAATAAAATGAAAAATGCTTTCTGTATCATATTTATGTTTTATTTAGTCAAATTTTAGGATGATCCACTTTTTATGAAACGGACTGTATAACATATTACAAAATGAAGAATTACATCGATACTTTTCACGACAAAATACACAAATGATATGATGGCAACGAAGTAGTAAAATGTATCTAATAAGACCACGTCTACGACACTCAAAGAACATAAGCGAATTGTCATAGGGTAGAGTTAGGAAAGGACTAGTAATTCTCCTTCTTTGATTTGCGTTTTGATGCAGCATTCTTCTCCGACTTGCGCTTCGTACCACTGCTGTTAAGGATTTGATCAATTATGTCATCCACGTTGGGTGGTTTTGGAATATGTAGGATGGATTCCATATGCATGGAGAGAGAGGCTATTTTATTATCCTTGTGTCGACCATAATATAGCCCATTCACTTTGAAAAGGATATCCCAAGTACCTTCTCCGAGCTCATCACATCTGATGGGTATTGAATGATCTCCATCCTTCTTATAGTAAGTACACCAATGTGATACTGGTAGGCAAATGTGATTACCATCCCAAATCTTTCTATAGGGAGTATCCTTGTCATCTCTCGCCTTCCACTCTTGAGCAAGAGGAGTAGGAATGTCCATATTTAATGTCACATACTCCTCAATAATATCAAGTTGGTGACGAATGTACGGACTCACGGGGATCAGAATGTAGTCCCCATACTGATTGCGCATTATCTTGACATCCGTGGAAGGGAGCATTCCCGTTTGTAGTACTACGCTATGATCGTCATAACGCAAGACTTGTTTAAATTTACGCTGTAACGGTGTGGTATTATGTACCTTGGTTGTTTCTTCCACTGGCCTCAGTTGTAGATGATCTGATTGTAGCGAACCTTGTAACGTCTGACCGCCATTTTGTCCTACTAGTGCAGCAGATGGAGTAGATGTCCAAAAATGAAAAAGATTGTATTAAGTTTACGTTCAAGGGAGTAGAGGGAGGGAAGTAGCGACTTACCATTTTAGTTGGATAATAGAATAGGGAAGTAGAGAGAGAGAAAATATGCGTCCGTCACTCGTGCGATTCAATGATGGAATGATTCTCACTGTGGAAGGCTCGCTATTTATATAGAAATGCTTGATTCTCATTGGATGATGATCCTCATTGGACAATAACATCAAGCTGATTCCAAATCTGGCCTCCGTTTACCAATCCGAGCCTTCATTCGCCCGCTGGAGCTGTTTCTTGTGAAATTCTAACTTCTCTACAATCTACAATCTCTAGATTTCTACAATCTCTAGAATTAAAGTTGGAAGCAACGCTGCCGAGGGGGGGGGACGTCCCAAAAATTTTTTCTCTCCGATGGCGTTGGAAATCACCTTACGGATGCAGAATTTGACGCTGAATCCGAATCTGGTCTCCGTTTTCGCATCCGATGCTTCGTTTGACTCTACAGCCCAAAACCAACCCACATTCGCCGTTAACTCTGTCGTTTTTCCGAAAAATGTTGAACATTTTTTCTCGCCGATTGAACTGGAAATCACACCATGGATGTAGAATTTGACGCTGATTCCAAATCTGGTCTCAGATCTACCATTGGAGCAGCCGCTTAGACGCTAGAGCCCAAAACATCCCACAGTCGCCGCTAACTCTGTCGTTTTTCGCCAATCTCCCAAAAATCTTAAATGGCGTCTCACATCTAAATGAAGACAGATATGAACAAGCCGTTTCTTTCACTTGTCTCACTCTTAGCTTTCAAACGAGCTATTGCACGACTTTCTACGATCTCTAGAACCAAAGTTGGAAGCAACGCTGCCGAGGGGGGGGGCGTCCCAAACATTTTTTCTCTCCGATGGCGGTGGAAATCACCTTACGGATGCAGAATTTGATGCTGAATCCGAATCTGGCCTCCGTTTTCCCACCCGATCCTTCGTTTTGACTCTACAGCCCGAAACCAACCCACACTCTAACCAACCTGGTCGGCCGCCCAAGTCTACACCGACACTCTCAACCGAGGGGGAGGTCGAAACATGAAAGTCGCGAAATTTGATGAAACAAACTTTGGTCAGGGTCCCAGGTCGAGAGGGTCGAACCACGTCGGCTGGCATAGGCTGACGAGGGGGGAGGTCGACGGCGCCATCTTGCGCTATCCAGAGGTGTAGAACTCCTTACTACTGGCAAACAGTGCTGTGTGATCGAAAAACATCGAATTCATTCATTTCATTTGTTTTGTGTCTCTCAGTAATATGGGAACTTCTACACTGACAGCTTACCAGAAAGGCTGTCTTAGGGGTGAAGCTGAGGTGAAGCTGACCAGTTGCCAACAATTGAAGGTCCTCAAAAGCACTATTTACTTTTGGTTGCGAAGAGGCTGTCAGCGGCGTGATGGAAGGTCTCGTAGCGGACGAAGACTGACTTCTCGCAGGTCAAATCGCTACATCACCAGCGTGGTCGATAGTGATCCCTCTACCTCTGTATCTGAGCTTTCCGTAGTTTCAAATCTTTCAACTGTTTGGAGACGACTTACGGAGTTGAACTACACCAATCGTAAGAGACCATCGAAGCTGTATGTTTCCGAGCGACACAAGAAACTGAGACTACAGTGGTCAATGAAACTTTGCAACTGGCAAAATCAGTGGTCACATGTTGCTTGGTCGGATGAGGCAGATGTCCGATTAAAATTCAAAGATGGATGTCTACGTCTTTGGAAGAACTCTGGGCAAGACATTCCTGATCGTTTTTTTTACACCGATGAGTCAGGACGATTGCTGGAAATTGCTCATATGTGGAGCCATTTGGAGTGATGGTTGCAGTTCACTGCATGCTATGAGGGAAAACATGAACTCCGAACGTTACGTTCGAGTGCTCGAAGAACATGTTCATCCTTTAGCATTCAGTTTAGGTGATCCATCATCTGATTGGATTCTCATGGATGACAATGCTCCATGCCATCGTACAAAAGACGGGTACCTTAGATACATACCTTAGACTGGCCGGCAAGGTCTTCTGACCTGAATCCAATTGAGCATGTCTGGTCTATCCTGAAACGGTGAGCTCGTCGACGAATTTGTCCTTGCAATGATTTGAATCGATTGGAACCTTGAGGTAGGCAGGAGTGGAATCAGACTGATCAACAGATGATCAGAAATTTGATCGGCAGTATACCTAATCGCACCCGAAAGGTAATAGACCTTAAAGGAGACGAATCTTGCTACTAGGGAGCGCATGTAGGCCCTTACTGGGCCAACATAAAATATAGAAAAATATTTAATATGACATAGAAAGCAAATTGATTCAATTATAGTTAAAACTTACTGTTTACTATAAAATGTTGCTGATTTAACTAATTTCTAACTATTCATGAAACGGACTGTAAAACATTTCAATCTAGCCATCTTGTTGTTATTCAATCTGAAGCAGAGCTACCGAAAGAGCGCTGGCGTCCGTATAGCGTAAACCATTGATAACAATTACGACAGCGTGCTGAAACCGTGCAGTTCGTCTCCGCCGCGCTGTCAAGCAATAAGATAGCTATCGCACTCTGGGCTTCGTAGATTGAGATAATTACCACTTATTTTATGTACCTTCAAACACGCTTTTACTTTTATTGGAAAGGAAAGAGCTAACAATGTTCATCAAATCCGTGTCTCCTGTTCTCTATTCCATGGACAAAAAGTTTAATAATTCATTCTGCACGGAAAGTTGCTGATCACAATTATGATGAAGCTGCATTATATAAATTTCCGCCTGTTTGAATTATGAGAATATAAAATGAATTATTGGGCGCCTAGATCTGCTTTTTCAATCAGAAGTCTACTGAATGCTTGTGTCAATCCATGTCCTTCCAATTATGATAATTGCATCCAGCAACAACAATAAATTATTTAAGGATTTTCATGTAGGTACTCAGGTCAAGTGCTGTCATAATAATTCGTAAATTATTAATGCAAAGTTAAATCGGCTATTCAGAATCATACTCATTTAAGTGCATGAATTCAAATGCGAAAGTTTGATGGATAAAAATTGATTATACAGCGCACGGTGGTTAGGTTCGATCAACTTCAACTCTAAGCGACATCAGTCTCATCATCACAAGAAATCCGCGTTTTTAATGATTTTCATTTGATTTAGCCAACTCATTATCTTCATTCTATAACTTGAGATTGAAAACATAAAATCACAAACTTTGACAGATTTTGAAAATTCTGAAAATCTAATGAATTTTGGGTGCATCAATTTTATTAATGATGATTTACAATGCCAAACTAGTCAAATGTACCAAGAAGTTGCTTATAGTCCGGCAGCCAGAACGAGTTTCTTCAGGGAACGAGACCGAAACTGACACTTTCACAGAATGATGTACAACCAATGCCTACTACGAAGTCACGCGTCTGCCGAGTTCTAGTGAATTCCTCTTCTTGTCAGACAGAATCAAAGAACAACACATGTAAATCCAATGTGACGCAGATTGCAGTTTTTGGCTAAAATGAAATTTTCCATTTTTTCTCTGATTAAACGAAAAGTATTGAGCCCATAGTCATAAGATTTGACATGTAATGTCTAGGTCATTTCCTATTATGTTCATGCACTCCTGTCTATAAAGCTAAACACATTTGTTTTTGGCGAGCCTCTTAATGTCGGTTAACACAAACATTTTGAGCAACTTTATCCACATTTAACCACATTCTTACAAACTTTGCCGATTAGATGCATGATAAAAGCACATGTACATGATAGGGAATGACCTTAAGACATTCCATGTCAAATCTTATGACTATGTACTCAATACTTTTTGTTTAATCAGGGAAAATATAAAAAATTTCATTTTAGCCAAAAACTGCAATCTGCGTCACATTGGATTTACATGTGTTGTTCTTTGATTCTGTCTGACAAGAAGAGGAACTCACTAGAACTCGGAAGACGTGCCGATTCGTAGTAGGCATAGGATGTGCATCTTTCTGTGAGTCTCACTTTCGGCCTCGTTCCCTGTAGAAACTCGTTCTGGCTGCCGGACTATTATGAGTACAAACAGAACTTGATAAGATTGATTTCTCCAAGAAACACAACTCAAACATGCGTCAATACATGTAATATGCGGAAATTCCTTAAATATTCCTTCAAAAAATCCTCAGTATCTATTGAAAAGATATTCTATAGTTCAAAGCAGCTTAAGTAAAGTTTTAAGCAAATCCTTCATGTTTAAAGTACGCCGAGAAGACATGTTTGAATCATGCTATTCAGGAACCGATTATTGATGCAATTTTTTCAATGCTAGAGCCAAAAGGGCAGCTGTCGATGTGGCTCGCTGCCATCGACCATCTGGAGGTGCTGGACTCCGAAGGCCCGTCTTCCAAAGTGAATTTTTAACTAAAGATTATTTTTCTGCTAAATCCTTTAGGAAGTTTTTCTTGAACTTAGCATTTTTGCTGCGACATGACCATTCATCCACTGGTCTATTATAGTATGAGATCATTTGAAATATCATGGACGATACTTGCATCTTGAATCCTGATTCAACTCACTTAGACAAGGACGATGGAACTATGGGAGAATTTGCAGATATGTAGAATGGTTTGTATGAAAAACAATGTTTATATTAAGTATGTGATCGAAATGCGAATGATATCAATGGCATTACAACTACACTGTAAATCGCTGGATACGAAAATTACATACAAACATATACCAAAATTACATACAATTTGAAACTAACATCTGATACGAGATTCTCGTATGTTTACAGAGATCTGGTATGTTTTTCATACCAAATCTCATTTACCTTCGTATGTGATTGGTATGTAACGATACGAACTATTCTATCTGTGATTGGATGTTTTACACTGAAATACGAATTGTTGGTATGTTTTATATACGAGGCCCGATGCAAATTCATCCTTATTGGTATGCCTCTGGTATGTATTTGGTATGTGCAGCTTTAAGTCACATAGCAAAAAATATGTGTATTACATACTACTGTCAAATAATTTTTTCAGTAATACCAGTCGCGAATATTTTTTGTTTGATAGAGTGATATTTAACTAGATTAGATTAATTGTGAATTATATGCCCGCGAGATTGTCGTTGTTGCTACTTGTCAACAACATTAACAGGACGTTTAGTTAGCTCTACTTTATGAGCCAAGTTGATTAACGTCAATTCATTCGAACGATATCTTTCGTGCAATCATGTTGACTTATATATCTCAAACATAACTACTTTTGCGTTAAATTAATCATAATGTGTTTTTACTTCGGATTGATAATATGCCTTATTTCAAAATTACATGATGCATAATTGTTGATGGTTGAATACTTATTGACTATTCATGAATTACTTTAGACTTACGTGTATTAAAATCGAATTCAGTATTAAAAGTATCACTCTTGAATGTCATTATCTAACTACTTACAGAACAGTAGTACCATTAGTGTGATCTTTATTGACAAAAGTCCTTAAATCAACATACTTTGGATATGATTTATGCTTTCTTTTAACATTGTGCTGGTATGGCTTTAGTATGTAAAGCATACCACATTTGAAAAAACATAGGAAAAGCATACAACTATATACCAAGAGAATACAGAAGTATACCAAAAAATATTTTGGTATGCATCCTTCGTATGTGATTGGTATTGAGCGATTTACAATGTACCGATATAGTTGTTGCGAATCTGTTGGATTCACAAAATCGACTGACTGCATAGTGCAGACCAAACGAAGCACGGTCGAAATTTTGTTGTTGAAACAGCCTGTTAAAAAGTTAGCAGGCGCACGAAAAAACTTTCACAAACTTCTCTGTAGAACTTGACATCAACTGTGTCTCTTTGCTGTGTAATCCGGTTGTCAACAGTCACTGAAGCTTCGTACAATTTGGCGTTTAATGTTAAACTGGCTGCTCATTGTTCGATGGCTATGGTATTATATCAGCAGATTGTGCCATTTCATTAACGTTACATGTTCCAATGTTTCCTTTCTAGTCAAACAGAAGAAGAGACGACCCACAGAATTAGACAGGTCGTCTCTTCCTCTGTTTGACTACAGGTTTTTGCGTTTGTTAGTATGACTCTGTCGTTGATTAACGCTAAAGTTGATAAATAAACGCCATTTCTCATTTTTTTAAATGAAATTTATTATTGATTAACGACATCGTTCAATAGATCGACATTTCTCAATGAAAAACGGCATGTCTCACGCAATCGAGATATCTACCATTCTTTAGCGACATATTGCATAATACTGCGACTATCCTACATAATTTTGTAAGTGTATTCATTTTGAAATTATAGCCTATATCCTCCCAAATAAAAATTGTGGCCGAAAACTTAAATTGATTTTGTATAAAAATTAATCAATGCAAAAGAATGCCCGAGCTTTCAATTCTAATTATACCAAAAAAATCAAGTTATCCAGAATATATGGTGTATATTTACGATGCGTTGTTTGTCAATATTAGAAATTACACGTCTTTGTCGCGGAACATACATATTGACGGCAGCTTAGCTATCGATTGCAAAATGCCGCTATTTACTTACAAACTTCGATGTTCATTTGACAGATTTCTACTCATGAACGATATTGCCGATGTTGAAGAGACAATTGCAGCCATTCAATGTGAAATGTCACTGAACATTGCAAAACATAGAAATAAACTGTTTATCTGAAGTTCGCTACAATGGAAATTGACTGAAGGTCGCGGCACATCTGAGGGAACTAAGTTGGGGCATGAAGAACCAATTGAAAGCTTCGATTTACTCATGTGACTGATTCTCCAATGATGCAGACGTTGGCAGGTGCCTCTAAGTGAAGATGCGTGCGATTTATGTGCCGTTATTGTGCATTGCATGAAGCTTAATTTCCATTCTAGAGGTCTTGTTGTTGTCAATTTCTACATGTATGTTGCAAAATGACGTTAATGAATTCACAACGCCGTTAATAACTGGCAGATTATTATTAACAAACGGAAAAACCTGTAGAAAGGAAACATTGGAACACGTAACGTTAATGAAATGGCACAATCTGCTGATATAATGTCATAGGAATCGAACAATAAGCATCCAGTTCAACATTAAACACGCCAAATTGTACGAAGCTTCAGTGACTGTTGTCAACCGGATCACACAGGAAAGAGACACAGACGATGTCAAGTTCTACAGAGAAGTTTGTGAACGTTTTTTCGTGCGCCTGCTAACTTTTTTAATAATGATTGGACTGCCCAACATTATCGACAAAACTTTTGCGCAATGATCTGAATTCTTAGAATCTGAAGGAATCGTGGTGATCGGAGCATTTTAAAGGAATTCACTGCAATCCGCAAGCGACGCACGACTACACTTAGCACAATTGAAAACGCACCACCTGTCAAATCCAGCTAATTCGAAGTAAATCGCTTCGATTGAATATGGAATGAAGGACGCACGCTAATTGACATAGATATCTGCACGACGGCGGTCTGGTGGTGGGATTGCGTAATTGTTCAGACTGAATTACTGAAGCAAGCATTATTACTACCGAATTACTTAGCAAGCATGTGTTCAAATTGAAGTTCGATCATGAAGTATAAAATTAACGACATATTATGGGAAATGACGGTTTTGCGAAAAATCTTAAGATGGTGCGTCAAATGTCTGATGCCGAAAGATGGCGTGCTATTGGCATGCTTGACGCTGGAATGTCCCTTCGGGCAGTCGGACGACATTTCGGTCGTTCGCATACGACGATTGCCCGACTTCTCAAGAAAGCGAGAGCAAATGGTACCGTGGCACATGCTGGCGTTGGTGCAGTTCGTCACACAACTGCCAGAGCTAACCGGCGATTGCTCAGAATGGTGCGAGGCAATCCCACACTCCCCGCAACTCTGCTACGACTGATGTGGGTGAAAGAAGTCGCAGAGGCAACATCCTGAGCTCGGGCACCATAAGAAATCGGCTTCGAGAGCAAGGACTTCGCTCAAGGAAGATGCGCAAATGCCTCAGATTAACACCTGCGCATGTGGCACGAAGAGAGCGGTGGGCGATGCAACGAGTTCACTGGAGACTACCACAATGAAGACGTATCATCTTCACTGACGAAAGTCGGTTTCGTCTGTTCCGCAATGATGGCCGCATTCGTGTTTGGCGTGTGCCACGCCAAGAGATGCTGCAGCAACACGTCCAGCCTACTAATCAGCAACAGGGGCCATCCGTTCACGTGTGGGCAGGCATCACCCTGACGGGCAAGACCGAGCTGGTAGTGCTCAACATGAACGTGACTGGTGAGCGTTATGCTGAACTGCTGCAAACGCATCTTCTGCCATTTGCGTCTCGAACATTCGGAGACGTGGCGAACTGGATCCTGCAAGATGATAACGCACCTTCGCATCGTGCATGCAATGTGACGCAGCTGAAGGAAAACTTAGGGATACGGACTCTTCGCTGGCCATCAAGGTCGCCGGACATGAACCCGATCGAGCACGTGTGGGATTATCTGAAGCGCCAAGTTCAGCAGCGGGATCCGCCTCCGCAAACACTGCGTGAATTACAAGAGACAGTGGTTGCAGTTTGGCAACAAATTCCTCAAAATTTTCTGAGACGGCTTGTCCTCAGAATGCCGCGACGAATCAGTGCCTTATTGACTGCTCGCGGAGGTTATACCCGCTATTAACTTGTGCAAGTATAGATGTTATGTTTAATAATTTCTTTTCTTAATCACTAAAAGTTTGTCCTATTCATTTACATTAGCTGTCAATCATGTCATTAGACCCCTGACCGCCGTCGGGCCGTAGCACAGATATCTATGTCGGTTAGAATGCGTCCTCCATTCTTTATCAATCGTGTATAGCGATCAATTTGACGGATTTGACAGGTGGTGCGTTTTCAATTGTGCTAAGTGTATTTTTCCTATCTCTGCAAGGCAATAAGAATTCTTTTTTACCCACTTATTAAGTTCCTGCATGTATCATCGTTTTGAATCAGTTTGCACTTCTAGCAAAGTGATGCGCTTAAACAATCTAATTCTGTGGTCAAACCTATAGAAGGGCCATGGAAATTGAAAACAAACGAACGTCATGGAAGGCGTCTTCCAGTGGTTGACAAATGGAAGGCACCACCAGCTCATCAATTTTCTTTGTAAACATACAAGGTTCTCTTGATATATAAGACATTTTGCGGCTATTATCTGCAACTGCTGCATGCTTCGATGACTTGCTTCTCAGATTTTCATCTAGATCTGAGAATCGGCGCATATCTGAGCAGCTGAAATCATCATCAACAAACAGCTTTATTCGTAATCCCAACATAAATTGGAAGATAGATTAATTTACAATAGTTTTCGGAACAGTGAACTTTCCCTGACGTCAGATAATCAAAATAAACCACTCCTCGGAATGACGATTTAACAAAGTACAAGTAAATGCACGACGTTTCAAGTGACAGCCACTCTCATTCTCAAGTGGAAAGTGAACTTTCCACTTTCCACTTGAGAATGGGAACAGTTGTCACTTGACGCGTGTATTTAGTTTTTTTATTACATCTTCAGAGAGTGGCTTTTTCAAATCATTGCAATAGAAGAACGTTATCGTATTCCGGCTCATACATCGTATAGCAAGATTTACATGCATGTCACAAGATTTTAACACCAGAACTCCCAGAAAAAAAAATTACTTAAAACTACCGCACCGGTCAATTGACCGGCAAACAGATACATGATGGAAATATCAAATTATTTATCAGAAATATCGTTTTATAAGGTTTTTAACATTAACCAATTCAATGATATTCAGTTTTGCATGCTTAACACTAGAAGGACCGAACGGTCATTTTTGACCGCTACTGAACTACGAAGTGTCATATTTTCTTTCAAGTTCGGCATTCCGATTCAGTTCTTCTTGACTTTTCATGAATCTGCAATGGTTTCATATGGACGCATCAAAATTTATTTGGGCTAATTATTCTCTTTGTTTTTTGTGTGTCTACCTGCAAGGACCAGACCGGTCAAAAATGCGACCAGACCGGTCATTTTATTTGCGAATAGAAATCGGAATAACCTGGTAAGCTTCAAAAGAAATTGTTGCATTGTCAGATGCGAGTGAAATACATCACTTCAGTGATGATTTTCAGATGGATAGATAAACCACATGTATAATTTGTTTGGCCTATTTTGCTACAGTTGCAACATACATAGCAATCAATATCAACTTATATTCACAATTTCATTTCAATTCGCTATACAGAAATGCGTGCTACATATCATTCTTTGTTTCATTCGTATGCAAATTCTTTTGATATGCCGATATCCGATAACATGGATTATTAACAATCAATTTATCAATTGATCTATTATTATTCTTATCCATTTTTGATGTCAAAACAAACAACCAAGAACTTTAGAGAGGATAGGATGAGTCAGGTCATGGAATTTATTAGCCAGTGGCAATGCACGATGATAGGCTATCATGAGACATAGATATCATGACTGATTCATTTACAACGCTGTGGCTGAGGACGATGGACGTATTGTGTGGCTAAGAAGAATCAGTGCTAGTGAAATACTGACTGAGTTTCAGGCAATTGATTGGAATGATTCTGGTGAGGACAAGGACAAAGACGAAATTGACGAGTTTGCTGTCTACTTTGGTCTACTCTGACAGTAATAGTGATCACGAAACAGCTCATCCGGATAAAGATAGTTCGTGCCAGTGATGTTTTGGTAGCAAAGAATGCATCGTTGAAGATTGATCTTTGGAACAAAATACGGGGACCTGCAATCTTCCATGAAGCTGTGAGTCGGCATCTATTTATGGATATAATAAAGTGTATGCATTGCGATATTATAGAAACCAGACGGAATAGAAGTGACGTGGATAAATTCTTTCCTGCATCTGAAATGTGGAGCTTAGTAAAAATTGACTCGATAATCATTGTCAAAATCCTAACCAAAATTTAGCTATAGATGAAGATTCATGCAAAACGCGATGCCCATTCACGCAATATACCTATAAGAAGCCCGATATATTCGGTTTGCGTTGAAACAAAATATTTTTGCCACTAGATTCCTTACGTATATAGGATGGATCTCTACCGTCTGGACGAACTGTTTCTACAATCGCTTCATCGTTCAGTTGCTGTGAATGAATCACATCCCAAAATCAATCCCTGAAACAATTGCTTGCAACACAACACTACAAAATGTGGAGTTGATGTTTTCGACCAGATGGCCAGAAACCATTCATGTAAAACTGCCCGTCGGTGTTGGCCAATGGTGTTGTTTTTTTTTCAATATCATTGGTATGGTGGCAATAAATTGATGGATCATATCTCGAATATTATGCAACTGCATGCGATGCATGACGTTGTCAGGATACATCTACTAAATTTAGTTCAAGAAAAGTGCAAACAAAACATTAGTAGGCCAAACGAAAGCGCATTTCAAGCGATTCAAGAATCACAAGAATGTGGGCCTTTGGGGCAGTGGCGGACCCAAGGGGGAATGCCGGGATGCATCCCCCCCCCACCAGCTCAAACTTGATTTGGGATTGTAGATGTAAGCAACACATTTGGCAATTAGTTCATTAAAAGTACAAGTAATGATCGTAGTCTGGAACATATTTGGCCCAGTTTCTCTTGTGATTATATAATAAACATCTGGATTTCTTATCAGCATGGAGACATGAATTAAGGAAAGGCGAGAACCTCTAACCAAGGAATGAAGAGGTTTCTGCAGAAGTTTGCTTACATTAAACTGTAGAATCTCTGAAGCACAAGGCGCAGGTAACCTGCTGTTTAATGCCGATTTTAGAAGTTCCACTTGAATTATGTAATTTGCAGATGATATTCCTATCAACTCCGGCAAGATTTCGTTAGGGTTGAATAAGTGATTCTGGACCTGACGACCAACCGAATTACGCGAGCGGCGAGTGGCGAGTGAGCTATCCACTTGTTCCTGAATTTCCAATGAGAACGCATGATTTGCACATTCTCGCATTGTTCGTTCTTGATAGCTTTATAAACGATGTCAACTGAGAGGAGAGCCAAGTTGAATTACTGCTGCTACTTTTCGTGCAAACTTTCATCCCTATCTGTCCTTCATCATTGGTTATTTTGATTTAAAGAAGTGAGCATTCAAATTTTGAAGATGAAAATGATGAAATGATGCATTCACATTCTAGGTCGGTGGTACAATCCAGTATGGGGTAACCCCCTCAGCGGCACCAGAAGCCCTGTCGCTGCGTCGTTTCTGACAGCAGATTCGACTAACTCCGGCGTGAGGGACCTCGGCCCCGGGTAACTGCTTGGGTGTTCCTCTTTGGTGGCAAAGCGGAAGAGCTCCACTATCGAAGCTTCGCCGGAGGAAGAATAACTCAAGGGCTTAGTGCACCACCGACTTGGCCATGAGAAGTAGGATGACCCCAGTGACGGCTGGCCACCACTTACTGTATGTTTTAATAGCAAGTTTAGAACTCCTCCCCTACTTCGTCCGGATGACCTGTCTGGATGTAGTGTCGAGAGCAACAACTTTGACAGTCTGAGAAGCTAGCAGGTACCTTGATCGGATGCCATCTGAGAAGGACCGACCTGAGAGTGGAGACGGAAGTTTAAAGTTGCTATCTATTCGCCAGCAGCTCCTGTCATGAGTCAGTAGCGCGTCTAATCTCGGAAGTAGTTAAGTTAGGGGTAAAATTTGAACTTGTATTTCCAGTTACCTTTGAGAAGTCGCTGAGATTACACGTGCAGCAGCAAGTCTCATAGCCAATTTTTTCAACTACTTTGTTCAGCGTTGATTTTCCACAAGGATACACAAAAAATGACGAGTAATTTGCTCTTCACATCAGATTTGTAAAATTCCTAAAAAAATCAGCAAACATTAGATTACATAGTATGTATATACATGTAAGCTATAGCTGCTTTAACCCTCGCACTACGAAATGGGGTACAGGTGTACCCCAGCTATAATAATTTGCAGATATCTATGAACATATGTTTTCTTGATAAATTTACTCCGGAATGTTTAAATATCTTAACTTGTTTTATATAACACGGTATTTGAAATTAGGATAAGTTTCATTTTATAAAGAGTTTTCAACGACTTATTACATGTGGGGTACACGTGTACCCCTTTTCGGTGTCCATGGTCACTTTTTTCTTCATGCATCATCAAGATAAAAAATCAAACTATGTCCACGTAACTTCTCATTCAGCTTGACTAAATGAGAAAATGATATCAGATGTTCAGTTTTTATTGGATTTACATTTTTCTCGTTGCATTCGTGCCCGTTGCAAGATGGGGAGGAGGGGGGGTCTGCCTAGGGGCGCAGGTTTCCATTATAATTGCGCCTCAGTGGTAGGGTAAAAATTATAACTGGGGCCTGGCGGTACAAAATATGGTCTTGCCCACGGCCGCAGGAAAGCCTTGTTACGGCCGTGATGGTATTTCATGTAGGCCTTCTCGTCAGCTTTTCAGAGAAAGATTAGCAGAAATTCATTTCCACGAGATGTATCGAAACCGTCATGATCATCAAGGTTGTGTGAAGCGAGTCATGCAACACTCACGCATACAATTCATCTGTCATGTAACTGAATGAAAATCTTTTTATTCGCGGGCAGCACGGACAAAGCGTTCGGAAAATCAATACTTACAACAGCTTTTGTGTGTGCGATTGCGCATTCACGTGCCTTCGTGGGGAAGGCAAATCATGACGTAGTGCAGAGCCAATGAGTGAATGAGCGTCGCTCGCGGATTATGCTCTTGCTGGCGAGGCCCATTTTTCTTGTTTGTCGATTCAGCGATGGCGGCTAAGTACGCAGCAAGGATAACAGAATTGATTGCTCACAGTGATAGCGAGGATGACCAAGATGATTTTCTGAATGATATCGAAGACGATGAAGAACAAGATATTGTTGAAATTGACAACCGAAGTGAGCGTTCCTGCTCCGAAGAGAGTGACAATACCTCCGAAGATGATAGTGAAAACGAAGAGGATAACTTCAAAGGCAAAGATGGAACTACCTGGTCAGGTCGCCCTCCTCATTCTTCATCCTATCGACGTCACAATCTGGTAAGAGTGAGATCAGGAGTGCAAATACCTATTCAGAACTGTATAGAACCGATTGACTTTTTCTCTTGTCTATTTACTCCGACAATGATTCGTCATATTGTTCAATGCACTAATCGAAGAATGCCTGATCAAATAGAAGAAGTCTGTGATGAAGAAATAATGGCATATTTTGGTCTGCTTCTTCTTTTTGGAGTGACAAAAAAGCGAAAAGTTGATATTGCCGAAATATGGAAGCGAACTTCGATTCATTATTTGGAGATCTCTGCATTAGCCATGCCTCGAGACAGATTTATGCAGATCAGTCGTTTTATAAGTTTTGATGACGTCTCTTGTCGTACTTCGAATGGTGGCAAGTTTTACAAAATGGATTACATCTTCCGAGAATTTAAAAACAATATTCGTACAGCTTACGAGCCTGGATCACACGTGTGTGTAGATGAGACTTTGTACTCTTTCAGAGGTCATTGTCGCTTTCGACAATGTATGAAAAACAAGCCTCCGAGATATGGTTTGAAATATTTCTGTCTTTGCGATGTGGATACTGCGTATCTCATGAATGTGAAAATTTATCTTGGCAAGAACACCGACGACGCAGCTCGAGCGAAGAACATTGGTATGAATGTTGTTCTCGAATTGACAAAGCCTTTATACGGAACTGGACGTGGAGTTACCACTGATAATTTTTTCACCTCTATTGAACTATCGGACTGATTATGGGCAAATGGACTTACATTACTGGGCACACTGCGGCATAACAAGCCCCAGATTCCAGCCTCATTTTTGCCGAGCAAACGTAGAGATATCCATGATAGCCAGTATGGATTCAGAAGAAAAAAGACACTCGTTTCTTATGTGCCTCAAAAGAACAAAGCAGTGATATTGTTGTCAACGGAGCATCACAGTCAAAAAATGATTTTATCAAATACAGGTCCTGAGGTTATTTCGAAATCCGAAATCATTGCTGCTTACAACGCGACAAAGGGTCCTGTCGACACATTTGACAAACTCGTGAGTGAATACACCTGTCGTCGCAATACTCGGCGTTGGACGAAGAATGTTTTGTTTTTCCTTTTGGATGCAGCCGGTTACAACGCCTTCGTTTAGGAGTGGTCAAAACTTCCACAAAATTTTCAAAGAAATAAGAAACGTCACCGCCGATTGCGCCTTGAATGCCTCGCAGAACAGTTGATTGCAGAACAAATGAAAAACCGAATCAACAAGTGGAAAGCCACTTCATTTGTCGGTGTACCTACGTACTTGCGTGAAGCAGCGCAAAGACGCGGGCTTTTGGACGCTTCATTGAACTCAGAACCACCGACGAATTTCGGAACTGGACGATGTCAAAAGTGTGGCAGAGAGAAGGACCGCAAGAGTCGAAATCGTTGACACAAATGCAACATGTATGTCTGTGCGGATCATTCGCAACCAAATTTTCTGGTTTGCCGTGATTGTTTTCAGTCGTAAAACACTTGTTCAATTTTAGAATAAATTTTCTTGTTCGCAGCCACATTTTATGGTTTACTGTGATTCTTTACAGTCGTAAAACACTTACCTAATTCAAAAAATAGATATTTTTGTTCGCAGTCAAATTTTCTGCTTTCCTGTGATTGTCTCCGGTAGTAAGTTACCTGTTCAATTTGAAAAATAGATACTTTTGATTTTTCATTTAATTTTGTCTTTTTTCTTTCAACTAAGGACTCTTAAGTGATCAGATCAACAGGTGCTAATGTAGAGATTATTATTTCATCTTATTCAGCAATAATCTCCACCACAGATATCAATAAAACATAAAAAATCTCTGGGGTACGTGTGTACCCCATTTCGTAAGCCATGCTGCCCAAAATATTTTCGGAGTACGAGGGTTAATAAGCCACAAGTAATCGTCATATGAAAACATTATTGCGTTATCACTAACTTATATTGCATTTTAAAGGAATGGATTTATAAAGACTACACAATTACAAATTTAGCCTTAGGACCCATAAATATTACAGTCAAATTTCTTGCCTTAATGAGATTTCTCAATGATTCTAGGAAAATAGGCTAAAATCATTGCTGATAACAAAAGACTATCAATGCTATAACAAATTGTTGTCAACTAATAAGCCTATTTGAAAAGAAGATGTAACTTATGACTGTTGAATTGTAAAACATAATGCCGTGCCTTAATTTGAATCTACGGATTTATTCAACTAGAGCATTGAGGCACCTGTTTGTTGCTTGGGCACCAATCATCCCCCCCCCCTACCAGAAATGTCTGCGTCCGCCACTGCTTAGGGGATATTGCTAGTATGGCTAATAAAACAAATGTTTAACAAAATGTGAAGTGTGCCAAAAAATATGCTGTGAAAAGACATTGAAAAAACGAAATAATTGCTGCACGCATTAATTGCTACTGAAGTGAAGTAAGCTTCTGTCGTGCTACTTTTACTGGCCAAATTTATTAGTTGATTGGATGTTTGAAAGAAACTTTTCATGCAAGCCATAAGCTCTCTGACTTCCACTAGAGTTCATTTTGAAGGAATCTTTCTTATTATTATCAAAGCTATCATAATTGTTTCGATTTCTTATAATCACGACATCTCACATGCTGATGATATTTCATAATCCGTATTACAGATTTTGACCTATCATACAACTATCTCAACAAAATAACATGATATATGGCGTCATCGGTAATGCGCAGTCTGCTTTAAAATAGTAACTGATGCACTAATGTAAGTGAATATTGGTAATTGAATGGCTGAAATAAACTGATTAACACATGCGGTCAATTTTGACCGTTTTGGTCCTTCTAGGTAGTGAAATTTCTTGGTCATTCTAGTGTTAATGGGAATATGAAATTTGATATACATGTACATATACATTTGATAACATGTACATGTTGAGCTAGGCCTAGTTGACAACAAACAAACTATTACAATGTACTGTATTTATGGCATAGCCTATAGCATGATAAAATATGAATGTCTACATACATCGATTGATCATACGAGAAATAGACATGAATGGCTTTGATCGTTATGCATCATCTGACTGGCTTATGATATATAATATTTCAATATCGGGCAGCCAGATGTCGCAGAATATAGTGTAATTAAGGTTGATCTGTAGATTATCATAAAATAGTAAGTATAATTATTACGGATATACGATGGACCGTATCATTATAAGGTTAATTACGGTTAGTTACATAGGGGCCTATGTCTACTATTCATGATGGAGTATTTAGAAAAACTGCATTTTATTGGGCTGTTAGATAACAAGGTACGGGATAACTAGAAGCACATTTTCTCGTAGAATTACAGAAAGTTTATTACATTTTTTCGTCATCCATACTCAAACAGTTGTGTACAGAGCGCTATAAAAAGTACTATCCATAATTTATTTGGGAAAGCATGTAACACAAACCTGTGAGCTACATGTACCACAGCAGTATAAGTTGCAGACACCGCATTTTTGTTTTGTTTTGTTAGAATGACACCTTCGACAAGTTGTCCTACGAAGTAGTTCTTCCTCCCCAATCGCTTGAGATCTTTGAAGCGATCTAACAACTACTCGTCTTGTGGTGTGATCTCGGCACAGTTCCTTGGATAACAACAAAAGAAATGCCCAGCGTGACGAAGTGAACAACTTTGTATCACTGGCTATTATGTAAGCATTCAATCCACATATGTCGATTATGTTTCCAAAGACATGAATAGGCCAACGACGAGAGCCAGATTCGTTCCACATATATCCCTCCTAATTTGCATGGCCGTGTATTCTTGCTCATTGATTTCTTTTTAAAGATGCACAATGTAATCAACATTCTGTATTCGTCATAAGTAGGGCAACTTTTTTGTGACATGTCATATTTATTTGGTGATACTTCCAAATTTTCCTATTTTCATGTATTCAACGTAGCAAAGTGCGTCAAGGTAACAAAGTTAAAAGAAACAAGCTAATGACTAGTTAATTTTCAATAGGTACAAAATATGATTTAAATGAAAATTTTTGTATCCTAAAATGTCTAAAAATTTTAAAAATACTTACTATAAGGACAAACAACGCTTCTCCTCATGTGTAATGAATTGGTGAGTAAGTCGTTCTGTTATTTAACAGTCTGCCCATTCAGATGATAAGAGGACAGGTCTGTTTCCAATCAAAATACCAGCTAATAACACAGCAGGATTACGCTATCTAAAATCTACCAAGTGTGTGAGAGAATTAATATTAGTTCCTTAAGCTAAAACGTGAAATAGAATTCTACAAAATATGTATATCAATTATTTTACCATTTTTAATGAGGTCATCAACAGGAACTTAATCAGGACGATCGCGTTTCGTCCGCTTAATCCTGGACGCTCAAACTCGACCAAGCGCGGTCCTGTACATTTAAGATGCACAGCCTCAAAAATTAAATATATAATAGAGAAAAATTAGCATCTATCAAAAAAAATAGAGTCACTATTGACTGAAATGTACCTCAGGCATTTGAAAGAAGGACAGAGTCCAGCCAGTAGAGGTCAAGAGGCGGGGACACAATCCACCTTCAACTCAAGAGGTGCTGCAAAAACAATTCAACGTAGCAACGTGCGTCAAGGTAACAAAGTTAAAAGAAACAAGCTAATGACTAGTTAATTTTCAATAGGTACAAAATATGATTTAAAAGAACATTTTTATATCCTAAAATGTCTAAAAATTTTAAAAATACTTACTAGAAGGACAAACAACGCTTCTCCTCTCCTCATGTGTGTTACTATGTATTACTAGTCTTACAACATTGATAATGACAGCTGATAAATGACTTAAATGACATTCAGGCCCTATCAAATCATTAATATTACAATACAAAGTTTTATTCTTTAATTCTATTCTAAAAATCTACAATTCACCACGCAACGCCCTTAGCGATGCTGTGTAACATTATGGCTTCAATATACTCACTGTCACACAATGAACACAACCCTACTGCAGCAGTCATTTAAATGTAAAGCGATCATACGCTACATCCCAGATTTGATATCCAAACTGGAAAGTGCGAAGTTTACTATGCTTGAAGCACAAGAAGTAAGTTGTTGAAACTACAAGAAGCTTCATGCAATGATATCGTCGGCATTCACGGTTATATACTTAAATGCTTGCAAAAAGCAAGTATTTTGCATGCATCATTAACATGCAAAAGGAAGCCATCAACCAAATTATTTGCGCTTTTACAGAACTCAACAACTTCATTGAGCGATTATTTTCCATGCTAGGAAAGCTATTGGCAAAAGATAGACAGTTTCGGCCTAACATGATCATATAAGAATACATTTTCGAATGTTGAACCCTCATCGACCCACCAGTCTACATATGTAGACATCGCTTGTAGTAATTTATGTATAATTACGAATATGTTAACTGCGGGATTTTCCTTTCATTTTTATGAGCAAATATGTTTACTTTATTGGATGAGAAACTCTTGAATCTCCATGTTTAAAAGTTTGAATTTAAACGTTACTTATACTTAATCAGCCCGGCAGTCTACATAGGTAGACACTAAGATTATTATGCTCCTTGTGTTTTGCCGGTTTCCGTAATCGGGATCGACCACTCGCAGTCACGTGTGTTTTATGATTTTATCTATCGTCATGTCCTGCTTTCTGAAATTCCTGCTTCCTCCCAAATGTTACATAATACGGTCGCTTTGTCTGCCACTGTGACTACATCATAATGTCATCAACATGTTGCAGTATGGATGAAGATACACAAAACAACTCGCCTTCTACAATGTTATGTCCTGCTTTCTGAAATTCCTGCTTCACGTGTGTTTTATGATTTTATCTATCGTCATGTCCTGCTTTCTGAAATTCCTGCTTCCTCCCAAATGTTACATAATACGGTCGCTTTGTCTGCCACTGTGACTACATCATAATGTCATCAACATGTTGCAGTATGAATGAAGATACACAAAACAAGTCGCCTTCTACAATGTCATGTCCTGCTTTCTGAAATTCCTGCTTCACGTGTGTTTTATGATTTTATCTATCGTCATGTCCTGCTTTCTGAAATTCCTGCTTCCTCCCAAATGTTACATAATACGGTCGCTTTGTCTGCCACTGTGACTACATCATAATGTCATCAACATGTTGCAGTATGGATAAAGATACACAAAACAAGTCACCTTCTACAATGTCATGTCCTGCTTTCTGAAATTCCTGCTTCACGTGTGTTTTATGATTTTATCTATCGTCATGTCCTGCTTTCTGAAATTCCTGCTTCCTCCCAAATGTTACATAATACGGTCGCTTTGTCTGCCACTGTGACTACATCATAATGTCATCAACATGTTGCAGTATGGATAAAGATACACAAAACAAGTCACCTTCTACAATGTCATGTCCTGCTTTCTGAAATTCCTGCTTCACGTGTGTTTTATGATTTTATCTATCGTCATGTCCTGCTTTCTGAAATTCCTGCTTCCTCCCAAATGTTACATAATACGGTCGCTTTGTCTGCCACTGTGACTACATCATAATGTCATCAACATGTTGCAGTATGGATGAAGATACACAAAACAAGTCGCCTTCTACAATGTCATGTCCTGCTTTCTGAAATTCCTGCTTCACGTGTGTTTTATGATTTTATCTATCGTCATGTCCTGCTTTCTGAAATTCCTGCTTCACGTGTGTTTTATGATTTTATCTATCGTCATGTCCTGCTTTCTGAAATTCCTGCTTCACGTGTGTTTTATCATTTTATCTATCGTCATGTCCTGCTTTCTGAAATTCCTGCTTCCTCCCAAATGTTACATAATACGGTCGCTTTGTATGCCACTGTGACTACATCATAATGTTATCAACATGTTGCAGTATGGATAAAGATACACAAAACAAGTCGCCTTCTACAATGTTATGTCCTGCTTTCTGAAATTCCTGCTTCACGTGTGTTTTATGATTTTATCTATCGTCATGTCCTGCTTTCTGAAATTCCTGCTTCACGTGTGTTTTATGATTTTATCTATCGTCATGTCCTGCTTTCTGAAATTCCTGCTTCCTCCCAAATGTTACATAATACGGTCGCTTTGTCTGCCACTGTGACTACATCATAATGTCATCAACATGTTGCAGTATGGATGAAGATACACAAAACAAGTCGCCTTCTACAATGTTATGTCCTGCTATCTGAAATTCCTGCTTCCTCCCAAATAATACGGTCTCTTTGTCTGCCACTGTGACTACATCATAATGTCATCAACATGTTGCAGTATGGATAAAGATACACAAAACAAGTCGCCTTCTACAATGTTATGTCCTGATCGATAGAGAGTCCTGAAAGATAGAGAGAAAACGCGGCCACGCTGTCAACCAAGAACTGTGTATGGGCTATTATGAGTCAACGCACAGTCTGACAAACGATTGTCAGACAATGCGCAGGAACAAACAATAGCGCTACCCTATCAACCAGAGCGGTCGCCGCGACCGCCATGGTCAGTCGCCTTCGGAGTCGCCTAAAGGTCGCCCTCAGCGTCGCCGGGGATTCCTATTTGTCCACCGCCCCGACTGCCTGGGGCAGTCGCCTTAAGAGCCGGGGCGCAGTCTCCCGGAGGTCTAACAGCGGTCGCCTAGCAGATGAGGTGCGGTCGCCTGTAGGTAGCTGCGGTCGCCGATCCTACCGATTTGCCCCTACCCTTCAGTTGAAATTTCCCATTGCGCTATTAATTAGTAAAACACTAGCTATCTCCCTAAGATGCAGGTGCTTCAGTATTGCTCCACTGAAAACCAATAAGCTTCCTAGCTATGAGGAGTAGTAGAAATAAAACGAAATTACACAGAATACGATATTTGCAATACACCTGCACCGATTCAATGAAAATTTAATGTGCACACATGAAAATTGTATTTATAAGCACTGAAGATACAAAAGTACAACTTAACGATCGAAAAATACAATTGTTCTATGGAGGTTACAAAATGTTCTATGAAAGGCATCGAAAGACATATGTAGTACAATCTAAATAACAGGAACTTTCTTAATACATGTAACATTGAAATTTGATGACTCCAAATTTTCAGAAAAAAGCATCGATTTTCCAGTTAAAATTTCAACAGAAACATGCGGGTTTAATGTTGTTAATAAAGTTCCTGCTATTTAGATTATATGCACAATAACAGCTACACAGATAACCAGGATATAACACCAAATACAAGAGATGAAAAATTGAGTCACCTATTGAGAAAAGGGGCATCAGGCACAATTACTCAGCTGCAGGGGAGCGTTGGTGGCTCCTTCCATCAGATCTATCTTTTGCGTGCTTTAGTACGCTCTGCAAAGAGGCCTCTATTTCCTTCTCAGTCACATGAGATCTAGAAAGTTTGATACCGCACGATAAATTCGGGAATTCTTGAATGGAAATTTGTTGTTCCTGCCGTGAAATGAATACTTCTTCGAAATATCCGCAGCCAAAATCCTTCAAAATATTCGACGGCATAAATTGTTTAGTCCGCTGCCGCCGATCAGTGAGAACTGCTTTGCCTGAAAAATAAAGCTGCTTTTAAAATGGTGAAGCTTCTCCACGTACGTCAGTACATTTCCACTTCATTGTGGTGTACCTAAATCAAACAGAGCAAATAATTTCAAAACGATGTGAGTGACTTTGTGATTCCAGTAAATCATTTGTGTCTGCAAAAGTCATTTAAATGATTCAGTTAATAATCAGGTCGTGGGTAGCACCGCTCTTTTAATGCCGACAATCATTGAGTGATGCAAATGACAGTGACAGCTTCTGCCTTCATTTTGAATTGAAAATCTCACGTGTGCCTAATATTGAAAGTAGTCAACTAGTCATCCAGGTCAACATAAACCTTAATTATGCATTAAAGCAAGTCTACATAAAGTTCGACGTAGAAACACTGTTTAGACTAAAGGTCAATATAAACCTTAATTATGCATAAAAGCAAGTCTGCATCAAGTTCGATGTAGAAACACTGTTTAGACCGGCTCTATCTGCTGAGCCACAGGAATTACGACCAATTTCAATAACCAGACAGAAAGCAGTCACTGCCAAATTCTGAACGTTATAGCGAGCTAGTGAGTGAGCGAAATGCCATTTCGGTGCTCTGGCTCAGATTTGCGCGACTCATCTTTCTCTCTATTCATGCAACGAAACCGTTGAATGACAGTCGTAAGTCAAGGAATAAGTGGACCGGTCTCTTAAAAGAATTAGTCAATATCATGCGCTCCTGCAGGATAGGAATAAAAAACATCACTATAGGCTGTGAAGTTTATCAGTTTATCAGATAGAATTGGAGGTCTGAAACAACTCATCCAATATTTTCGAAAATCACCCGGTAATTTCTTCAATTTCCTGGTGATAGAATATGTTATGAAGATTGATACGCAACCGGAAATACATTCATTCTCTGGACTGTGATCAATTGCAGCGCTCGCATCTTGAAACAACTATCAGATTATTTGTTAGAAAATGTTAACATGCAAAAAGTTTAATACAGCTCTTCTATTTCTTCTGAGATCTATCTAATAGAATTGATGACATGGCCACAGAAGAAATTGTGACTAGACATGGCCAAAGGCGAGCGAACGGTTTACGGCTAGACGAGGCTCCAGATAGAAAATATCAGCTCAGCTAAAATTCTGGCCGTTGTAGCCGATAAGATATGTGAAACAAGAATTTTGAAGATTTCTGCCACGATTGAAAAATCCAATTAACTGTGCATAGCTCTCATTATTTATATCTGTTTAAATTTGCATTCTGAAGGCTACACATTCGCACATAAAACTTGAACAGATTCAAAACGATTAAACCTAATAGTGTGGCACTCTGTGTTAGTATATGGCCCTTTTATATTCGCAGTTCAAGGAATGGGATATTCACGAGCCTGGATGAAGTACTTCCGAAGATTAGACACTTTTTATAAACCGGCATAGACGCTTTAATTCCAATCGACTTAAGACAGGCTTTCTCGATCTGACGAAATCATTTGCTTCAAGCAACAATATCAATTAATCTATATTGACAAGCTATCGACTCATCAATTACACAGATATCCCTGAAAATTGCAAAATATTTTTTGTAAAACATTAAAATCTTCTTTCAAAGAGAAAGAAGTTCGAATGAGACTCATTAAGCTTACTAAAAATAATTAAGACTAATTTGCCGATGAAGTTGAGCACGTAAAGCACGCGAATTTAAGAAAATTCAGCTATAGCTTCGTCTATGTTCAGCTATACAGAGGTACGCCTATCGCGATGATGCATAAATGTAGTGGTAACATGTAAAAATGAGATAACTTAGTGAAATCTCTGTGGGAATGAGGTTGGTTAAATGAAATATTTTAAACGTTGCAGCTTACTCGAAAATGTTTACCCCTCATGTCTAATGTCCGTCTAATTCACGCCCGTCTAATGTCACGTTACCAGAATTGACTTTATCTCATTGCAGCGAACCATCAATTAGAGCCAACGCTGTGCAAAGTATCTTGCAGTCAAAGCTCGATAATTAAGAGTATAAATACCAGGTTTACTATCTCATAATTATTGAAAGTCTGAATTCAAAAGGAACTTATATAAGCCGCCAAATATACAAAAAATGCCGCGGCCGTATGATCTTAATTGACCGAAGTCTTAATTGTCCGTGTTCGAATTAACGAGCTTCGACTGGATTTACTGTATTCATGCGAAGCGATTCGTTAACGATGTCATTCTGTCCGCACGATTATATTTGAATGGTCGTGAAAAATTGGCTTGCTTTACCTATAGTCAAATATTTATAACCAGAGGAACACTTTTTACATCACATCTAATTCAAAAGTTATCTGTTGAAATATTTCAGTCAATTCAGTGCTTGGTATAATGTGTAGTGCGCAGGTAAACCGCTATTAATTACTTAATTTATCTATCATCACTTCATTCGACTTACCTGATACGAATTTCGTTTGATAAGTAATCCGTTCTATCAATATTTTCGGCTCAAGATATTCCTCGCATTTTCTATATTGTAATTTGGTTGATAATCCATTAATAAGATCAATCAATTTACATACGATGTCCACAGGTGTCAGTCAGGCAACTCCAAAAGTATACTTGTACATTGTAATGCAGCACAGTATGGTTACACATGGTTCACTCAACTTTTTAAGTAGCCACTGCTTTGAATTGTCTTGAATTGAAAAACGTAATTTACTTAAATTACAGGTGCTCTATATACAAGGTTGCAAGAGGTATCCAAGGAGACATGATAAAAGCTAAGGGTTAATAGGTTAATTAATTTAATAGGTCTGATTTACTTCACACTTCAATTACCAATACAATTGTCATAAAACGAGGAAGTATACTTACCCGATCAGCATCACGGTTTATGGAATAATCTTTGAATCTGGGGCAATAACTGGTCGATAGACTTTCCACGTCGCTCTCTTTATCAGTGTCCGTTTCCATTGATTCAGTTTCAGGAAGATCTGTGGTTGATGACATGCTGGATAACAGAAATAGGACACCGTTTATCATTGTATACTGTAAACAATAAATAGGCGGCTTACCACTTATTAACGTTGACTTGCACTGCGTTATGGAAACTCATCTATACTTGCTTTCCGTTTCCTTCCAAATTTTTGTCGCATAAATAACAATTTCTCATTTGGGGCCAAAGACGCCCCAAATTCTTTCAGGCGCCGTATGAGTCAGATTCTCCAAAACTTCTGTAATTCATAATTTGCATTCATGAGTGATCGATGCACGTATGAGAATTATCCATTTTTCCCAATGTGGGATCAGGACAATTTTTTAATTTTTCGTCAAGATAATCTAAGTTATGAATCCACCATACAAATTTAAGTCTGCAAGTATGACATAAGCACAGATTCATAATCCCCGTATTGACGTATCTAATTTTAGCATTGCACTTGAGACGTAGATCACTTGGTTATTAAAACTCAAAATGTAGGCGTGGACAGCAACTGAATGATCTGCATTTAGACATGAAGTCAGATATTTCTTTGTTTCAAGGGCCATTAATTCGAAAATTAAGTATACTTAAATGACTACGGATCAATCTTGTAAGCTTATTGTAATGCTTGTAAGCATTAGGCGGAAAATTCTCATAGATGGATGGATGTCTGAAATGAAGCTTACCTTTGCATCTTCATTATTATTGTCTGTTAAGACGGGATGTTCATCAGAGATTGCTTCGCAAATGAAGGATAACTGCGTTGAATCCAAATACCTATCGGGAATAAAAAGAAAAATTCGTTTATTTATATGAACTTTATATGAACCACTATCACAATTTAGCTCATCTTGAATATTCTGACTAAGCACAGCTTCCTTTTACGCAAATGCTGACAATTACTTTATTAACCTTATTCAAACTTTTTGCACATATGGCTTTTATCAAGTTAATTTCCGAAATACACAGTACACAGATTTTTTCCGATCGCGAGGTTTCGGCTAACAGCTTGATCATATAGAATGAAAGCAATGAAAAACACACGGGTCAGACAGGAGTCGTAATTTCAACGCGAAATTAACTTACTTCTTTCTAATTACTTTATTATATAACCGGATATGAGGAGACCTGCTGTCCTTAAAATAGCTACGTCAATTTTTGGGGTACCCACACATTAATTAACATAAGGAAAATGGTAAGATGTTGAACGTGAGCTATTTGACTCACTTTTTGTTCGATGGATGAAGTCCGAAATGATTAAATAAATTAGTTTCCTTTACGGTTCTATATCTGCAACCGTTTATGCAACATTCGAAGACCATTCAATTCAACAAATAAATTGGGAAATTATTTCAGGGAATTCAGGGGATTTCAGGGGGGACTACACTCGAAATGTACTAGTAAATAGTTTGATCATAACCATCATCGATTATCAAAAAAAATTTGTGGATGACATTGATACTGTACGAACGGATAGCCTATCGCAAATTTCAAAATTTTAATATATTATGCCTACTGCACACGCACACATTTTCTCTCATTTATTCTTCTTTGCCTACAGCAGGAGCGATAATTTTCAATGCTACTGACATCGTATTTACTCAATTATAACGTCAACAGGCTCTCGTCTAAGCATTTGCAAGCATATTTGCGTCATGCATTCAATGTCTGTAAGGTCTGGACATCTCATCACGTCTTTTACACATTTACAAACATGTGTTAGCATATAATTATTGGTCAACACGACACATTCTTATGATAATCTGGTCTTCGACATCGTGGACAACGTGCAGAGTAACTCATTTGACATCCGAATCATGTAAAGCAAGTCTGGGGAGGTCCTTCAAGAAAGTGCTTTTGCTTGAATTAGTGACCAGAACGGAATTTGCCATAAAAACGTGTCTCTTTCACTTAGCGAAATTGTGAAATGATAGAAATAGTGCACAATTCTTGTGATAATCTGGTCTTCGACATCGTGGACAACGTGCAGAGTAACTCTTTTGACATCCGAATCATGTTAAGCAAGTCTGGGGAGGTCCTCCAAGAAAGTGCTTTTGCTTGAATTAGTGACCAGAACGGAATTTGCCATAAAAACGTGTCTCTTTCACTTAGCGAAATTGTGAAATGATAGAAATAGTGCACAATTCTTGTGATAATCTGGTCTTCGACATCGTGGACAACGTGCAGAGTAACTCATTTGACATCCGAATCATGTTAAGCAAGTCTGGGGAGGTCCTCCAAGAAAGTGCTTTTGCTTGAATTAGTGACCAGAACGGAATTTGCCATAAAAACGTGTCTCTTTCACTTAGCGAAATTGTGAAATGATAGAAATAGTGCACAATTCTTGTGATAATCTGGTCTTCGACATCGTGGACAACGTGCAGAGTAACTCATTTGACATCCGAATCATGTTAAGCAAGTCTGGGGAGGTCCTCCAAGAAAGTGCTTTTGCTTGAATTAGTGACCAGAACGGAATTTGCCATAAAAACGTGTCTCTTTCACTTAGCGAAATTGTGAAATGATAGAAATAGTGCACAATTCTTGTGATAATCTGGTCTTCGACATCGTGGACAACGTGCAGAGTAACTCATTTGTATCCTCCTATTTTTGTATTGTCATTTAAGTTCTAACTCTTATTTCATAATACCGGGTAGCCCAAGTAGCTACAAGGGATCGAATTGTAAGATAGCCTAATAGCCCTACTATAAGCACAGTAGAAAAATGTGTGGGAGACACGATAATTGCGAATGGTTTAGGGTTATTTGGGTAGTTTACATAATTCAAGTTAACCTGTATGCGGGATGTAATGGACTAAGCTGAAAGCCTTAGGTATCTTATAATTTTTTCCTCTTGTCGTAGGCTTTTACATGTGATAGGCACAAATGCAGCATTTCAGTAGGCCTACATATTCAAAGTACGTTTTAATAACCTAAACAAGCTAGTAAATAATTTCTGTATAAATAGTAGCTCCAAGAACAAACCCGCTTTTTTACGAAGCAACTAGGCTTACATGTAGAGCGTATCAAGTTAGGTATACCTTCTAGAGAAAATACAGGTACCTAACTTCTCGTAGACTCGTTTACTGATTCGTCCAACTGATGTTGAGTGAGACATAAAGGTAGACATAATTACATATGTGATAGGCCCTGGGAAAGTTACATCCCTCGAGCATGGGTGGTACGCCGGTACGTAGTTGATTCGCTGAGATTGTCTATTCTTCCCTATGTGTAATAGGAAATGAATGCTAAGGAATACAGTTTTTAACTTCTTTTCGCCGTGCGTGAGTCGAATAAACCTTCAAGATAACTTTCTAATAACTCTCGTCTACCGAACTCGAGTTTTGATTTTGATGGACATGGCGAGCGACATGTCGAGGCCACGAGGTCTTCACTTTTCTCCTCCCTAAACATATTCTTACCTATCCAATGCAATTTATAATATGAATAATACAGGTTATCAAAATGCGACTCTTACTGTTTCGAGTCTCAATTCAAAAATAATTATTAACCATAATTCTACATTCTAAAGGTACAACATAACATTCTCATAATTCAAGGGTATTCCGGGGTATTCAAAGAAATATGTTACATAAATAATTATCAATGGTTTAAATTTATGCGAACGTTGAATATTATTTATGTCTTATTCACATACTATTTCGCTCAATGGCTAATCACATAAAAGACGATGCGACAGACGTGTAGTTCATTTGAAAGAACAGGAGCGTAAGTTTTGCAGTTCTCACTCGTCGAAGATAGCAAATTCTAATTTCATTATCCATTGAAAGCAGTCGGCGTATTCTCATTGGTCTATCATCAAATTTAAGCCAATTAAAAAGGAGCGCTGACTCTTTCGTATGATTAAGTTTGTCACTTGTGTTGAATGTTTCATTCCTTTTCTGATCTGAAGATCATTTCAAATGTCCCTTAATCCACAAATGATATCTAGATCCTTGATTTACGCTTCAAGCATAACTTTTCATTGCTCTAGAACTCAAAACCAAATATATATATATATATTCATTTTCTTCTCAGTGAAATCAATCACATGTACAGAAATGTTAAAGTTTTACAAGTTAAAATCAACGAATGATGATTGAGATGGAGCACGTGATTCTCAAATCAACGCTCTGCTTTTCCATAAAATGAAAGTGAATGAGAAATGAAGACATTGATGGGGTGGGTGATAGGAGAATAATTGATGAATCTTAATTGCTGAAGAAGTGGATGGATGGAGCACCCGCTGAATGTCACTCATTGTCAACTTGCTTACGTCATTAAGCTGACATTGAGATGTTACAACTGCATTGCAATGAATTCCAAAAGACGTTGAGTTATACAGTCATTTTAAGTCAGTAAGAGCCTCTCGAAATGTTATGCGTCTTATAATACGGGCGTAAAATAATAAGTCACCGCACCTACAGACAATCTGATTCATACATTCTAACCATATTCTAAGTCACTGATCTCTTGGAGCGCCCTCTACAATACTTTTCATAATTTGCATTTCATATGATTTTATTGCAATATATATAACTTTCAGAAACTGCAATTTTTCAGTTTATACATAAATCGTAATAGTTTTATATCATCAAATTATAAATTGCACTATTTCTGTATTATCGGATATATATTGCAATTTTTCCGCAATTTTGTCAGTCAACCAGTGTGGCCTACGGACCCTATGTAATATTGCAGACCATATTTCGGACCTTCACATATATTGTGAATACGGACCCTCTAAAGATTTCATGCAATATTGGATAAAATCAACTTTGCTTTTTTCTTTAAACTTTATTGTTAGCAATTTTTCAGGTATTCAAGCATTAATCAGTAATAAATAACACACGTGACAGAATTTTTCTCAAAATAATTTCGGACCATCGTAATACGGACCCTTTCCTACCTGTAATACGGACCATTTTGCCTAACAGTGTAGAGACACGAATGAAACTTCCAGATTATTCGGCGCTATTTCTTTTTGTGAAATGAAGCGATGACCTCTATTTCACCCTTCGAGTTGAAATGTGATCTTCCGTTTGCGCTGCGCTATCGAAGGCGCACGAGAAAGTTATCTGCTATCGGGTGGACTGGACAAAGCGCTCTTCTATTAATAGAATTCTCTCTCTCTCCATTCTCTCCCTCACTGTATCACAGGCTTGAAGCGACCGAGATATTATGCAACACTCATTGAGGATTCTTCCATTCATTCACAATTTAATGAATGAACAATAATACAACTTGCAACCTTGATTGACCAAAAAATTGACAAGCGGTGAAATTCAGGCAAAGTCAGAATCATGGTCAGAATGATATAAAGTTCACGGTCAAGTCAAGAATTTTGAGCAATTTTTTTCATTGTCATCGATGCGTCATGCAAATATATATGAAGCATTGCAACCAAAGATGTTTGACGCAACATTTCACGATTGAATGCATCATCATCATGTAGCGAAAATCACTGAGAGAAATGAGAGCTAAGGTTATTTATTCCAAGGAAAAACTTGCCTAGATGTGCCAGACAGCCGATCGATGACAGTTTCGGGCCAGTCCACCAACATTGGAGATACGTTTTTCTTAGAAATCACAACAAATTCGCTGCTCAATGTGTGTGACAACTCTGGGGTCGTTCTATTTCAAAATTAGCTCGTGTGAATTTAAGGGCTGACTCACGACCACTCCCTGTCAAAAAAATAAACTTGAAAATTGGGGGGGGGGGCAAACCTCGACTTCAAGACATCACATTTCACGTCATTTTTCGATGAGAGCGGTCACAAATTGATATGATCATGCATTTTTACTTCCAAATAAGCCATTTTCGAAAAATTTGTTGGTCCCAATTTTTTCATGTGGCCCAAGACTTTTTGACGAGGGACCCACGACTCATTTTCTCGCGGGAAATGCATCGATCTAGTTTGATTAAATGCGTTCGAATTTCTGCATCAGAAGCATCTTTTTCCACAAGCATTCTACATTTGAGTCTTAATTAGAAACTCTGAAGCTGATTGCCGAAATTTTTGCAATTTATCAGTTTTGCGAAGCCGGAATATTGCCTTTCTGACATCATGGAGGCTAGTTAAATGCTAAAACCAGACATATGATGAAGGTCGCCGTTGACACTCGAGGCAACTGCTGACAGCGGTCGCCGGGCAACGGTCGCCCACATACAGTCGAGGCGACCGCCACCAGGAGTCGCCGGGCGGCGGCGACTTCGGCGACGCCGAGGGCTGTCGCGGCGACCGCTGGGCGACTTTTGTGGTTGATAGGGTAAAATCCAATAGCACGTTAGCGATGCTACGAATGTTAGCATCCGATGTCAATAAGTGTAGTCACAACATACAACTCCGTGATGCCTCGAAGTGGGCGTCGACTCTGCGCAAAAGATGTTCTGCATAGACTAAACACACAGTATCCGCGAGGACATGACGAGACATTCGTTTCCGCGATGGTGCTACGGTGAACCCTGCAAACGAACTTCTAGCCTTTTCGTTGTTCCTAAACGAAACCATTCTGCGAACCATACTTCGATGGACTAATAGAAGATTGAATCTCCGAAAGCGGCGCATGATTTCTTTCCGTGAGTTGAAGGCATGGCTGGGTGTGATCATACGAGCAGGAGCTGATCGCGATGGAATGTCCAGCATAAATTCACTGTTTCCAAGGAATGATAGCAAACCATTCTATAGATGCACGCTTTCGAAAAATCGAACGAAAGAAATACTGGAGCTTGTACTTGAGCTAACGAAGCCCTTTTATCACAGTCATCGGAATGTCTTCATCGACCGCTATTTCACTTCACATGAACTCATCGTTGAACTTCTGAAGAATGGTCTTACATGCACTGGGACAATCATGTCTAATCGTTGAAGTGTGCCAAAGATCATGAAATCAGCTAAAAATGTTGACATTCATAGTACACGCTTTCTTTGGGATTCGACGATCCGAATCATGTTATCTTCCTACTGCCCGAAGAGAAATAAAAATCTATTGTTGATGAGCTCATGCCACACAAAGAACGAAGTGAATTTGTCGAGAGAAGACCGCCTCCCTCAAGTAATCGACGACTACAATCACGGCAAAGGAGGAGTGGACGTCCTTGACTCTTGCATCGAGGATTTTTCATGTAAGAGGAAGACGAATAGATATACTCTAGTTTATCTGTTCAACATGATTGATGTTGCTCTTTTTAATGGATTCACCATCATGAAAGCAAATGGATACAGAAAGTCTCGGCTCTATTTTGTGAAACAGGTGGCAGCTCAATTAGCTGAGAAGAACACGCACCATCGATTCAACGACAAGAAAGTGTACGCTCAAACAAAGAATGCATTTATATCCTTTGGATTTTCGTCGAAATCAATTGTGCATGCATGTTCTCAGGTACGAAAGCCAACAAAGTGTCAAATGAAGCGATGCCGTAAGTCCACTCGAAATGCTTGTGTTTCCTGTGCAAAACGTGTCTGTAGTGAACACCTGATCAGGCAAGTCAAGTGTCAATTGTGTCATGATTGTAAATGATAGTGATGATCATGATTCCTCTTTGTTGCTTCTTTGAAACTGCACTTTTGATGGATTAAAAATGTTCAGTTTTGAGATTGTATTTCAACTTTACTGCAAAAAGGATGGAAAAATAGTTCATAGGCCTATATACCTTTTGTTAAGAAAATTATTCAACTACCTTATAAAAACTACATTTGCTTATATAATGTCAATAATTTATCAGTGAGCTATCTGATTGACCTACAGTGCAGCAATATCCCTATAGATGCGTCATAAGTCAATTATAGAAATTTGTCTACATATGTAGACAGGTGGGCTGATTAAGGTGTAAAATTTGCCGGGCTGTTGAGGGTTCAAGACATATTTCAAACGTTTTTAGGTCATAAAAATTGCCCTAGTCATCGCATTCTAGGATTTATCGAGTCCGAATGATAATTCAATCTTTTGCAATTTGTTTGGAATCCTTTCTCATTTTCATCGCTAACCAGAAGCGTGACTCATCACCCTCACCCACGCATAAAGCATAGGCAAACGAGAACAGTGCTGTGTGATCGAAAGACATCGAATTCATTCATTTCATTTGTTTTGTGTCTCTCAGTAATATGGGAACTGCTACACTGAAAGCTTACCAGAAAGGCTGTCTTAGGGGTGAAGCTGAGGCTTTGATCCGAAGTGGTCGGCCAGTTGCCAACAATTGAAGGTCCTCAAAAGCACTATTTACTTTTGGTTGCGAAGAGTCTGTCAGCGGCCTGATGGAAAGTCTCGTAGCCGACGAAGACTGACTTCTCGCAGGTCAAATCGCTACATCATCAGCGTGGTCGATAGTGATCCCTCTACCTCTGTATCTGAGCTTTCAGCAGTTTCAAATCTTTCAACTGTTTGGAGACGACTTACGGAGTTGAACTACACCAATCGTAAGAGACCATCGAAGCTGAATGTTTCCGAGCGACAGTGGTCAATGAAACTTTGCAACTGGCAAAATCAGTGGTCACGTGTTGCTTGATCGGATGAGGCAGATGTCCGATTAAAATTCAAAGATGGATGTCTACGTCTTTGGAAGAACTCTGGGCAAGACATTCCTGATCGTTTTTTTTACACCGAGGAGTCAGGACGATTGCTGGAAATTGCTCATATGTGGAGCCATTTGGAGTGATGGTTGCAGTTCACTGCATGCTATGAGGGAAAACATGAACTCCGAACGTTACGTTCGAGTGCTCGAAGAAGATGTTTATCCTTTAGCATTCAGTTTAGGTGATCCATCATCTGATTGGATTCTCATGGATGACAATGCTCCATGCCATCGTACAAAAGACGGGTACCTTAGATACATACCTTAGACTGGCCGGCAAGGTCTCCTGACCTGAATCCAATTGAGCATGTCTGGTCTATCCTGAAACGGTGAGCTCGTCGACGAATTTGTCCTTGCAATGATTTGAATCGATTGGAATTTTGAGGTAGGCAGGAGTGGAATCAGACTGATCAACAGATGATCAGAAATTTGATCGGCAGTATACCTAATCGCACCCGAAAGGTAATAGACCGTAAAGGAGACGAATCTTGCTACTAGGGAGCGCACCCATCAGTCCTTCTAAGGACTAGGCCCTTCCTGGGCCAACATAAAATAAAGAAAAAAAATTTATATGACATAGGAAGCAAATTGATTCAATTATAATTAAAACTTACTGTTTACTATAAAATGTTGCTGATTTAACTAATTTCTAACTATTCATGAAACGGACTGTAAAACAGTTCAATCTAGTCATCTTGTTGTCATTCAATCTGAAGCAGAGCTACCGAAAGAGCGCTGGCGTCCGTATAGCGTAAACCATTGATAACAATTACGACAGCGTGCTGAAACCGTGCAGTTCGTCTCCGCCGCGATGTCAAGCAATAAGATAGTTATCGTACTCTCGGCTTCGTAGAGTGAGATAATTATCACTTATTTTATGTACCTTCAAACACGCTTTTACTTTTATTGGACAGGAAGGAGCTTATAATGCTCATCAAATCCGTGTCTCCTGTTCTCCATTCCATGGACAAAAAGTTTAATAATTCATTCTGCATGGAAAGTTGCTGATCCCAATTATGATGAAACTGCATTATATAAATTTCCACCTGTTTGAATTATGAGAATATAAAATGAATTATTGGGCGCCTAGATCTGCTTTTTCAATCAGAAGTCTACTGAATTCTTGTGTCAATCAATCCATGTCCTTCCAATTATGCTAATTGCATCCAGCAACAACAATAAATTATTTAAGGATTTTTATGTAGGTACATGTACTCAGGTCAAGTGTTGTCATAATAATTCGTAAATTATTAATGCAAAGTTAAATCGGCTATTCAGAATCATACTCATTTAAGTGCATGAATTCAACTGCGAAAGCTTGATGGATAAAAATTGATTATACAGCGCACGGTGGTTAGGTTCGATCAACTTCAACTCTAAGCGACATCAGTCTCATCATCACAAGAAATCCGCGTTTTTAATGATTTTCATTTGATTTAGCAAACTCATCATCTTCATTCTATAACTTGAGATTGAAAACATGAAATCACAAACTTTGACAGATTTTGAAAATTCTGAAAACCTGATGAATTTTGGGTGCATAAATTTTATTAATGATGATTTACATTGCCAAACTAGTCAAATGTACCAAGAAGTTGCTTATAGTCCGGCAGCCAGAACGAGTTTCTGCAGGGAACGAGACCGAAACTGACACTTTCACAGAATGATGTACACCCAATGCCTACTACGAAGTCACGTGTCTGCCGAGTTCTAGTGAGTTCCTCTTCTTGTCAGACAGAATCAAAGAACAACACATGTAAATCCAATGTGACGCAGATTGCAGTTTTTGGCTAAAATGAAATTTTCCATTTTTTCTCTGATTAAAAATAAATAAATGAACGTTGTTTATACTCGGAAGCACATTAGGCACGGAGCCTTTCTTCCATGTGGCCGAGTTGTCATTTACCACTCTCATTCTTTTTCGTGCTGAGTGTTTAGCAAGAATGCCGAGTGTTCCTATTTTAAAAGTCTTACGTTTGACCCGACCAAGATTTGAACCAAGGTCTCCCGGACGCAGAGCAAACACTCTACTACAAGGCCACAGCGCCGGTTAAACGAAAAGTATTGAGCCCATAGTCATAAGATTTGACATGTAATGTCTAGGCCATTTCCTATTATGTTCATGCACTCCTGTCTATAAAGCTAAACACATTTAGATTTGGCGAGCCTCTTAATGTCGGTTAACACAAACATTTTGAGCAACTTTATCCACATTTAACCACATTCTTACAAACTTTACCGATTAGATGCATGATAAAAGCACATGTACATGATAGGGAATGACCTTAAGACATTCCATGTCAAATCTTGTGACTAGGGTACGAGGGGGTAATTTCGCCCAGGGGATATTTCGCCAAGTTATTTACTGTTGCGATGAGCCGTTTCGCTCTTTTAATATGCAAGTGTTTGCCCCGAATGCCAGTCTAGTCATCAAACATTGTATTCGATCAGCTTATGATGAGAATCAAGCAGCCATACACTGCGTCTACTGTTGCTACGTGACGTCTCATTGGAGGAGACGGGAATCACATCGAATAGCGTGTTTGCCTCGATTGTCATTTGTCTAAGAGTTGTGTCAACGTACCAGACGACGGTAAGTAGATCTTATTACCCTATTAGATCTTATCTTAGACCCCACAAGGATCTTATACCTTGTGAAATGGTGTATTTAACAGTTCATGATAAGCCATGGATTACACCTCTTTTGAAGCTATTAATTAACAAGCGCTGGGAAGCCTTTCGAAAACAGGATTGGTCCATGTATAGACACTATAAATCAAAAGTCAAAGAGGAAATACCAAAAGCAAAGAAACAGTGGGCAAATAAACACAAACAAAATGTCATGGGCTTGTGGAAAATTGTGAACGAAGTGAGAGGAGCGCGCTCATCTGATCCTTTCCATCGATTGAAGAGTGAATACGATGATATCGGTGAATTGCTAGATGCCATCACATCTGTTTTTCAAAACAGCTTCAATGCTTCAGACGACGTCCCACTTCAGACAATACGAGATGAAAATTGGGATTTTGAAATTTATCCCTACGAGGTTGTGAGAGAATTGACTCATGTTAATCCCCGGAAAAGTATTGGACCAGACTTCTTTCCTACTCGACTGTTACGGACCGGTGCACATTTTTTGTGCGAGCCATTGTGCAGAATATTCAATCGCTCAATTCAAGAAAGAACTTTTCCTGCTTGCTTTAAAGAGGCCATCGTACAACCGATTCCTAAAACAAGCAGACCGACGGTTGCGGATTTCCGTCCTATATCGTTGACATCGGTAATCAGTAAAGTATTTGAGCGCCTGGTCATGGGTGGTATAAAAGATCGTCTTACTGCTCATTTCGGTGCAAACCAGCATGCGTATAGGCCTTTCGGTTCAACCAGCACTGCCTTAGTTGCGATACACGATCATATTACCTCGGCTCTCGATTCGCAAAGGACTATCGCAGTTCGCGTGTCATGTTTGGATCTGTCCAAAGCATTTGACATGCTCCAGCATAACCGCTTATTAAACCTCCTCAACACTTTGAATTTCGACCACGGGTTTCTGCGCTGGCTGAGAACATACCTCTCTCAAAGGAACTTTAGTGTGAGAATAGACAATAACTTTGGTCGACGTGTGGTTGCTACTTCAGGCGTCCCACAAGGATCGGTTCTCGGACCACTGCTGTTCGCATCCTTTATGGGCTCCATTGATTTTGAGTCTGACTTGGTTCAGTGCGTCAAGTACGCGGATGACATCACACTTGTTGAAAGCATCGAAACGCCATCTCAACAGCTTCTGACATCGGCATACATCAAAGAAAAGTTCGTTAGTGCAGGACTAAAACTTAACATGATGAAATGCAATGAAATGTTAATTCAGCGATCTGTACTGCCTCAAAACCAGGTTACGACGTCTGTCTTCTCAACAAGAGATAAGCTCTGCATCCTCGGATTCATGTTTTCGAAGTCATTGTCCTGGGACATTCAAATTTGTGACATTTTGAAGCGCGCGGCTCGTAGACTCTACATCATAAGATGTTTGAAGCCGATTATATCACAAGGCGAACTCATAATTGTGTATCACTCCATTGTGACATCCCTTATACTGTATGCTTCTCCTGCTTTCGGAAATTTACCTGTGGGCCTGTTATCGAGTCTCGAACGTTTTCAAAACCGTGCTCAAAATTGATTTGTGGTCGAGGATGTACGTGTGACCGGTTTCCATCACTCTCCTCTGTCTTGCAGACACGAGGTCTGAGTTTTCTTTTCAAATGTGAGTCTGAGGTTAACCATCCCCTTCATCATCTTGTTCCAAAACGTCTCCCGAGATCGAATCATTTTTGTATGCCTTTTTCGTCAACCAACAGAAGATTGAACTCATTTTTCCAATGGTTTTGTGCAAGAGCAAACTTTGTATAGTCAATTATTTGTAACTTCATGTATAACTTATTTCCGTGATTTGTTCATATTTTTATTTTACTTATTTATTTTTGTTTGGTTTCTCAGAACAGTGATTCAGTTTTCTGTGTTATAAATTTGAGCATCATTGCGCTATTATGTATTTGAATGTACGATTTCCATTTCATGAAAATATACGATTTTCTCTCTCTCTCTCTCTATCTTCATCCAACATTTGTTCATAATTTCCGAATTTAGGCGACGAATATACACTGTTTTATTGATAAGTATAGGTTGAAGTCGATGACAAAAATAAGGGGTTATTTCGCCAAAAAAGAGAGAATTTCTGAAATAATGATATCATGAACAAAAGCGCTTCATTTAGGTAGAAGAATACGAGAGTAACAAGCACAACTTTGATTCAATAAGAACTAACATGTTTTAAGTCTTTTCAGTACTCATAAGAAAATCGGCGAAATAACCCCTTGTATCTATAAGGCCTGCCATATTCGATACACTGCCTTATACTTCTATATTTTTTGTCTTCTTTATCCTTGAACTTATGTCTTCCTATTACTAGATATCGGCTAAATCACAGAACTCATTGAAAGTATTTTTCTTGCAGTTATGCCGCGCACTTACGTCTCAAAGAAAGCTTACCAGCAGTACGACAAAGAAAACTTGCTTGCTGCAGTTAACTCGGTGAGGGCAGGAGATCATACACCAAGCGTTGCGTCACGGGTGTTCAAAGTGCCGAGGAGGACGATAGCCGATCAACTCCAGCGTCAGCAGAAGCAGGAAAATATTGGTAGGCCTACTATATTCACGCAAGAGCAGGAGAATGAGATTTGCGCTCGTCTAATCTACTTGGAACGAAGAGGCTTCCCTCTCAGCATATCTGGTCTCCTCGAATCTGCATACACGTATGCTACTATTCTACAAAGAAGAAAGCAGCTAAATGGTCCTATTCCGAGCAATTGGCGTCATTCGGGGCACTGTTCACGAGACTGGTGGTTCTCATTTAAGAATCGCCATCCAGCGCTGTCACTGAGAAAGCCAGAAGGTCTTAGTGCTGCCAGAGCACAAGCATTCAATCACAAGCGAGTGTCAGATTTTTATGAGGACCTCGAAAAAATCTATGACGAACTTGATCTTCGCGACTACCCACAGCTGGTTTACAACATCGATGAGACGGGGCTTTCCACCGTTCCGAATAATCCGACTCAAGTAATTGCAGCAAGAGGAACTCGGACCGTCCAGTCGATCAAAGTTGGTGAGAGAGGAACGCTCACAACGATAGTCCCAAGCATTAATGCAAGTGGTGATTGCCTTCCACCTTTCGTCATTATGAAAGGTGGTGTCGTAGCACAGGAAGTTCATCAGGAATATTCTTCGGCAGAAATTACAAATTCTAAGACTGGCTACATCGACAGCGAAGTGTTTCTTAAATTTCTTCACTTCTTTCAAGAACACCGGATCAAGATTCCAGGGAAGAAGTGTTTACTTATTCTTGATGGACATTCATCACACATGACAACGGAGGCTATTAAATATTGTATCGAGAATAACATCGAACTGTTGTGCTTACCACCTCATTGTTCTCATCGACTCCAACCGCTCGATACCCACTTTAACAAGTCACTCAAATCTCTTTGGACGAAAAATATTGAACAATATTTGCGTGATAGTTCTGAGCAAGCTCTTACGCGACTTTCCTTTGTGAAGGTGTTCAAAAGTTGTTTTGAACAAATGCAACTGAAGCGAGGTCTTGTTGTAGATTCGTTTGCTTATTGTGGATTGTTTCCTGTCAACAAGGAAGCCGTTAAGATTGTGGAATTCACAAAAAGTCTGTCGTTCAGCAATGACGATCTTGGTATGGAAGGAACCAGAGCAAGGACAAATGTGGACCAAGTTCCAGCCCAAGAAAGTTTGAATTATCTGCCATCAGAAATTTCGTCGCCTAATTCATCTATCCGATCGGCATTCAGTACCCCAAAGAAAGCAACAAGATCCACACACCAAAAGAAACATATTGCCATCGTAAGAGATTTGATGAAGAACAGAGATGAAAGCAAAAAGAAGAAACAAATGAAAGTAAAACTCAGATTTAAAGCTACAAAAACGGTTAGCAAAGATAACAAAGAAAAGCCTATGAGTTCCTCCACATGTCTCTGCTGCGTTTGTGAGACTGAGTACTATGATCGTGACAATGTTGAGGACTGGTTTAGATGCGTTGTTTGCTCACTCTGGTGCTGTGAAAGTTGTTTTGGCGTGGACAAGTGTTTTAATTGTGAAAATTAAGGACAAACCAAGTATCGAGCATGTTGTTAGTGTTCTACTTAGTACATGTGGTGCTATTCTACATGACAAAAGAAAGGATGTTCATTGATTCAGCAATAAAATATCTGCTTATGAGGATTTGCAAATATCTCGTTTTTGCGTGATGCTAGCATACATGGCGAAATATCCCCTAACCGCTTTAAATCAAAATTATTGAGTGGTTGCATTGCAAGGCATCCCATAAAGCATATAATGGTATATTTAGTATATATCTATATAATATATTCTAGAGCACGCATAGAAGGGCTAGAAAAGTGATCACAATGCCATAGATAAATTAATAAATATTCGAAAACATCAATTAAATGAAAACATGGCGAAATTACCCCCTCGCACCCTATGTGCTCAATACTTTTCGTTTAATCAGGGAAAATATAGAAAATTTCATTTTAGCCAAAAACTGCAATCTGCGTCACATTGGATTTACATGTGTTGTTCTTTGATTCTGTCTGACAAGAAGAGGAACTCACTAGAACTCGGAAGACGTGCCGATTCGTAGTAGGCATAGGATGTGCATCTTTCTGTGAGTCTCACTTTCGGCCTCGTTCCCTGCAGAAACTCGTTCTGGCTGCCGGACTATTATGAGTACAAACAGAACTTGATAAGATTGATTTCTCCAAGAAACACAACTCAAACATGCGTCAATACATGTAATATGCGGAAATTCCTTAAATATTCCTTCAAAAAATCCTCAGTATCTATTGAAAAGATATTCTATAGTTCAAAGCAGCTTAAGTAAAGTTTTAAGCAAATCCTTCATGTTTAAAGTACGCCGAGAAGACATGTTTGAATCATGCTATTCAGGAAGCGATTATTGATGCAATTTTTTCAATGCTAGAGCCAAAAGGGCAGCTGTCGATGTGGCTCGCTGCCATCGACCGTCTGGAGGTGCTGGACTCCGAAGGCCCGTCTTCCAAAGTGAATTTTTAACTAAAGATTATTTTCTGCTAAATCCTTTAGGAAGTTTTTCTTGAACTTAGCATTTTTGCTGCGAAATGACCATTCATCCACTGGTCTATTATAGTATGAGATCATTTGAAATATCATGGACGATACTTGCATCTTGAATCCTGATTCAACTCACTTAGACAAGGACGATGGAACTATGGGAGAATTTGCAGATATGTAGAATGGTTTGTATGAAAAACAATGTTTAAATTAAGTATGTGATCGAAATGCGAATGATATCAATGTCATTACAAGCACCAATATAGTTGTTGCGAATCTGTTGGATTCACAAAATCGACTGACTGCATAGTGCAGACCAGCGAAGCATGGTCGAAATTTTGTTGTTGAAACTGAGTACCTTCAGACCACTCAATGCCTTACGAAGTCATCTCCCTACACAAAAGATCTTTCTGAAGGCAGTGTTCATCTTAGAACTTCGGAGGAAGCTTGTTGAGAATGAGTTTTGATGTGAAGTCCTCTCGGATTGTAAAAGCATAATGTTGCATTCATGCCGCACAGTAAAGCTCCCGAACGTCACATCAGTGAAATGGGGTTGACGCAGATGAAGTAAATCCGAAGAGTAATCTCACAGTATAGCCCGAGAAAATGTGCTTCTTTGCAAGCTGTTAAACAGATAGCTGAGTAACGTTAATGATGGATTGCACTTTAACTTTTTAAAATATAACTTTTTAATAACTTTTTAAAATTATTTCAGTATTACTTACTCTTTTATTTCTAGAAACAGCATCTGATAAATTTCATTCTTAACATTTCTATCATTTCTTAAATGCATCACGTTCATGTGCAGAAGGTACAAAATAGTCACATTATCTAAACCTGCAATGTCTTTCAATCATTCTATAACATAAATTCAGTGTCAGAGGTTGACTAGCATTTAGTAAAGTATCCCCATTTATTTGAGCTACTAACGGAACATAATGCAATTTTGCAATCTTGCAATTCTCAAGTTTCATTTCACGATTTCAAAAAGCATTTACATGTACTCAAATTTGATGATTTTGAATCAATCTTTCATGGTGATTGCTGTCTTTCAAATGAATAGAAAAAGACATGCATGCTTAGGTGGCCACATGAAGATGCCATTATTAATGAAAAGCGTGGTATCTACATAGCATCTAAATTTACAAAGCAGTTATCGATGTCTCTGGTGTAATGGGCAGTTAGGATATGATTCATGATCTCATCTTTGCAAAAAATGCTCTCGTATTGGCAACTGAGTTTTTTCATTCAAAGATATAACACGAAATTTGTTTGCAAAAAGTGGTCATTTTCAGACTTTCGAAAGAAGTCTTTTTCGAACTTGGTCATTAATTTGACCTTCATATTAGCCAAATGCAACGGTTTTTGAGGACAATTTTAAAAATGATCTATTTATCTAAAGTAATAGGATTTTTTTCGAGAGGATCACAGCAAAGATGCACCATAGGTTGGATTTGATATCGAGAGTTGTGAATTTGATATCCCCAAATGACAAAAAACTGCTAATTTGAATTAAAATAGTTTGAATTTAAAAATTTGAATAAAATTCAATTACGTAGAACAATTGAATATGCTTTAAGAAGAAGACATTACATGTATGCATTATTTATTTATTTTGCACATTTTCTGAAGATACTTATATACATGCATATTGATTTCAAATGGTTCCTTGTGAGATCCATACTTTTCTAAAATAAAATTAATCAAACATAATAAAATTCTAGCTTTAATTCACAAAACCATAGTCTGGTTGACATTTTACACCCATTTTCTTCATGAATTGAGAGCCACAAAATTATGACAAAATTCAACGTAATTATATAGCTTCTCTGACTTGATTTCGGAAACTATTGAAACTATCGTCTTTTTACTCAATGTACTGATGTTGCACATTTCAAAAACGGGAAGAAGAATTTGTTGTCATCGTCAATCGATCATGCATGACCATTTCCACACAGTTCAGAAAGTAAGTGTATAAACGAGGTTCGGGCAACCTTTTCATACCTCGGGCTACGACATAATACATTTTTTGCATAACCCATGTGTGCGCGTCCATGACGCTGGTTTACTCTCCGGTATGCAGCTCAGTACTCAATAAATCAAGGACGCCATGCCCGACCTCATTGTTTTCGCTCAGGACCGTCAGGACTTTCGCGATCTGATCACCAAGATCACTTGAGCTGGTCAAGCGCATCCAAGTGCAAGTAAGTAAGTCAACTTGCTTGTAGATTTCGGATAATTGATTCATATAGAGTACTTCAGACAATCAAAACCTAAATTACTATGCAAGCTTGTTTGCATTGTTTTCATTCATTTCATATACACGAATTGCATCTTTCAATAGTTACTTGTTTCCGACGGGAGGTTTTCATAGCATATATACAAGTAAGATCACACACTCCATTTACTTTAGCGAAAGTTAAAAACAATATCTGCACGTATGCCTTTGTCTCGGACGCTCGGAGACGCTTCGGGTTACGACCTTTTATCAGCGAGAACATTTATTAATCTGTAGCAGACAGTTAAATATAACAAACCTTCTCTACGGTGCGAACTTCTATCACCAGTCCGACAACTCACTGCATCGATTCAACAGCAGTCTTCTATGCTTGATCCAACGCCCTCCCAACAACGCAATATATCAAAGTGATCTCTTCACGCATTCAAGAAATTCCACATCAAAGTCAACAATTCTCTCACTCTCACGCACATGTACACTCAACACACTTTTATCGTCTTTATTAACAATGCTCCGCCTATGTTCTAAATAGCGTGTACAGAAGAGCCCATAGGGCCCTACTTATGAGCTACGTGGACTTTGATTATCCAGGATAGATAATGCTTACGTCGATAAATATATAATTTTGGTGAGCGAAAATCATGTTTTTATTCTGAGACATCCATCGCTAATATCGACGCATGTGGCAATCATTATATACAATTCGGATGTGTAGAGTGTAATGCAACTTATCTCATCTCCATTCATCCAGCCGTTTTCACACAAAATCGAAAAATATGTAGCCTTCTAAGCAAATTATAATTTGTGTAATATTTTTGTGACCATTAAAAACATCTACTTTTTCTAAGGTTTAAATAATAACGTGGAAAACGGTTACTCACAAAAATTGAATTAAAGATCAACTGACTATTTGCAGCCTTTTACACTACATCTCCTGAATTGCTGATAATGTTTTTATGTGAAAACGAAAATATAATGAAGGTTGACAACGATGTAAAGAAGTAGAGGGATTTATTCTATAAAAAAGGCCATCTCTCAGACTTGGATGTTGTTGAATAAATGAATATATTTTCTCTTTTAATAAATACACTGAAATATATCATACTACTCATTTGAATAGTAGGATAAATTTCAATAATATTGATACTTGATCTGGATGCATTGGATAGAAATTACCTAGAACAGTCATGCCTGGAAAGCAAAAAGCCCCATTTGCAAGAATTAATCCACAAAAAAAAGAATTAGGCCCATTAGTGTTAATAAGCCAACCATGAATTATGACCCGGAAGGAAATTGTCGCGAAATATCTTCGTGTATCCGGAAGTACTGCGTATTTAAAGGTAAGAATTCTAACCTGAATTGTATGCTTTTGCTATAAAACCTGACACCTATAATAAGTCATTATCGCTAACTAACCTGACCGAAGGTCGCGGTATCAGCTAGTATAGATCTAATCACGATTATTAAGCCTATCTGAAGCCATTCAAACGGCATTGCAACATAGACAATGTTATATGTACTTGTAGAGTCCGACTCCAAGATCGCGAATAGGCCCATAACGTCGTTTCCGTTCTTTTCGGATTAAGCGGTTTGTAGGTAAGACGGTAATTTTCCTCGTGATAATAATCAATACTGTGAAAACTGTGTTGGCAGTTCTTAGTATTCGTCAATATACATCTGCTTGCCCAAGTGCATGCAATATCGTGAATTCGTATTTCAGAATTGAAAATTTACTAAAATTACTAATTACAATTGACCAAATTTTACAAAATTTACTAATTTACTGTTTTAGTATTTCTGAATACTAAAAACATCCTTGATAATCAGCGAACATGAAATTTGATGTAGAGGCACTCAAAATTAGACGTCGAATTGAGAAAATTAAATCATACATAACCATCTTTGGATAAAGCAAAAATATGCAAAGACACTCCAAAATTGATTTCAATTGTACTGAACTATGTCAGAATGCTTCATTTTACCACACAAACAGGTCTATTTGGCTCATTCAATTACAAAACATATGAACATGTTTTGCACTGCTGACTCCTATGTGCACTACACACAGATTTGAAGCACTTGGTGCACGTATGGGCTTCAATCCTCTTTTCTTTCACAAAATGCACAGCGCTCCTCTGTTAAAAGTTTTAGAACTGAAGTATCATGAATTGCACATTTAGCTTGATCATCCAAAATTCCAATGCACAAATAGCAGCCTGAACATTTTGTCTTGGACACGCAAACCATCTGTCGTGTTTTTCTTTATTGACCAATTACATGGCTACCACCAGAAATTAAAGTGCAAAGTTTTCGATTGAGATGGGCTCACGTCTCTTGTGGCTTTGGAAACAAACATACTGCTCGAAACGGCAATGCTCAGAGCATTCATCAGGAAACCATGTGGCCATTCATTGATATAATCAGCACCATTTTGTATCCATGTTGTCGACGCCTGACTTTTTCATAGTAAATTGATACATCACCAAGCCTTACTACTGTGTGGCTGCCAACTTTGTGATAGGTATCCAACAACAAGTAGACGGGGGACACATTTTTATCGCTGAATCGGCAGAGTATCTGATTATCAGTGTGGAGGAATTTCAATTGCTTCCTAATGATTTCATCATTTGGTAGGGGTGAACTCATCCATATAAAACTACTGGTAAAACGTAATCATTCGATTTTAGAAAATACTGATACACTATTAATTACATAATGCGGTTAAAAAACATGTTCAAACATTCTGGTATTGATAAAAAAATCCAAATTTTCGACTGAAAGCAACGGAAGCATGTGTATTTGGGGTACACTGCACCTCATTTGCTCGTTTAACTACAATCGCAAATTTGCTAAGTTAGCAAAAACCAAATAGAAAAATGATCACAAATATAAAACTTTCCATTCAAAATTATGAAACGACAACTAATTTCAGCCTCCTATTCCAAGTTCACATCCTCTGGCATCACCTCAAAGTGTGCTCTGGGGTATACTGTGCCTCAAAGTCCGGATAGTTGAGACTCATGCATTTTTAAAATATATTTTAATTTTTTAGACACTTGAGCACTACTTTATAAATACAGAAGTAGAATATTTGTCTACGCAGAGATGAAGTAAAACACGGAAGAATAGAAAATCTGCTTTGAGACTACGTAGAAAGGGGGTGATAAAGGCGCCATGGCATCACATTTTGGCTTGATAGCTAGTGATTTCTTTGCAAAAGCCAACATTTTTGGATGATAAATTGCGCATTTCAAAATATGTTGCATGTATAATTTTGATCACGCCAAATTTGTTGTGCATTGATTTTCTTGTAACTCTTTGCAATACTTTAGAAAGGATTAGAACATGGTTAAATCAATGTTACTTACTTCTCTGTGCCTTCAAGATTGCTTGGACTTCAACTCTTAATTCATAGCTTTTGAAGGAACCGCTGGTTGCTAAGCATACAGAGTCATTGATAAATAGTGATGATAAAGCAGTTTTGCTACTCAGAATAACCGTAGCAACTCATGAGGAATATTTATAATTTTTCTGTTGCTTTTCCGCTTTTTTAGGGAATAGCATTCAAAGGCACAGTTATTTGGAAGTACATTAATAAGTTTAGGTAGACTAATAAGTCTTGTTATCATCTCAGGTGTTTTTGTTCGAGGATTCTGATGTAGCAGAAGTACATGCATGTTCTTCGTGAAGGGTAAAGAAGTTCTCATTGTTGTCTTGACAACCTCGACACTGATTAAGTACTAATATATCTACTTGTGCATGCACGAATTATCTCAAACCCTAACTTGATCTCAAATTAAGTCTCCAGAATTGTATATTCTAACCTAATTGAACTCTGCAAAAATTACATGTTCCCTAGCGTTTCTATCGTGCAATTATTTCACATCTTTAATGTCTGTTTTTGCGTAATGATCCTCAACTTTTTCCACGCACGTGTGAAATATGCAAAGTACAAATAATTTTCTTATTACCTGGAGATCAATTTGAACAGAAATTGATAAACATCAAAAATCAATGCCGGTGAGGTTATCCTGCCTATCCGGACAACCGGTAGAGTTACCTCATGCTACATAGAAATCCACAAATCGAATGATGTGATGTCTAACGATCTAAGCTGAGCGGCTGCTAGCCCTTGCTTAAAAATTACATGTTCCCTAGCGTTTCTATCGTGCAATTATTTCACATCTTTAATGTCTGTTTTTGCGTAATGATCCTCAACTTTTTCCACGCACGTGTGAAATATGCAAAGTACAAATAATTTTCTTATTACCTGGAGATCAATTTGAACAGAAATTGATAAACATCAAAAATCAATGCCGGTGAGGTTATCCTGCCTATCCGGACAACCGGTAGAGTTACCTCATGCTACATAGAAATCCACAAATCGAATGATGCGATGTCTAACGATCTAAGCTGAGCGGCTGCTAGCCTTTGCTAGTATGCTATCGCATACTAGAAACTATATATATAGAAACGCTGGCCTCGCCCCGGCTAGTTTTGATTACGGCTCTAAACCTCTCCCCCGTTTGGATAACGGCTTTTTGTCAAAGGAAGGGATTTACTCCTCAGACAGCAATTGCCTCATGAGACGCATCTTTATTTGAACAATCTTATGAAATCAAACAAAATGTAAATGAATATATCATTGTTTTTCAATATGTTTATGAAGTCCACAATCCTCAAATGTTGAAAGAGAAGACTAATGCAGTGAAGACTCCTTTTTATAATTCAAAATATCAAAGTTAAAATCTTTTGTGCACTCTGTATGCGTACACTGTAATTCATAAACTCTCAAATGAGTACCAGAAATACCACTGAGCCTGAGAACTACCTACAACTAAGAAATGATTAGAGCTCTTTGGCTTCGCACTTAATTTGTACTCATTTTAGCACTCATTAAATGAGTACGTACTGGTCTTCATAAATATGTGACTGTCAACTTCACCACTCGACCCTTGCATCGAATTCTATCTGCTAAGGTCGAAAATGACTGTACTAAAGTTAATTGCGTCACTGTGGTTGCGGGCATTGGCGAGTGAGCTGCACTTGGAAAGGTTATGTGTACTTTCTTTTTTCTTTTGTGTTTTTTCTTTCTTTTTATTTGTCATTCGTGCTCGCAGGCCACCTACATTGGTGAAACAATGAGAACCATTCGTTCCCGGCTTTGTGAACATTTGACGGTAGAATCTTCATTGTTTTGTCAACATTTTGTAAATGATCATAGAACTAACCCAGACATACCCATGATATCTTCGACGATCCTTCACAAAAATGCAACTAACCTCACTGAGCGTAGGCAGTTGGAACTTTTTGAGATCAAATCACGAAATTCCTCTCTGAATGTACACATACAGTAGACAATCATTTTTATTGTGCCAGCCGAAGCGGTAGCGAAACGTTGCACAGCAACTTGTAAAAACTTATTTTAGTACATTTTCGATCGAGAAAAGTTGATTTTTCTGACTTCTATTTATTCATTTAATGAGTTTCATAGGAGTTTCCCCTGTATCGAAAAATGCTATGTGGCATATCCAACGCACATCCAAAAGCTGCTTTGTTAATTAACCACAAATGTATTTGGATCAATAAAATATACACAAAAGTGTAAATCCATTTTATAAAGCAACATTTGTCAAAAAACGTGTCCTACGTCTGTAAAATCACAAGTTCACAATATCTTTCATCTTAGGCCTTGGGTATTGGGGCCACTCTTGGGTTTTGGGTAGTCTTGGGGGTACCCAATAATCTTGGGGTGCGGACCAAAGAGCTTGGGTATCCCCCCAAGAGTGAGAACCCAAGAGCTTGAATTGACCATGAATGATCATTTGCGGTTTTCTTGGAAAAATTTCTCATAAGTTTATGACCACATCATTTCATAGCATGTCATCTACATGTAAGCTTACATGCATGTAAATGTGAATATGTAACCTACTTCAACCACACGATTGGTCTTTCTATGATAAAACTGTGCTATCATCAACTTTGATATAGACCTACCGCAAATGTCTATCTGATAGTTTGTTTAATTAACTTTTTAAACTAAGCTTTGATTACCTATGGCTTTCTGTGAATTTAATCCATTAAACTAGATGTAATGCATATTGTGTTCGACAGAATTTTGCATATGTCATTTTGCGTGAAAAAACAAATAATACATGAAAAAATGCAATGCATTAAACCAATACCTGCTGTTGAATTGGCAGTCTACATTAACTCGTAGATAACTTCTTTCATATAGCCTCTTGTCTTGAAAGTTAAAAACTTCGGCTTATATTGTTTATTCTACTATTAGGCTACATGTATTAGAAATAGAAAGATATCGGTATCATTTAATGCAGTGACATTCTTTTACGAGGCATATGTTATGTGTGTTTCGTTTCTCGATCAGATATGTTGTAAGGAATGTAGCTTAGTCATGCATGTTGCTCTAATTAGGAAATTATAAGGCTGCAGACGTAAACAGGGTTGATGATATTAAGCCCAGGGATAACCTATGCCGATAATTAAAACATTTAGCTTTCCGTCTCAATTCCGCAATAGCAAATTCATGTAATAAATAGTAATTAATATGAACATTAGAACATATTAATTGGATAGCAATATGTGCAATATGGTATGATTCAAAATATCTTCATGCCATTTTAAATCTCAATCAAAATTCCAAAGATGTTCTGGAAATTGTTGTTCCACTTCATTAGAGAAATAGCCACTCTTGGGTCCAATCTTGGGGTACCCAAAATTAATCTTGGTCTTGGGTCTTGAGAGGTATCCCAAGCCCAAGTTTGGACCCAACCTTGCCTTGGGATCTCTTCTTTTCGGTCATCATAAATTCAAATCAATTTAACAAAGTCTTCTTCATGAAAATTCTACCTGAAGGCGGAAAAAGTACCAAAAAAGGCTGTCCCAATCATAGGTACTATATCTTCGGGAAGAAATCTCGTTGTGATCTACATACATTATGCATACAAAGTTATGTATCATTTGAAGGCGCATGAAGCGCACTTTCAACTAGACTTCAGGATTGTATTTACATTGATTTGGGATATTCCTTTCAGTCAACCTTTGTCCCCATAAAAATGTCTTCTGACCGATGCACATTTCTCAACCTAAATCATGGTTTTAAATTCTTTTCTCGACGAAGTACATCATTTCTCAGTCTAGTTACTGCATCAAATGGAAAAATCAAATATGGATCATCAAAATTGAGCAATTGTGATTTCTAAAAATTGTCCTCTAAAATTTCGACCAGACTTTTTGATTTTGTCAAAATTTCAATTTATTGCTGAAACCACAATTTTTATCCGAATTTCATGAAAACTCACGGAGTTATCAAAAACAATCGTACAATCATGCATGCCAAATTTTATTTTATAAGACAATGATTATCATTTTCAAGATTGTCATAAAGCGTCCAAAATGTCCGTCTGACCGAGACCACAAAATTATCGGTCACGGGACATCAGCAATATACAAGTTTAATGCAAATACAAAGCTTATACAAATACGCATTCAGCGTGGTCGCTGCAACGATTTTCGAATACAGCATAAAAATTTGATTTTATGCGGAAACTTATCAAAGAAAATGAAGTTGCAAAGTTGAAAAGACGAAAAATTGCCCAAAAAGTGGTTATTTAAAATTGATTTATCCAAGAATTAAAGCGCAGTCGATGGTTTCCACAGATTGGTTTTCAGGATCATTTATTGCCTCACTGCGCCCACCTCGAAATGTAGCAACACAGCAAACCGTTATTTCTAGTTGTGAGCACTCGCTACCTAAGACAGAGGTTACCCGAGAGACAATTTCGGTGCAGGAGCTACATGTATGAACATCTGTGTTGACCAAACATTATATATAGAAAGATAGATCACTCTGCAATAATACAATAGCCGATTTCTCACCCTGCCCGTTCACGCGATTTGTTTGGTTGAAAGTACAGGTTTTCCCGGACAAATTCATTTCTACGTCATCCAACTTCAAGATACAGCATGCAGCTTCAATCAACGTCAAGCTACTTCAAAGAAGCGTCACAGATTTCTATGTTAGATCAAACAAGTTCAAGATACGCCACAAAACTTCGTGATAGCGCTCGCATGTTCGTGAAAAGCAAAGCAGGTTCAATTGTTAATCAATCAATTTCAATTATCAATAAATTCTATCACTTTTTGATAATCTGACATTGATAGCGTAAAATATGTTCATGGAAACGATTGAGATCAAACAATGAACCAATTTCAGCCTATTATTTGCATAAATCATAGAACTACATGTATATAAGTTTGTGAAGCTATTACACTGTATCTGAATCCTGTGTGACTAGCCTACGTTGTAGCCTGACAACTGACATTATACCAATCATGAGCAGCACAGACGACACATGGAGTGATGACACCACGAGTACTTCTCGGAGTTTGTCCCACTCTCGTGGACCGAGGCCAGGTGTACCTCGTGGGCGTTACTCGAAGATCAGCATTGATTTAAAGCAGCGACTTGTTGAAGCTCACGAAAATGGAGCTGATTGGAAGGCTGAACTCGACATAAAAGAGAGCACTGCGAGATCAATCATCTTAAGATATGAGGAAGAAGGATGCGTGGAGGATGTGAGAGGAGGAAGAAGGGAGAGAAGCATAAAAGTGACAGACGCCGTTATTGATCGCTGTGTGCGAATGATTGAAGAGAAGCCGGACCTGACCTTGAAGGCAATGAAGGAGGCGCTGGCATCAGGAGATTCACCCATACTGACCTCAGAGTCCTCCATTGCCAGAGCACTAGATGGCCGTTTGATATCCACCAAAAAGTTACAGGTATGTAGTAAAAAATATCACGCAAAATATCATTCAATGCACATTACATCAACATTTTCTCTCTTCTTTATTACAGGACTGCCCAAGTGTACGAAATTCCGATCGTGTGAAGCTGCTAAGAAAGGAGTTCGCTAGGTGGTACATGGAGGAATCCGATCGAACCCTTGTGTACGTGGACGAGACCTGTTTCAACCTCTTCACAAGGAGAACAAGGGGCAGATCTGAAGTGGGTCGACCAGCTGTCCGACAGCTTCAATTCAATTCACGCAATTCAATTCGTTCAATTCACGCTTCAATTCATTCAACGTTTCATGGGTTTTCATTGTACGAATTTAGTGGGTTTTCATTGATATCTTATATTTCTATACATAAATCTAAACACCTTACCCTTTGAAATTGGAAATGAAAGGGGCTTCCGTTCCTAAATCATAAATATTATTTCTGCACATGAATCTGCATACCCTATTTTTGAAATTGGTTGCACTATCTTGAACTTGAATACTTTAACACGAACCTGCTTTCATTAAAATTGAAGCTTAAGTGACGTATAATTGAAATAGGTTCAACTATCTATGGTCTTTGAAATTGCTTGACGTATCTTGAACTTGTATGCATTATGAGTGAACTAGCTCGGGAAAACCTGTACACGCGCGTCATTGCCTCGTGAAGACTCATGGAATCGAACTTAACTTGATCGTAAGTAACTAATCTTTGAAAGTATCAGGGCAGTGCATTGTGCTGATTCATTTAAGCCCATATAGTTCACAGATGGGAGACGGTCGGATCTGTCAAGATATAAAATTTACACCTGATGGCAACAAAATCAGCTTTCATCAGACTTTAACTCGAAGCAGGCAGTAAAGAGAGCCAATCTAGAGCATCGTATTTCTGAGCTCGATTCTGCCATTTCGCTTGTGAAAAAGTGGCGATTTGTTAGTTCCATCAGATTGAAGGAAACCATGAACTTCAAAGAGGCTTGGCTACTTTCCCTCTCATCTATTCATGCTATATCCATCAAACTTATTAAGAAACCCAATTTCGATTATGTCTGTACAAAACGTTTCACCCAAGATCATTTGGAAAATTTGCTGTGTTAATGGTTTAATGATCATCCTGAAACTTCCACCTTTTTGTCTGATCTTAGATCAATTCAATAATCAGTCTTTTGAAGCCAATTTCATTAATAATTTATCAATAATTGCATAGAAGATAATGACGACAGCATCATTTCCTCTGATGTCGTAATTCATAGCCAAGATTCTTCAGTTTCCACATTTCTTCAATCAACGCCAGAGAGAACCAATCATATAAACACCCAACTCCAAACTGCAGTTGACGAAAATTCACTACCAATCAATGAAACAGAGGATATTCTACATTATGTGGCTGGTTATGTAATCAATAAGATGGCCACCGACAATTGTGATGAATAGAGTAGAAAATTACTATCCAAGAAAAGTAAATCCCTCTTCATACAACATAAGATGTTCAGTTATGCTACAAAAGGTTTGTCACTGCCATCTTCTGAAGCAAAGTTATCTTTCAGAAAAATGAAAAGTCTATTTCATGTAAGAGTTAAAGAGTTCTCAACTGAAGGACTAATAAAGCATCGATTTTGTGAATTGTTGAAAAATCTGCGATAACGTTTCCAACGTGTTCAGAACAATGTGATCTTGTCAAACGAGTTTTTCAGCTATTTATTCGTGTTCGACTTCATCATTATTGCAAGCATTCTACGAGGGAATTTCAGCCATTGAAACAAATCGTTCTTCTACTAAAAAGAGCAAGAAGCTCAATAACTGATTTACATGTGGAAGCTAGACATGCAGTTACTTTTTGAGATGATTCACGTATGATCTGTAATTGCAGTTTTGTAATGTGTTTAGATTGTGCTAGAATGTGAGAGTGTTAGAAATAAATTTTTTCATTGATTGTTTTGTTGTCATTATCCATTTCATAATTATATCATGAAGTATCTTTTATTAATTTAGAATTGTATTTGGCGATAACTACTGCAATGTAACTGAATGTAACTCGATCGTAAGGCTTAATTTATCGAAGCTCTTGGTAATTTTGTCTTATAACAGTGGCTATAGTGAAAGGAATCACATTATATCTGAAAATGAATAAAAATTATGTTTGACATTTACATGATGGTACTCTAATTAATACGTGGATAAGTAGCACTTAGGTGTTGTTTATTGTAAATAGTTGGGGTGACAGAGTGACTCATCTTTCCTTCCATAATCTTTGGTGTTGACTAGCTGTTTTACACCGTCCTTCCTACAGTTGCTCACATCGTCGACAATGCACTCTTAGCTAGGAGCAAAAAGACTTATTCAGAATGTGTGCGCCGTCATTACAAGCTGCATAATGACTAAATGAATTAGCTTCGCATCGCGCCATTTATTGATTTTGTTGTTCATCACTTTAGTACTCAACAGGTATTTTAGTACTTTTGTGAATTTAAGTTAAGTAATTTTAACTCTTCCGTTTAGTACTCAGATTCATACTTAAACAGGACTTTATTATTTACAGTGTACGTTTCCGACAAGAGGTAATAACACAGAATTAGACAGATCGTCTCTTCTTCTGCTTGACTAGAAAGGAAACATTGGAACATGCAACGTTAATGAAATGGCGCAATCTGCTGACATAATGCCATAGCAATCGAACAATGAGCAACCAATTGAACGATAAACACGCCAAATTGTGTGCAGCTTCAGTGACTGTCATCAACCGGATCACACAGCAAGGAGACACAGTTGATATCAAGTTTTACAGAGAAGTTTGTGAACGTTTTTTCGTCCGCCTGCTAACTTTTTTAATAATCATCGGAAGGGCCAACATGATCGAGAAAACTTTTGCGCAATGATCCGAATTCTTCGAATCTGAAGGAGTCGTGACGATCGGAGCATTTTGAACGAATCCACAATAATCCGCAAGTGACACACGACTATTTTTCCTATCTCTGCAAGGTATTAAGAATTTCCTTTTGCCCACTTAATAAGTTCCTACCTGTGCCATTATTCTGATTCAGTTTGCATTTTTAGCAAAGTGATACAGTTAAACAATCTAATTCTGTGGGTAATAAATTTAACAAGAAAATAATGGTACCGGGAAGAGCTGCAAAATGTCTACATTTCTAGATTTCCAAAGGAATGTCAATGTTTCTTCAAATATTTGAAATTTGATCTCTCTTCCTTGGGACTGATAGGTTTCGTCTAATCCGACGATTTGACCCACTTCTTTTCCAAGAGAAATCATTGATGTTGTCGGAGCTCATTGTGATATAGAAGACATTATTCAAGTTGATACATACATGGCAGACATTGCTTGTCTAAATACTGTTGAATGAATCTTCAAAAACATTCCTATTTTCCTGATTCGCTGTTATATATTGAAATTCTAGCACTTTCTTTTATCTTCTCTGCTTCTAGTATGAGAAAATCCTCTGTCGGCATAGTTTGACCTAGATAAAGAAGGTTTGTAGTGAAAAAGTCGTAAGACGAATATTTATGCTTCTATTTTAACGCATCAATGCAGAAAGATTCTTTCTTTTATCTTCACCGGGCCTTGAAATTTTGAGGTCACGTCTCCTTACTGCATGCATTTGCTCTTTCACTTTTTCACGCCATTTTTTGGAAATATTTGCTATAAAATGGAAAATCTGTTTTAGCTTCCAGCAGCAGCTTGATTAATCGTGCGGCAGAATCGATCGCACTATTCCTGAATTATCGGAAATCGAGCGATTTTTTTACAAGGTTATTTTCAGTGAAATTTGCTAGATGAGGAAAAGCAAAATTACTTTCCTTTTGTCTTGAGATTCAGGTACTTCTATTCTCTCTCCCCCATCCCACCCACATTTTTATTGTTGACACCCATGAGTGTTGCATCGTCAACTTTCTTCTCTTGCTCCTATGGGCAGCATCACTACCGTCGTAAAAGCGTTGAGTGTGTAAAATCAAAAGAAATCAAAGAAATCAAAATCAAAGAGTGTGTAGTCCGGCTTGAGGACATTTACAGCCTCAGAATTAGACAAATACTCGTCATTTTTCTGTAGACAACAATCCCACGAAGTTCATGATCACAGCTGTATCTTGTATTCTAACTGAGTATCCAAGGGACCAACCCTTCATCCCAGGATTAAAGTTGGACTTCTTAGTGGTGCTGTAGTGTCACTCAGTGACAGATCAACTCTTTTTCTAAATCCATTGTGACTAAAGGCCCGTTCAGAAAGAGAACGCGGTTTACGGTTTTTTGGTTTTGCCTCCTCCATCATTGAAGAGGAACCCTAGGTCGTTCAGACAGAACACAGTTTTCTCGACGGCAATGCACCTCGTCAACTTCAAGAGAGTTGTCAGTGTGTTTTCTTCAGAGACATATCAAATCTAATGAAAAGTTGTATATTCATAATGTCAATGTCTGACATTGAAAAATACAGATTGTTTCATAAAAAATGGATCACCCTTAAACATCGCCTTAACTTCAACTTTGTCTAACTCCGCCAAACTTGAACGAATTTCTCTGAAATTTGGAAGATATGTCAGTTGTGCTTACTAATATCATTGTTTGAAATTTCAAGCATGAATATTGAGTTGTTTTCCTGTTATAGATAAAAAAGTAGTAGATAATTTGATCTTCATTTAGCAATGTTACACAAAATCATACCTCACTCTTATAAAATTACATTTGTTTCCTTTGTTATGTAATATGTTGTTCTACAAGCCAAAATCTATCAAGCAAAACAAAAATAAAGAAAATCGGTCAATCAGAGCCAGTATAGCACCATTATTCATCAACAATAATGTAACTGCTACATGCGATTAACTGGACTTCATGTTCCATAGCTTCCTGACTTCGTTGCGGTGGTGTTGGCAGCACTCCTGATTGCTTTCAGCTAGAAATCTACCTCTTACCGGTTGAAAACAATACAAAGCACAAATGAACAATAGCGAGATCGCATTCACAAAAGGCAAAGTGTCAACCTTGCTAGAACTAGGGTTTTCTTTGCGAGCTACAAGTAAGCGACTACACAAATGTGCATCGATGGCATAATGATGTTTTTCAACTCTGTCGTAAAGAGGGCTCTGGCCGTCCACGCAAAACATCCAAACGTAGAGACCGCCTAATTTTGAGATTTGCTAAAGTTGATCCAAGTCTCTCGTTAACTGAGATGGCTGCACTAGACTCGTCTATTTCTAAGTCCACTATTCGTAGAAGACTCATTGAGTCTAATTTCAAGAGCTGTAAGAGGCCCTATACCGTATACCGTTACCGTATACCGGTATTATTCACGTTGCAATCAGAGGCAAAACTTTTTTTCTAAAATGAAAAATCCGCAGTTGAAATAGGTTCACATCCATTTGAGACCGCGGTAGCCGCTCTGTGTGTGAACACCATCTGCGGTTTTGTACTGAGCTCAATGATACAAATCGAGAAGCCATTTAGCTCGACAGAAAATAGCCGCAAAGCCGTGCTCTGCCTGAACAGGTCTTAAGTTCGACGAAAATTGATGAATTTGGAAAAATTGGAAAATGTGGAGAGGAAGAATAGAAGTACAGAGATTCATTCTATCAAAGTTTGAAGTAATTCGTAATAAATATAAACTTGACACTTACGCAAGTCACAGAGGCGTCACACCTATGCGGTGCTATGCGGGGATGCTATGCAGGAGCAGCTATGCGGATGCTCGTACATTGGTTCATTTATAACTAATATGACCACGTCGTCGAATCAAGTACACTAGCTCAGGGTCTACTCCTCGTTTGTTTATGACTATCATCAATGCGATCTATGCAACAGACATGTAGTCTATCCGCTAGATGACTCATCGATTTCACTTTAGACTCCCTTGTGAGGTGTAAGAGTGCAGTAAAAGCATTTGCGTTCTCTATTGACCATAGAGTAGCTATATGTAGGTAGAGTGTATGTAAAGTATCGGTATGCAGTGAAAATTTTTATATGAAAAGACTCACTTTTTTGCGGAGATCACGCTCCTGCGGTCGAAAAAATTGCTCGAGCAGTTTTGAAAAGCTGAATTTTTGCCAATTTATATGCTACCGACATGACGCCCGTTTAAAAGTAGTATGAAACAAGTTGGATATCAAAAGGAATGAATATTTGCTAGGAAGCATCGTAACTAAATGGAAATTATGCTGATGATCAAGGAAATCAAATGGATAGCATTATAATGGAAATCTTCATGAAAAAGTCGACATCTTATTGTGCTGTCGTGGCTGAAATTTCAAGTTTTTAATTCAATTTTCATCGGTATGAATTTATGATTCACTAAGCTCATGTTTCACTTCTTGAATCCGAATAGTGATGTGGACCCATTTACATCTTTCAAAATTAATTGAAGTCATTGTCCTTGATTATGTTAGTTTGCTCTACCAGTGGCAGATGATCACGCTTAAGAAGATTCTCTTGAGGTTCAACGTGAAAGTAATAGCAGGTCATCGAGCTGCTAATTTGGTAAACATTGCTGTCATGACACGGAATATCTGCAAATAGTATCATTTCTTTCTGCATTATAATATCATCATCAGTCAGTTCTGTTGTCATTTCTTCAAAATTGCATAAATGTGCACATCTCCTCTTTATTGGTGGAGTTAGGCGGAGAACTTCCGACCAGTTAAAGATGAGGGGACTCGTTCAGCTCTTTCGGCACACTCATCCAGTACTGCAAGCAAGCGAATCCTCAACACAGTCACAAACGTTTTTTTCCCAAACCATATCGGCTTTATTAACCAAAAACGCGTCGCAGCGTTCAGAAAAGGAGCTGCACAGCTCAGATTTGATAGCTTTGACATATTGATATTTTTGTAACAGTCTAGTATTGCCTTGTTGTCTTTGCATAGGACGTGCAAGGTGTAACAGGTGCAATAAGGTGCTACAGTACATCGGGTTCTTCTGCATGCACCGGTTCTCTGGCCAGTGTACCAAAATGTGTGAATTTTAATAAATTTGATGTTTTAATTCATTGTAACTGCTATTTAAGTCACAGAAAAATTGAGAAAAAATTTTATGCATGCAGCATAATTAATCCAAATATTTATCAATTCAATTCAAACTTCTAATCTCGAAAAAGAAGCTTTTTGAAAATCGCAGCCTCTTAAAATAGCCAATGCATTTCCTGGCTAGAAATGTAAAAAGCTGGCGGAGATTAGATTACTCATGTTCGTGATAAATTATTTGTAGGCCACGAAATCTCAATTCCCCAGACTTCAGGTATTTGGAATCTCAATGCTTCTCTTGCCAATATATAAGCTGTTTTAGCATTTCAACGGCCAGCGATCCTACCGAAAAATTGTTTCGGCATCCGGTAACAGATTAGTATCATCAGTAGAGAGACTGATTGAATTTGAGCAATGTCGAGATGCTGACCTTCTTGCGTAGTAATTTGTATTTAACGGTGACATTGCTTCGAATCTTTCTTCATTTTCTGATGTGTTCAGGCATTTTGAAAAATGAATAAAAAGGCGTGTACTTTATTAAGAATTAATTAAAACCCCAATATTTTGTCCGCCACTGACTCAGTAATTTGGTCATTGCAATTTGTTTACCATTTTTCGTTGCACATACGTCCCACATGCATGTTGCATTCCTTATACCAATTGGGAACTGTTGGCAATTGAAGTGTTCTATAAAACTGGAACTATCCAAGAACTATTGCGGCATGTAACATGCAATGAAAGTGAACATTGGCGAAAATATTTAGAGGTAATCATTGGGGACGATCTTTGTTGTTTCAGCATGTCATCGATAGTGTATATTTTCAATACCTATTGAATGCGTGGAAATGTCTGTTCTGATAACACACTGAAAGATAATCAAATGCAAGAAATTTTTGAAGTTCTTTGTTAAGTTAACTGTACAACGTATCTGCTCTAACCCTATTCACATAGAATTTGTAACACAGTATATTTGCCTTGTCCGTCGAAGGAGGCAATAATTCATGTCATATCCCCTCAATGGAATTCACATTGACTAATTAGAGTCATAGAGATCCGACTTTTAGCTTTGTTTAAGTTAGTTAGATTCGAATGGATAGCGGCTGTCAATTGACAATGATATCAGCTGCTCGGTTATGTGCCGATTAGTACACTGCAAGCTGTAGGGCACTAACTTAGGCACAAAGCCGAAATTTCGTGCCAGTAAGCACCTAGTTAGTGTCTTTCTAGTGCCTCGAGGCACCAGTAGGCACTAATAGGCACCAAACCAAATATTTGTTTATCCAATGAAATCGAAGGAAAAATCAATGGGCACGAACTCGGCACTACGAACTTCGTGCCTACTCGTGCCTTGTGTTGGTTAGAACTGATGCCTAAATTTCGTGCCCTGCAGTTTACAGTGTAGAAGCAAATCACTGCAGCTAGACGTTAATTCAATGAAGCTTCATTTCTTGCTGTTCACGCTCTTCTGTTGAAGCAAGCCTATATTTGCTTAATAGCAATAGTAGTCTATGCATATAGGTCTTAGTAGTAACCCCATTCCAAATTCAAGTGCGGAGCGGTGCAGTGATGAGTCATCATGCTGACTCAGCCCCCACCCCCATCCCCACCCTCTGGAAGGAAGGTGAGGGAGTTCGTCAAGGATGTGCTGGTAGGAATGGGTCCGTGTGGAGGAACCAGGTCCCCCACCCTCACCCCCACCCCCTCCTGTCACACTTCCACCTTTGGTTGTAGAGATGGTAGAAAGTCGTGCCATAGCTCATTTGAAAGCTGAGAATGAGAAAAAGGCAGTGAAAAGCTCAGTTTGGACTCATTTCCTTGGGTTTAGGGAGGAAAATGGCAGGAAACTGTCAGAGTTGGAAAAAGTCAGGTTTTGGTAGTTTTGGGATGAGAAAAGTCGTTTTTCGGGCAGAAGGAGTGCTTGGATGGGAAAATGGAGTGCAAATTCGGACGTTTTGATCAAAGTTGGGTCTAGGAACGTCTTCCCAACTCAATCGGAGAGAAAAAGTTCTGACCCCCACCCGCACCCACACCCCCTCCTGTCACACTTCCACCTTTGGTTGTAGAGATGGTAGAAAGTCGTGCCATAGCTCATTTGAAAGCTGAGAATGAGAAAAAGGCAGTGGAAAGCTCAGTTTGGACTCATTTTCTTGGGTTTAGGGAGGAAAATGGCAGGAAACTGTCAGAGTTGGAAAAAGTCAGGTTTTGGTGGTTTTGGGATGAGAAAAGTCGTTTTTCGGGCAGAAGGAGTGCTTGGATGGGAAAATGGAGTGCAAATTCGGACGTTTTGATCAAAGTTGGGTCTAGGAACGTCTTCCCAACTCAATCGGAGAGAAAAAGTTCTGACCCCCACCCGCACCCCCACCCCCTCCTGTCACACTTCCACCTTTGGTTGTAGAGATGGTAGAAAGTCGTGCCATAGCTCATTTGAAAGCTGAGAATGAGAAAAAGGCAGTGAAAAGCTCAGTTTGGACTCATTTTCTTGGGTTTTGGGAGGAAAATGGCAGGAAACTGTCAGAGTTGGAAAAAGTCAGGTTTTGGTAGTTTTGGGATGAGAAAAGTCGTTTTTCGGGCAGAAGGAGTGCTTGGATGGGAAAATGGAGTGCAAATTCGGACGTTTTGGTCAAAGTTGGGTCTAGGAACATCTTCCCAGCTCAATCGGAGAGAAAAAGTTCTGACCCCCACCCGCACCCCCACCCCCTCCTGTCACACCCCCACCCCCTCCTGTCACACTTCCACCTTTGGTTGTAGAGATGGTAGAAAAGTCGTGCAATAGCTCGTTTGAAAGCTAAGAGTGAGACAAATTCAGTGGAAAACATGGCTTGTTCGTATCTGCCTTCGTTTAGATGTGATGCGTCATTTAAGATTTTGGGAGATTGGCGAAAAACTACAGAGTTAGAATGTTTATGAAAATCGCTCTAGCGGGTGAAGCAAGCGTCGGACGGGCAAACAGAGACCAGATTTGGAATCAGCGTCAAATTTGTGACAAATAATGTTCTGACCCCCCCTCTTATCGATTGCATATTCACAGGGTATATAGGAATGGGATTGGGAGAGGAATTTCACTAAGTTGAGAAACTGACTACAGGTAAGTCGTTTCTCTTGAGTTCCGATATCGGACTTCTGACTTTCCATTGCTGATAACAGCTAAGGTGTCAGACTTATAGGTTAGTCAGTATAGCATGACTGACCATTTGATGATAGTAGGCCGAAATCTTCAAACGGCTATAACTTTGCTTCTACAAGTCCTTTAGACTTCATTCAAAAAACATTCGACAGCTCTTGCTGTGCTGTAGGTGACAGACTACTTATAAACGTTTTATGAGTAGTACTAAAATACTGAAAAATTTAAATTCATATATAATGATAATAATTAAAGTTTTTGAATAAATAGCAGTCGTTTATGAGTCTCTGTGACTTGGGTCGTTTCCTCTTGTAAATAACTCCACCGGTTTTCATGTCAAAACTGGGGCCCGGATACCAACACAGTGATATGACGCACGCTCTGTCCGCCCGAGGTTGGATTTATGGGTCGAGGCCTTGGAGCTGGGATAAGATCCCCTGTGAGTAATGCCTGTAACGGATTCAAGAGCTTAACACCCAAACGGTTGCTGGCTTGCTATCAGGCATTCTTCGTCTAGCCTCAGTAACTTAGGCTTGGCAACGTCTATCGTTTGTCATTGTAACTTGGTAAAAATGGGATGGTTACTGCAAGCATTGACGTCAAACCTTTTCGCGTCATAGGAGAATCCGTCTTTGTGTTTGGAGTTGGTAACAGAAAGCACGGTGACTGCCGATGCCCATACATGGTAAAACTGCTGTTGTCAAGTTAAAAGCATGACCAAATAAGGAAGGTCTGAATCATAGCTTTGTGCTCGCTGGGTATATAAAGCGCGACTTTTCTCTAGTCTTCACTCCTGTTTCAAGTTGCAAGACGAACGGTGAGTGCTCTGACAAGGTTTGCTATCAAACTTTGGGATTTAGGATAAAGCTAGGAATCATACTCTTTAACTTTGGTTGACGATTTTATTCCAACGTTTTCTATCAAATGTTTGATGACTTAGTCTTTCAATGCATATCAGCAAGTAGTATCCTATAAACACTTGCCATCAAATTTTACTCTATCTTTACAGAATCATAATGACGAAATCAAGCAATGCAAAAATGTTGGTTGGAAAATGCAGTTGCGGCAAGATTGCCAGAGGTAGTGAGCTGAGGAAGCATATTAAAGAGGGGACGGTGGGCGTGCATATGAGAGAGGTGTTGTTGAGAGTGTGCGTCCATCATCGGGTGGTATGTGGGTAAGGGAATGAGGTGGCATTTATTAAGGATCACAACGAGTGTCCAAGTGGTAATATAGCTATGGCAGGGTTCAAGGAGTGGTTTGAGGGAGAGTTGTTGGAAAAGGAAGAGGTGAGGAAGGCGGTGGCAACGATTGAGGGCGTGGTTGGGGAGAAAGTGGTGACGAAGGCGAGTGATGAGAGTTCGAGTGAGGAAGTTGAGTTGAGAGCGGAAATGAAGAAGAAGGATGATGTTGATTTGGATAAGGTGATTAAGGATTTATTTGGGGATATCGGTGATCTGGAGGGGGAGGGTGAGGAAGTGGGTAAGCCGATGGCAGCGTCATCGCCACGGCGGGAAGAGGGGTGTAATACGGAGACATTTGTTAGGTTGAAGGATCGTGTGATGGGTTTGGAAAGTGTAAATAGAAAAGTTTTGAAGGAGAATGAAGAGCTGGTGGCGAAGGTTGAGGGGTATAGGGCAACGAGGGAAGAGTTGGAGAGTATGAGAAAGAAGGAGAAGGAATGGATGGCGGAAAGGAGCGAGTTGATGAGGAAGGCAGGTTTGGTGGAGAGTTTGCAGGCGAGTTTGTCGAGGAAGGATGAAGAGATAGAGCGGATGCGAAGCGTGTTGAAGGAGACGGAGGAAGTGAAGGGTATAAATAAAAAGTTGGCGGGTGAAGTTGAGCGACTGCATGAGTGTTTGAAGAGTAGAAAAAGAAGAGTGTATGAAGTCCATCTTCCCCTCTTTGAAAATAATAAATGTGACGTCCCCACAATCACTGACGACCCTAATGTGACTCAGCAATGCTATGAGGGCGATTGAGTCCGGTGCCTACATATCAATTTGAACATCACTGGAGAGCTGGAGGACTTCGTCGTCCGAAAAGTTCGGAAGAAGTTGCCCACTAAGTTACTTCAACATCATCATTTCCTTGCCGCCTCTAATCTCCTATTCTTTTTCTTTCAGAGTGTTTGCAGAAGTGAGTGTCGGTGGACGGAGAACGACCCATGGACTCTTTTAAGGGCCAACCTTCTAATGCAGCTAAAGCGGTCCCAAGCCCGCCACATATCTTCGGATATGGAATGCAGAGGGGAAGAAAAATGATGAATGGAATGAAGGGAGGACATTCATGCGCCAGACGCAACACATCACAGACTTCTCTCTTCGCTAGTGAACAAGCTCTTGTCAATGTCGTCAGAAACTTTATCATGTTGTACAAAAGTTTATACTGCAACACAGGTTGATGTATAGTTAGAAAAGTTTGATCATCAACGCTGTATTCGTAAGTGTCGTCAGCAAGTGTATCATGTTGTACAAAGGTTTTACTGCAGCACAGGTTGATGTATAGTTAGAAAAGTTTGATCATCGAACTTTATTCGTGACTGTCATCAGAAAGTGTATCATGATTTGTAAAAGTTTTAATGCTACACAGGTTGATGTTTTATGAAACACATGTCATGAAATGTAAGTGTTAGTGTAGTCAAATAAATTTACTACGACACACGTTTGTGAAAATAAAGTTTGATCATTGACGTTGTATGACTGACCGAAGTCATCACATCACTAGAAAGTTTTAGAAGGTTTTACTGCACAGTGTAGATTGTCTTGTAACTTACTTTCACAGTGTTAGACAGTTTTATTGGTGACAGTTGCCAAATGTTTCCCTATTAGAAAATTCAAACTTCATTTACATTTCACCTATCATACAAACAGCGACATGGGTATAACTTTATTTCTAACTTACAATCAACAACTTTATTTCTAACCCTACCCATCTTACAAAATGATTAAAACTTTTACTTCTGTCTAATGAGTGAGAATTCCATCTTTATGTCAAAATAAAAAGCACCACTGTCATGCTATACATTTATTCCAAATCGGCAATGCGTTTCACCACAAGGCGAAACATAGCATTAACATAATCAAGCTCCTCTTCATTGCGAGGTTGACTATTTGGGGAGAAGAGCATTTGCCAACCTCGTAAAATGTTGATATCATTCTCATTTACAATGTCTTTCGCTGACACACTGAGGAATGCACCTCGCAGAATATCACAGTCACCATACTGCACCTCTGACGTCTCCGTCTCATCGTCGGAGATGGTTTCATCATCGGAGATGATGGTTTCATCGTCGGAGATGATGATGGTTTCATCGTCGGGGATGATGATGGTTTCGTCCTCCTCCAACTCTAGCGGCTCGACCTCACCATCGTAAATCGTTTTCACTTGCCTCTTGCGAGGGGCATTGGGAATGAGCAAGGCATAGGCGTTCGGTGGTGTATCCATTTTAATGATATTATGAGGAAATGGTCATTGCACCGCACTGATATAGATTCTCTCTCCCTGCTTCGTGCTCTCTCATTGGACGACAGCCATTTATCAATCACACTGCATCATTCTCATATATAAAGAAGAGTGTTTTGCATTTTACTATCATAGTCATGTGCGACAAAGAGGAAACATTCACACCTCTTGCTACCTCAACTCCTACGAAGAAGGAAGTTGAGAGAAAGTTTCAACAAAAAGAGGAAGAGGAAGAGAGACAAATGATTGAAGGCTGCAAGCAGCTCACTCTACAAACGGTTGAGAGTGAGCCTTTCATAAACGAAGCTGACTTTCAGGAGTGAAAAGCCCTTTGATGAGACAGAGAATGCCCCAAACGGTCTTTATGAGACCACGGCCTTAACGGCCACCTAATCAAGAAAGAAAAGACATTGATTGCGCCACACGCAACATTAGTGATTTGATGTTATCTGACGAAAATGAAGTGTTAAGACAGTAAGACCACCAATGAATTGAATAGGATTACCACTATCATCATAGATACCAAATTTGCAATGGGATAATCGTGATACATTGACTGGAATGTATACCTTGTTGAGGAACTCCCTGTGCATGGTCACACCAAAGTCGCCACTGTCAATAGGAATATATCTTAAAAGGGGAACCATTAGACCACCAACTTGTGTTGAATGGATAAAGTTAGTGTAAATGTAGAAGTGATTGATATTCATATCGAGCAAGGATGTTGAGCCACAGTACTTCTCGTCGTAGAATATGTCACGTTTGAATCCTAAAATCTTTGTCAACTCTTTTGAAATGTGAATGACCGTTTTACCATGTACACTGATACAGAATGTATTTTCTTTAGGATCATAGTCAAAATGATATGAGTGTAGATTTGATACACCCTTGTTCAAGTATGTACAAACATCATAACCATTGCTATAATGCTTTGGAGGTATCGGTAACTTTTCATTTGGCTTCCATATAAAACTGGGACGTAAAAAAGGGTCTGTACGTTTGAAATAAAGGACCATTCGACAATCGGATTGCTGTTCAGATGTCATTTTCACATTCCCCCATTCATGGTATGACCATAAGACGTCTGTTTTTAAAGAGAGCAAATCACGAAATTTAGAATTGATGTGAACAAATCCAATGTGTGAACGCTCATAATCATTTCGGAAATCAATCCTTGCTTTATTGTGTACTCGAGTGATGGACATAGATAATCCGTTTATTTCATTTACCTGTTTGATCAAGTCATCAACAGTACCAGATTTAAAAAGCACAAAGCGCTCATGCATGCGATCAAGGGGAAGAAGGGTAATATTAAATTTTTTCCTGTGCCAATTTGGATATTTCTTAATCTGCTTTGATACTTTCATGGACACTTGAGCTCTCAAAGGGAAGGCACCGCCTCCTTTTCCTTCTGCAAATTTTGTGATAGGTAGAAAGAACCGTGATTTAAGATTCAATATCTTTTGCAGAGGTCCACTCACATAAAATCCATGGGAAATAGTAGTCGGTCTCATGTAGAGGGTAACTTTATGTAGATTTGGATCCATTTGCCAGAACCATAGATCCTTTGCCAAATCATTCATAACATTTAATAGGCGTTGAATTTTCATATAATAGTATGATTGCTCTAAACGATGACGGAATGATGGGTTTGTAGGTTGTTTCCATTTCAGGGGTGAAGCATTTTTAGCAATGGGTATGTCTGTATCTGCAGTGATAATTAAAGTAGGGCCATTTACAATCTCATCAACAGCTCGCTTTCCCCGACGGGTGTTTACTGTAGGAATAGAATTCCACTCTGCTGCATGTTCATTCAAGTTGTAGGTATGTACTTTATCATTTCGCTCTAGTTTTGGAAAGTACAAGTCTTGATTCGTTGCAGTGCCTAATGTAATCTCTTCATTTGCAATGGTTCTTATATTATTCACATAGCTCAAATCTTGCAGGGCCACTTCCCAATCACCATTTAAGTCAATCGGTTGTGCTAAATCAGTCTCAAACTCAGCAGCTGTATTTTCATATCGCTCAGGTTGAGGATTACTGGGAAACACTGCTGTAAACTCCATGTTAAAGTATCAACATAAAGCGTAGTTTGCTTAGGCGTTATGTCGCATGACATAACGAACTGCTGCTTTCAATCTATTCACAGTAGGTACTTTCTGTTGTCCTAGGAATTTGGTTAAGAGTGATTGCCCTTTCACATAATGCACTCCCCTAAGTATGCTTGTACCGCCTTCTTTCATATTGCGATAGTTGATACAATCAAATATGACTTGATATCTTGGTCTTCTACGTTTAAAATCTGCAAGGGTATGAAATATTTCACGTTTTATTGATGAGCTCACACGACAGCTATTTTTTAATTCCATTGCAATGCGACGTACAGGATTGATTAAATCGATGCCACCTACAGGTGATCGCTTAAAGCCATAATCTGTTAACACCATTTCCCACGCATGACCCATTCGCTGACGTAAAATCTGTAGTTTGTAAGCATGATTTTGCCAAGGATCGGCTATGCCGGAAAGAATTACATCTTCAATAGGTCTTGTTGCATGAATAGGTGATTTGATGAGGCGAACTGCATCATCTAATCCTCGTCCCGCTAATGTCACTATTGCAAATGAGAATAGGATGATCAATCTTAACATGACTTCGTCTATTTCTAATGAATGTTTTGCTTAAACGAGAAGACTAAGCAAACGTTTTTGATGTGTCTAAAACTAACCATGATTGCCAAGCTCTCTTCTCAGTGTCATGTTACATGGAAGGCTCGACGCATTACCTTTTACGATACTGATCGACACGTTAAAATAAGTTTATCACCTTTTCAAATGGATAACCTCCACGATGCTTTACATATCATGCATCATCCAATGTACTATATCCCTCTAGGTGGACGTCTATTCATTATTCGACGAGATTTCACTGCTCTTCAAGATCAATATGGTGTTATACATTTTACATCCTCAAGTTGGAACAAGTATAGAGAACGTATACATCCTCGCATCATGACTTACCTTAAACAAACCAACACTCATAAGCATGAATGTGACAATTGAACAATGTCTTCTTATCTCTACCTATTCATGTTTGATGACTAAATACAACCTATTCAATCACATCATCTACTTTTCCATTGAAGTATAATAAAGAAAACAAATTTTAATCGTACATATTTATTGAAGGCTTTTATAAAAGTTACGAATGCTCTTTTCATTGACAAGGGTATCATGTGAAAAATGTTTACAAATATCATGTAAAGAGTCATAATGTAGTCGTTGCATTACAAAGTAGAGGGCATAGGCTCAACATGTTGAAGACAAGGGATGTTGATAGGCCAAAGCATTGCGAATCCATTTTCGTGAATGACGGTTCATGAAACGTGTGACATAATCACAATTTGGTAAGGCCAATGAATCAAAGATTTCACCGCAATAGTTTTTATCAATAAACAAAACTTTCCAGTGTTTGCCGGGTAAGTGTGCTGTATCAGTATTCATGATAATGAATGAGGGTGGTTTCGGTAAAACTGTGGGCATATTATTAATGGAAAACACACCTCGAAATGCTGCAACAGTGCGTTCATCACCATGTTCTTGAACGACTCTCTTTAGCTATGCATCAGATAACCAACTCATTAACTTGTATAAGAAGCGGAAACGTCACGTAGTCTGTTAATTCGAATGGTGGAATCGAACACAGCATAGATGAGTACATTGACTGTTTTCGTCAAATCTTTTTCAAAGAAGAATTCTAGTTTAAGACCCTTCGTGGCAGTACCCGGACGATAAGAAGCACCTGCTTCATTGTTTGCTGTCAAATCAAATGCATAAAGTGTATAACCTTTAGCAAATTCATCATAGGTCAAACCATTAGTGTCATCAGTATTCCAGTATTTAAAGGTTTCCATAGTATTTTGATATGAGCGAGAATAATGACCATTAGCAAAGTCTGGGCAAAAAGGAGTACCAGGAATGCAATCGGTATCGCGATACAATCCGATTTGATTTAAACCAAAGTGTTCAAAGTTGAGGGGATTCTTCGATATATTACCATTGTATGCATCATTTGCAATCAACCCCACAATGATCATTTTTGGTGATTGTATAGGAAACAAACTATCTTTACCAAAGCTCTTTTGCGCACGAGGAATGGTGAAACTATGGATCTCAGTATGATTTACATCATAAAGAGCATCATACTTCTTCAAACCCATCTCGTGACCATTAATCACCGAAGGATTCACTGTCATTCGTCGCACATAAAGTCTAACACTTTCAAACACAATCTTAAACTCAGTCTTTGCTCCAAAAGAATTCAATACAAATTTAGGATCGTTCGGTAAGAGATGAGCTCGCATGTCTACTTTTGACATTAAGAAACGTGATTGACGGAAAAAGTCCAAGTATAGGGGACCATATAATTCACACACCCTACTTTCTGCAGTCCACTTTTCACGAGTGACAAATCCCTTGTTTTTGTCCCTATCAAATTTACCAGCTTCATCTTTACACCAACCCATAACAGCCATGTGACTCTTTTGTGCTTGTGGCTGGAACTGCATGACTGTTGAAAAATAACCGAGATAGGGATAACTGTGTTGACCACCTTCAACCCGAGTTTCACCAATGGTCAATGATACATCCTTGAAGAGCGTTGCCATTGCCAAGTTATTCACGGCTACTTTGTCCTTATCATCAAGGTTGGTACCGTCCTTATTTACTATCTTAAACTTAACATGTAGATTGATGTCATTTACATCGATGTACTCAGCATCATTTCCTGGTATTAAAAATTCAATGACACTACCAGAATCAATACTCGTCTGTGGATAACGAATGGATACATAATTTCTAATGATATCCGTCTGTATAGGTGTTCTATCAAATAAGCAAAGGGATGTGGTTTTACATTCCATATTTAAAACAGTCCACGTCGTCTGCGTTTGGTAGGAGGTATACGAGATGCTCTTCGCTTACGTTTGCCTGAAGTAGAGAGTGGATTGATATGACTGATGACAGACCTGATACCAGCCTTACCGACATTCTTCAAACGCTGTATTCCATGACGCTTTAGCGATTCACGAATCGGCAATCTTCCTGAAAGCGCTTCACTTGCTACATCTGCTGCTAATCCTACAGCTTCCTTTAAAGCTGATTTTCCCATATTTGCGATAGTGGGGAGCATCATACCTTTGACAGCACCCAATAGACTACCCCCTTTTTGACGTCTCGATCCAGCATAAACGGGAAAGCCAGCTCCATGACTAGCATAGGAGGGGGCAGAATAAAACGTAGCAGTTTGATCCATAGGTATTTATTTATTTATATTTACACAATTCATTACTTTGCTTAGGAACGTTGACTAACACGATAAAGGTCAGAATGACGAATCCATCTGTTCATTGAATTTGGATAGCCAGCCCATTTCACCAGGCTCCACTTTTCCCCTTGTCGCATTTGGTGACGAAGTATCTTTTCAACCATGTAGTCATCATCTTCTTTGGTGATGGGTGTTATCTCATGACGATAAAAACTCCCTTCAATCTCTTCACCATGATAATCGCGAAGCTTGTAGGTAGTGGGCTTAAATTTCTTGTTAACCTCAGAGACAGTAAATATTTCTTCCGTCCAATTGGGAAGATATCCTTTCGCAAACACGCTTTTCACCTTGGAAATGCGAACTTTGTCACCAACCTGAATGTCACGTTTACCTTGTGATGGTTGCAAGCGCTTAGCATTGATTTCACGGATTGTATCCACAATGTCTGGAGTTATGTCAGCAGGTTTGTGACCAATCATGCGATGCACAGAATGATTGTAAGCGTGTACAGTATCTTGTAATACATCCGTCCACTTTTGTGTTACTTTTGCAGTGAAATAGCGCCATAGACGAGTTTTCAGTGTACGGTTAAAGCGCTCGACCACTGCAGCCTTGTATGCACTTTTCACACTAAACAGTTCAATGTTGTGTTTGCGAAATAAAGCACGCACATGTCTGTTTTCAAACTCTTTCCCTTGATCAGTCTCAATGAGTGTGGGAATGTGTCCTTCACTGAAAATATTTTGGAAAGCCTTGGCCACTTCTTCACCACGCTTTGTCTTGAGTGGTTGAACCCAAGCATAACGAGAAAATAAGTCAATGACAGTTAGGAGAAAGCGATAGCCTTTATTCTTTTTAGCTAATAAAGAAACATCAGCCAAATCTGCTTGCCATTGTTCATCAATATCATGAACGATATAAGAACGGGTAGAATAACGTTTTCGAGCTTGTCTGTGCAATGTATATGCAGGTTGAGCTTTTAGCCATCTCTTCACTTGTTTCTGTGAATAACCACTTGCTTGTGACAACTTTTTCACTGAAGCATAACCTGCATAATGCTTTGGGTTATAGTAAATTGATTTCAGATGTTCATCCATCGTCTATTAAGAGGGATTGTTTATTTGCCTCAAAGTATCAGTCTTTTTCTCCGTCAGGGTTTGCGTTTGTGTTTGAGTCCTGCTTTTGCTACTTTTTTGAGCCGTCTTGTATCAATCACTTTTACAACATGTACTTAAGCAGTTCAATGACACATGAATGTTTGGCAACTCTGAACATGGGATGCAGCATAACTTCTTTATTAAAAGTCTGTGATAAAAGCAAATGATGTATAACGTGTTGAAGGTTTTGGTATACGCTTCGGCAACTTCTCGGGTGTTTTCAAAGTTTGCTTGATTCTCTTTTTAGGTCTCTCTACACTTTGCAACTTTCTCTTCCTAGGTGTAGAATCATTTTCCATTTCCTGTAAGGTATCACGACCAAGAATTGCTTTTGGGACATTGAATTTCTTCATACTTTTTAAAAAGAACTCCCATCCTGTAGGTGTAAAGTGACCACGACGATCACGAACAGCATGATTAATTAAATCTTCCACTCTTGAGTCCCTAATGACTGCACCATCATCACCCACCACTTCACCTCGTTGTGTGATTTTCAAGTTGGGTTCGAGACTTCGATATAAGCTCAGTGCGCGATTGCGATAGGGTTTGGGTGAACCAAGCGAAAGATCATTGCGTATTTTTTCTTTCAATTGTTTCATTTCTTCTAAGGTAGAACTCTGCTTTATCAAACGATCATATGGATTTTTACTTTGCACAGCTTCTTGTTCATATTGCTGATTAAGTTGTGACATTTGATTTGCCCAAAGTTGATGAACACTCTGCATTGTAGTCAGATGTATATATTCTTCTTGTGGAATAGCAATCATGCGTTGAAAACCACTCATAACAATTTATATATGATCATGGGTTTCTCAAAGAGATGACTGCGTAAGCGATAATCTTCAGGACACTCCTGGGTAAAGTCCAAAAATAAATAATTATAGGGTTTTTCCGTAGCAGCCTCAAATACTTCAATCAATGCTTTTGACTTGCGAGGAAGAACTTGTCGAGATAGGAATTCAACTTGACTTTTATCGCGAGGATTTTTAAAGATGATGTAGTAATGTGTGTTTAGACTTCGAGTCCGTGCTTCCTTTCCACTTAGAAAAAGATTTTGCATAATAAAAATGATAAAGCATGTTTTATGATGAGCAACCTTGGTAAACATAGCAGTTACTTCTTGTGAGTTCTTACTCTCATAAAGTAAATCATCAAGAATGATGATTATATTAATATCATAGGGTTGAATATCAGCAGTGCTGATAATCCCCGGTTGAACCAAGTAAACCTTACCAACCAATTCACGATGTAAGTTATGCTGATAAATTCCATAGCACCAAACAACACGATTCGGTATGCAGTCAAAAATCTCATTACGACGCTCCAACAATTCCAGTGTTAAATGTGTCTTCCCACTATGAGAGGGTCCTACGATACACATAGTGCGATTACAACGTAAACGGAAATCCATATTGATTTTGATGAAAAGTCATACCATTTAACTTAGTATCTATCCATTAATGGCTTTATTTGCGAGAGCATCAGCTAAACCTCCCAAAGCAGGACCGGCAGCTGCCATGATGATAGGCGCTAAAAGTGGTAAGAAGCCACCACGTTGTGGTAATAGTTTGGGCTTTGTAGGAATTGATGTTTTTGGATTTCTCAAGGAGCGAAGAACTTTACCATGTCTGGCAATTGCATTGGCCTTTTTGCTATTTAATGTCATATAACGCACTTTTCGTATTTCCGCACACATTTTACGAATGAAGGCATTGTTTGCCAGCTTCATTGCCTCACATCGATGAGATGGCTTTAATTTTAATAAGCGACGAAGCGTGAGACAGAATTTTTTGTTTGCATTTGATTGACACTTTTGTCTGCGTGAACGGTGAGATGAACGACGTCTAGACATTTGTACAGGCGGATTTTAGAGTGATCTTTGCTTAAACACGACAGCAGCGTCGAAACATCACCGTCGTAAACGCAATGAAATAGAGGAAGACATTGAGTACAGCACTAGTAAAAAGCAATACACTGAGAACAGCCACAGTACCAGTAGGATAGTCAGCAGCAGATACATGTGTGGGTAGCCGTAATGTATCATTCAGTGAGGTACTATAGTTCAATGGAAACAGTTCAGCTGTGTCGTTTGCTGATATGTTATGAGCCAGACATGAACAATCTGTTTGTATGACGATATTTGTAAAGTTTAATGCCTTTGCATCAATTGTGCTTAAGTGGAAAAGGCTTTCCATAAGCAACGTGTAGAATACATAACTCCAAGCTAGGTTATGAAAGTATACCATGATGTAACAGTGATGAAAGTGTATTCGTAAACTGATTTGGTTTAAAATTATAAGATAGCATATAGTCAACCTCTTCACAGTTTGCGTGAATGATGATTGCATTACTCAAACGATGTATCATCTCTCTACAATCACTGGATGATATTAGTTTTTCCAACACAAGAATCCAGTGCCTTGTATAATCATGCTTTCTCATTTCAATGAGACGATGATACAGTGGTGTCATGGTCATAGATGACTGTTTTAAATTCGACTAGGATTGCATCAACATCATTTATATACATTGACTGTTGAAATTATTTCTTGATCACAGATGGGACACAACATAGTTTCCAAAGGTACATAGCACGCAGAACACATAAAAGAATGACAACATGGTAAAAAGAGAAGGGATCGCTTCCTTTTAAAACACTCAACGCAGTTCCGTTCACATAATCATTTAAACGTCTCTTCTTCCAATTTCTTTCTAAAGTCACTTTTATTGGTAGAGTTACTTGACAAATCAGTTGCAAATGTCACTTTTTTCTTTTTCACTCCAGATCGCACCAATTTCATCCGATTTTCACTATCATTACATTGCAGCATGGAAAAATCCTCTATCTATCTTCGATCAAAACGATGATTCATAGCATGCTCATCTAGATCCATCAGTCTTTCAACTAAAGCGTCAGCTTTAATATTTTCATTTACATTTGTAACACTTTCTATAGCCTTCAATGAATAGCCAAGCTCTCTTGCTACAGACCATGAAGTTGGGAAACGAATGCAACTTTTTATCTTCAAATAATTTCAAATGATCATGAGTGTCAGGAATGGACACTCAGTTGAATATGCTTGATATGACTTGTACACCTTTGACAGTATTGATGACTCTGTATAATCTAATACTTTACTTTCACAAACATGAGTTGTAGTAAAAACTAGTTGACTATACTAACGCTTACATTTTATGACATGTGTGTTTCATATAACATCATGATCAAACTTTTCTAACTATACATCAACCTGTGCTGCAGTAAAACTTTTGTACGACACTGACAAGAGCTTGTTCACTAGCGAAGAGAGAAGTCTATGATGTGTTGCGTGTGGCGCATGAATGTCCTCCCTTCATTCCAATCATCATTTTCTTCCCCTCTGCATTCCATATCCGAAGATATGTGGCGGGCTTGGGACCGCTTTAGCTGCATTAGAAGGTAACCCTTAAGAGGGCTCATGAGGCGTTCCCGACGAAGGGTGATGAAAGAATGTGTTGCATGTATGAAAGTTGATCTTATGTTTTTAAAAAGACTATCGTCTAACTTGGGTGGGACTGGCCGATCCTGCTGAGAGAGACTCATAGTCTCTCTATGTCAGCGGCATCAACCTCCTCTAATACCAGCCGACTGTCAGAGGGCGGTATATAGCCCCACTCTGTTGAATCGGTATCATCATCAACAGCCGATGAACCAATTCGAGCAAGATTGTTATAAATCCTTTCTCGCTCTTCCATCTGCGAAAACTCTTCAAATAGATTTCTCGGCTTCAACCGAGACTTGTCAGGAGAGCTGACCAGAGTGTTCGGCGTCTGCATGACTGAAATGAAATTAAATGAGAGTCAGCGGCTTATATACCCAGCGAGCACAAAGCTATGATTCAGACCTTCCTTATTTGGTCATGCTTTAAACTTGACAACAGCAGTTTTACCATGTATGGGCATCGGCAGTCACCGTGCTTTCTGTTACCAACTCCCAGCACAAAGACGGAATCCCCTATGACGCGAAAAGGTTTGACGTCAATGCTTGCAGTAACCATCCCATTTTTACCAAGTTACAATGACAAACGATAGACGTTGCCAAGCCTAAGTTACTGAGGCTAGACGAAGAATGCCTGATAGCAAGCCAGCAACCGTTTGGGTGTTAAGCTCTTGAATCCGTTACAGGCATTACTCACAGGGGATCTTATCCCAGCTCCAAGGCCTCGACCCACAAATCCAACCTCGGGCGGACAGAGCGTGCGTCATATCACTGTGTTGGTATCCGGGCCCCAGTTTTGACATGAAAACCGGTGGAGTTATTTACAAGAGGAAACGACCCAAGTCACAGAGACTCATAAACGACTGCTATTTATTCAAAAACTTTAATTATTATCATTAAATATGAATTTAAATTTTTCAGTATTTTAGTACTACTCATAAAACGTTTATAAGTAGTCTGTCACCTACAGCACAGCAAGAGCTGTCGAATGTTTTTTGAATGAAGTCTAAAGGACTTGTAGAAGCAAAGTTATAGCCGTTTGAAGATTTCGGCCTACTATCATCAAATGGTCAGTCATGCTATACTGACTAACCTATAAGTCTGACACCTTAGCTGATATCAGCAATGGAAAGTCAGAAGTCCGATATCGGAACTCAAGAGAAACGACTTACCTATAGTCAGTTTCTCAACTTAGTGAAATTCCTCTCCCGATCCCATTCTTATATACCCTGTGAATATGCAATCGATAAGGGGGGGTTGGGGGTGGGGGGCAAAACATCATTGGTCTCAAATTTGACGCTGATTCCAAATCTGGTCTCTGTTTGTCCGTCCGACGCTTGCTTCACCCGCTAGAGCGATTTTCATAAACATTCTAACTCTGTCGTTTTTCGCCAATCTCCCAAAATCTTAAATGACGCATCACATCTTATCGAAGGCAGATACGAACAAGCCATGTTTTCCACTGAATTTGTCTCACTCTTAGCTTTCAAATGAGCTATGGCACGACTTTCTACCATCTCTACAACCAAAGTTCGAAGTGTGACAGGAGGGGGTGGGGGTGAGGGTGCGGTTGGGGGTGGCGGTGGCGGTGAGGGTGGGGGTGGGGATCAGAACTTTTTCTCTCCGATTGAGTTGGAAGGATGTTTCTAGACCCAACTTTGACCAAAACGTCCGAATTTGCACTCCATTTTCCCATCCAAGCACTCCTTCTGCCCGAAAAACGACTTTTCTCATCGCAAAACCTCTAAAACCTGACTTTTTCCAACTCTGACAGTTTCCTGCCCATTTTCCTCCCTAAACCCAAGAAAATGAGTCCAAACTGAGCTTTTCACTGCCTTTTTCTCATTCTCAGCTTTCAAATGAGCTATGGCACGACTTTCTACCATCTCTAAAACGAAGGTGTAAGTGTGACAGGAGGGGGTGGGGGTGGGGGTCAGAACTTTTTCTCTCCGATTGAGTTGGGAAGACGTTCCTAAACCTAACTTTGACCAGAACGTCCGAATTTCGACTCCATTTTCCCATCCAAGCACTCCTTCTGCCCGAAAAACGACTTTTCTCATCCCAAAACCTGACTTTTTCCAACTCTGACAGTTTCCTGCCCATTTTCCTCCCTAAACCCAAGAAAATGAGTACAAACTGAGCTTTCCACTGCCTTTTTCTCATTCTCAGCTTTCAAATGAGCTATGGCACGACTTTCTACCATCTCTACAACCAAAGGTGGAAGTGTGACAGGAGGGGGTGGGGGTGGGGGTGAGGGTCAGAACTTTTTCTCTCCGATTGAGTTGGGAAGATGTTCCTAGACCCAACTTTGACCAAAACGTCCGAATTTCGACTCCATTTTCCCATCCAAGCACTCCTTCTGCCCGAAAAACGACTTTTCTCATCCCAAAACCTCCAAAACCTGACTTTTTCCAACTCTGACAGTTTCCTGCCCATTTTCCTCCCTAAACCCAAGAAAATGAGTACAAACTGAGCTTTCCACTGCCTTTTTCTCATTCTCAGCTTTCAAATGAGCTATGGCACGACTTTCTACCATCTCTAAAACGAAGGTGTAAGTGTGACAGGAGGGGGTGGGGGTGGGGGTCAGAACTTTTTCTCTCCGATTGAGTTGGGAAGACGTTCCTAAACCTAACTTTGACCAGAACGTCCGAATTTGCACTCCATTTTCCCATCCAAGCACTCCTTCTGCCCGAAAAACGACTTTTCTCATCCCAAAACCTCCAAAACCTGACTTTTTCCAACTCTGACAGTTTCCTGCCCATTTTCCTCCCTAAACCCAAGAAAATGAGTACAAACTGAGCTTTCCACTGCCTTTTTCTCATTCTCAGCTTTCAAATGAGCTATTGCACGACTTTCTACCATCTCTACAACCAAAGGTGGAAGTGTGACAGGAGGGGGTGGGGGTGGGGGTGAGGGTCAGAACTTTTTCTTTCCGATTGAGTTGGGAAGATGTTCCTAGACCCAACTTTGATCAAAACGTCCGAATTTGCACTCCATTTTCCCATCCGGGGACTCCTTCTGCCCGAAAAACGACTTTTCTCATCCCAAAACCACCAAAACCTGACTTTTTCCAACTCTGACAGTTTCCTGCCATTTTCCTCCCAAAACCCAAGAAAATGAGTCCAAACTGAGCTTTTCACTGCCTTTTTCTCATTCTCAGCTTTCAAATGAGCTATGGCACGACTTTCTACCATCTCTACAACCAAAGGTGGAAGTGTGACAGGAGGGGGTGGGGGTGGGGGTGGGGGACCCGTTTCCTCCTCACGGACCCATTCCTCCCAGCACATCCTTGACGAACTCCCTCACCTTCCTTCCAGAGGGTGGGGGTGGGGGCTGAGTCAGCATGATGACTCATCACTGCACCGCACCGCACTTGAATTTGGAATGGGATTACTACTGGTCTTCTCAGTTCATTGCTAAATGTGCTTGCAACTCTAATAATTTCCGAGGATCTCCAATATGAGATCACATGAATTATGAATTCCAATCATAATTGAGTTCATCTCCTGCGTTAAATACTAAATTTGTTCACTGTTGTGAAATGCAACAATGCATGCCTTTGGAGTTACTTGAAATGTGAACACTAATGAACGACCTACGGTAGTAGTAAGCACATTGCAAATTCAAGTGCAAATTGTGAAATGCTGAGTCATCAGGCGGACGCAAGTGCAAAATGTGAAATGCTGAGTCATCAGGCTGAACGCAAGTGCAAATGGTGAAAGGCGGAGTCATCAGGCGGCTGCAAGTGCAAAATGTGAAATGCAGTGTGAGGGACATGGCCAAGGATGTGTTGGGAGGAATGGGTCCGTGAGGAGAAAACCGCCCCCCCCCCCAACGACTCAACTGACTAAATTGGTCGAAAAGACCAAAGTTGTTCAGAATCATGTGAAACAAACTTCTATCAAGGTTTCAGGTTGAAATTCGTCCAAAAATTTTTTTCGAAAATTTTCACTACGGTGGTCTCGACACTTAGGATTTTTTCATGAAAAAAAAAAAAAATTTTCAAAATGTTGGAATTGAGCTCCGAGACCCATCCCATCGTGTTTGTCGTCAAAAGTTGGGTCGGTGAAGTGTCGGTGAAAAAACCGCCCCCCCCCCCCCAACGACTCAACTGACCAAATTGGTCGAAAAGACCAAAGTTGTTCAGAATCATGTGAAACAAACTTCTATCAAGGTTTCAGGTTGAAATTCGTCCAAAAAATTTTTTCGAAAATTTTCACTACGGTGGTCTCGACACTTAGGATTTTTTCATGAAAAAAAAAAAAATTTTCAAAATGTTGGAATTGAGCTCCGAGACCCATCCCATCGTGTTTGTCGTCAAAAGTTGGGTCGGTGAAGTTTCGGTGAAAAAACCGCCCCCCCCCCCCAACGACTCAACTGACCAAATTGGTCGAAAAGACCAAAGTTGTTCAGAATCATGTGAAACAAACTTCTATCAAGGTTTCAGGTTGAAATTCGTCCAAAAAATTTTTTCGAAAATTTTCACTACGGTGGTCTCGACACTTAGGATTTTTTCATGAAAAAAAAAAAAAAAAAAATTTCAAAATGTTGGAATTGAGCTCCGAGACCCATCCCATCGTGTTTGTCGTCAAAAGTTGGGTCGGTGAAAAATCGACAGAGTTAGAATGTTTATGAAAATCGCTCTAGCGGGTGAAGCAAGCGTCGGACGGAAAAACAGAGACCAGATTTGGCATCAGCGTGCCATGTTGCACCTGAATGTCATTCATGCTATGTCTCCGAAGTGAAAGGAAGAAAGATGACAGAAGCAGTAAAGTTTACGAATGAATTTTGTTCGCTACGTTTTCATCGACAAAGTCTTCGTGGTGTGATTAGGGACTACATCATCTCCTTTCATCATGAAAAGGCAGACTTAGAATTTGCTATCGCTAAAGGTTACTTCGTTTTCCAACAGCTCATGGACAGTTTGATGAATAAAGATGTGAAAGGACGATTAGTTGCAGAGATTGAATTTGAGAAAGTGACTGATGAACATGCAGGTGAACGTGTAGTGTTTCATTTTGCATCCTATTCTGCAGAGACGATACATGATCCCAAAGATTTCTATCAGCGACACATGGCAAAAATTGCATCTCGACTAGATTCATTTCATGAGCATGGATCCAACTTGCTCCTATGTCGCATTAAACACATTCATATTCAACTCAATGTGTTAAACTAGATTCGACTACAAGATTTGGGAAAAGCATTCATGAGTCAGACGTCCGCGTGCCTCTTTTTCCCTGCCGCAACGAAGTCAGGGGAGAAACGGAGGTCTCTGATTGGCTCACATAGTGTCAAATGTGGATTCGCAGGAGATTATAAAAGCAGACGTCTCCCCATTTTCTCTTCATTTCATTCTCTTGACTTGGAAAGCGTGTGTGACTTGCTGAAGCCATTCTCCCCTCTCAACTTTGTCTGATCAATCCTGTTTGCAAATTTACAAGTGAGTGTCATGACTGTCTGGCCTAAACCTTACCAGCATTTTAGAAGAGAGACGCAGGAGAGTGTGTGGCCGATGACTGTACAAGCTTATTTTGTTGAACCATTGCCGCCACCGCCACCTCCACCACCTAGACGCTTTACGTTTAAGTCTTTTAGGGAATTGAAACTCAATTCGGGTCCTAAGCCCAAGACATTTAATTTACTGGACGATGACGAAGACTTAGACTTTGGTGATAAGCTTTAAATCCTGTGAACGCTCCAAAAGGTCCTCTTAAGGGCCACCTCATATGTCACTGCTAAGCTAAGGATTTTCTTTTCTCTGATGATCATGAATGTACTTAGTGGTATTCTTTCGTTACAGACTGCAATGGCCATGAATCCTACTCCAACTGCTGCATCACTGAATCCTCATCATCTCGAGCTTTGGAATCCGAAAATTGAAAAGGTAATTCACGGCTATCCTACCTACAAACAACAAGTGCGCTACAACGGTGTTCGACTCTATCTTCAAACGCCGGCGGTATACTTACCAAAAGTGGATACGCAAGTAAATCGTTGCGGTCAAAACCTGAGTATCCCTATTGATAATTGGTTGCGTCAGCAGCTTGACATTTTAGAAGACTTTGTGAGGCAAAAGGCTCTTATTCCTACTGAACTATTACAGTTGTGGCCAGAAAAGAAAACTTCTTATTATAAACCATTGTATCGCGGCACTCGCTGCTATATTTTACAAAGCAAGTATTGTAAAGTCACTTCAGGTGTGACAGTTGAACAATCAGTTGAAACAGAATTGTCATCGCTAGGTGCTGGCTTTTATTCATTTCATATTGAGGTGCCTGCTGTTTATGTGGGACCTCATCAATCTGACGGGAATTTGATTTCTCTCAATTTGCGCATTGCTCAAATTCATCATCAACCTGAGTTAACAGGACTTGATCACATTGAGAAAGTCATTGATTCTTGTGTCAAAGAGTGTCAAGAACCTGTCACTAAACCTAAACGTCGTCGCACATCAAAGAAAGATGGTGCTACCACCAAAGAGAAATCTTAAGTATTGTAATCAGTTAGTATGTAGTGAATGTGGAAAACGCGGTCTTGCACGTTATGTTCAAATAAAACATTGTCATCATGTTGTATGTATCTTTTGTTATGTAAAGGACAGACATCCTTGTAAAGTTCCTGCTCAATGTATTATTTTGTAATGAAGTCTTTTTGATATTGTAGGTTGTCATCTTCATAGACAGTGAGGGAACACCCATGCAGGAATTGAGTGCTATTGCAATGAGAGAAAGTGATCAAACTGTTGTTAGTGTATATCATAGATTTGCCTACTGTCCTCCACACAAAGACGAATGGTCACGACGTCATGTGCATGGACTTGATCCTTCTATTTTGATTCATATTGGATTTGTAAATGAAACGTATTTGATAAGTGATTTCAAACGGTGGCTGTCAGGTTTTCATATTGTTAAAATATTAGGAAATGATTCTGAGCGAGAAGCAACAACACTTCAGTTGCACATTGATAATTTATATTTACCATGTTGGGTAGATCGTGTAAGACAAGACTATCATATGCATTGTGATCGAAAGAAGTTTAGAGATGAAATGATTTTTGACATGGCAATATGTTTCGGTGAGAGACATCACCTTTACAGACCACCATCCCATTGTAATACTAGAAATAAAGCTACCTACATTGCAAAACTCTCTTCACGCTGGCATTGTAGTCTCTATGACGTTTATGAACTGTATCTATATTATTGTCAACAGCATGGGTCTATGTAAAACATGTTTTTGCTCCTTGTGAATGAATGATGATCATTTTATGAAGTGTATTCTGTACTTGTAAATTTTGTCTGGTGTTGAATAAACTTACAGTGGAACATGATTGTTATTTCTGTTTTATTCATAGTGGAAGTCATTGAAGCAATGTGAAATCTATAGTTACATCGTTTATGATGGCGCATCGTACCTTAAGTAACCACACGTGTCATTTGACTCTTGATCAACAAGGATTCGATGGATTTTTACAAGATTGGAAACTTACATTTAAAATGAAGATGAATGATATGAAAGTAGTGCTCACTGAAAGCCTTCCTCTCTTCAAAAGATTGATGGAGAGTTTACAACCTCAAGATGTAAAGGGTAGACTCGTTGCTTATATAGAGTTGAAAGATTTACAAAAACCACTTCGTTTTGGATCTTATTGCACAGAATGGATTACTCTTAGTGATCAATTTTATGGTCGTCATATGGAGAAAATTATGGAGAGAATAGCAGAGACGTTGGAAGGAAATGCGTACGTTGTTAAACATATCATGATTCAACTGAGTGTGTTTACATCCACGACTTTGTTTGATGCGCGACACATTGTGTAGATGCAATAAAGTTTTCTTTTCACTGAGTATTTTGTAATGGTGTATAGAGCAACATGAATCATTGCGCTTTGTGTATTACTATCGGGCTCTTTGTTAGATAAATGAATGCGTCTTTGTTCGAGAAAAGGGGCGTGTCACAACATGAGTCATTGCGCTTTGTGCATTACTATCAGGCTCTTTGTTAGATAAATGAATGCGTCTTTGTTCGAGAAAGGGGGTGTGTCACTCAAGTCTTTGTGAGGACTAGGACGACTTTGTAAGAGGGAAGGTTTCCACCCACGCAGTCAAAAGTTCACATGCAATAACTCTTTGTCACATAACAAAGACAGGGAAAACGAGAAAAGGGAAACGTATGTGATTGGAGCTAGGTCTGCTTATAAAACGGACGACTGAGCGCATGGCAATCATTTCCGTCCTTGCGCTAACCATGCAGTTGCTCGAAGCCATCAACGCCTCTGCTCTCGCACTGGGTACACTGAACTCCCTTACTTTAGCATCGGATAAAAATGCTTTCAATCAAAAGATAACTCATCATGGAGAAGCCGTAACCATAAAAACTCCAAGTCAACGGATAGATTATCTTAAGATTATGTCAACAAAGCATGGAGTGGCCGTGTGTGTGCCATTAGACTATTGGACACGGTTACAATTCAATACTCTTGAAACATTCCTGAAAGAAAATCTCACCATTCCCAAAGAAATTGTTCGACACAATGGGAAGCGGCCACAAGTTCCCATCATGGAAAGACCTTACATGTATGTGCATATGGACAGACACTGTCTCATCATCCATGAAAAGGAGGGCAGCGAATTCGACTTACTCAATTGCAAACCGCTCCCCATTTTGGGAAAAGGATTCTACTCCTTCGAAATTAAAATTCAAACCATCTACATGGGTCCGCGCAGGGACGGAAGGTTGTTTACGTTGAATCCCTATCTTGTCTCCATCACCTTTAAAAATGATGTCCATGTTGATGATGATGATCAACTACAGTAACACTCTCCACACACTGAGAACGCACCATCGGTCTTTATGAGACCACGGCCTAACGGCCACCGTATCAAGAAAGAAAATGTACACTCACCATGCCACACATGAACATGACTCTCTCTCTCCTTCTTTCTTAGGCATACCCTTCTTCACTCAAGTTTTAATCATGTGGAAATTATCAGCATGTCTCCATGTATCATGGAAAAGTCAGTGTGTTACATTTCATGATACGAAACGTCAACTTCAGATAACTCTAGAACGCTTTCATCTACGAAGGTTGCATCGCGCTATCCTATCCCACTCTTGCCGTGTCATTAACGTAGGAGACGGCATTGTATTTATTCGCATTCAAGAGATGATTCTACATAATGATCACTGCTACATTGTGATTCCAAAACCCTCATGGGAAAAGTATAAAAGGGAAGTTCACTCCACCCTCATGTCATTTGTGAGTCATGCGCCCCATCCGCATCATCAACGCCATGCGCGAAATGAATCTCAGAAGAGACATCGATTTAGAACAGTTGCATACCCATCTTCCCGATTCAGTCTATCATCGCGGTCGTCCGCAAATGTTGGTCATTCGCATGAGCAACGGTCGAAATCTTCAAATCTTTCGCTGCGGCAAAATCCAAGTCCTAGGAAACCTTTCTCATTTCGTGATGCAGTCCATGTGTTACGAAGTCGTCAAGAAAATGCGAACACTCATGCCTCATCTCCGCCTGAGTCCCCTGACATTGAAGAATATAGTAGTGTCTGTTCAATTGAAGATGTTAGTGAATCTAGCCAACATTAAAACCAGTAATCATTGTATATTTTATGAAACTGAACTCTTTCCTGCTGCTCTGATTCGGAAGTGGCATCCTGTACATATTGCAGTGTTTCACAACGGACATTGTATCATGACTGGTTTACGTGATATCAGTAAAGTAGCTGACATTGTTAAATCTTTAATGCGTTATCTGTATGAGTCACAGTTAATAGAATCGTGTTAATCACATGATGCGTTTTGAATGAGTCACCACAATGAACTATCGTCCACACACGTGTCGGTGAAAAGATCATCAACAAGGTTCTTCGCTTTATGATGAGTCAGTGCTATTTATAGACATGAAATGATGTCCACACACTCGTCGGTGAAAAGGTTGAACAAGACTGATTAGATTCGTATGACTGGTGCCTTACTCCTTCATGAATCAGAGCTATTTATAGACATGAGTCAACAAAGTGGTTGATGTTTCCTAAGCCGAAGAAATTGCCATGATGTTACATGCGTTGATGAGGATGTTAACTTACAAACTCTAACATGGTTATGACTTTATTTTATACTTTACCTATCTTGCAAATAGTGAAATACTTATGACTTCATTTTATATTTCACCTATCATACAAACTTTACAATCATCAACTTTATTTCTAACTTTGCAAACGTCAACTTTATTTCTAACTTTACAAACGTCAACTTTATTTCTAACTTTACAAACAGCGAAGTGATTCTAACTTCATTTATATTTCACCTATCTTACAAACAGTGATATGGTTATAACTTAATTTCTAACTTTACAATCATCAACTTTATTTCTAACCCTACCCATCTTACAAAATGATTAAAACTTTTACTTCTATCTATTGAGTGAGAATCCCATCTTTATGTCAAAAGGAAAACAACACAGTATGTACATGATATGTTATTCATCATCACAACCGATTTTCATAGCACCACACATAGTTAATACTGATGGTAGCAGAAAACAAAGTTTTTATATCTCACATCACCGGAGAAAACGAAGTCACTGATATGCAGGGAGAAAACAAAGTCACTCATGTGCAGGGAGAAAACAACGTCAGGAAAACCAGTTGATATGTAAGTCATGAGATGAAGTGATCAGGAGTTGGACGCATGTTCCAAGGCACTCACTCACAACGCCCCATAGAAAACGCCATGGAGTAAAAAGCAAAACATCAACCACAACAGAGAGGAAGCATTCATCATCAGACATCGCCGGACGGAGGAGGAGAAAGTTTCTGTCTCTTGGGTGGAGGTAGATGAGTGTCTGGATGGCCGTACGGTAATGAGGGGTTAGGACTCATCCAGCATCGCTTGTCTTCCCAAGCTGAGAGACCTCGTTTCCTAAACGTCGTTGTTCTGACTTGATGCGACTGAGATTTTAAAATGGTCATTTCTACTTTTTTGATTTTAAGTGAATCTAAGGCATCTTGAAAGTCCCTATGTGTCATTTTTCTAACGATTGACTTCGAGATACCTTTCGCCCGTTTTATAGAAAGCTCTGAGGATTTTAGCTTCATGGAGTACATCTTGGGGCGAAGCAAGATCATCTCCTCTATCTGTTTGCCAGCACACTCATCCTTGAAGCAGCCAAGCTTCGCTTTATTTGAGGTAGAGTAAAGCGGATGGTCGGTGGGATAGTTGGAACTATCAAACTTGGGTGCTAAATATTTTAAAATGTCTTCCTGCTTGACTTGGCTCGTAGTTGTCAAAGCTAGGAAGAAGCTGTCTGTATCACCTCCTACTAATTCCACACGTTGGAGCAGTGGACATGTCTTAAAAGTGTGGTAAAATAACTTGTACATTTCTAACTTGGAGTGATCCAAGACAGCTTGACCGACATAAATGGGCTTACAAAGTTCTACTTTAGATTTTAACATTTTAAAACCAGTGATGTCTTCGGAAATGACATCATGGTGGCAAAACAACGGCGAGCGACATAACTTGATACTCGTTTCCGGATCAGTTACGATGCGATAGTCCATGCGCTTTCTTACATCCTCCATGGTTTTACCAAAGAGGGCATTATTCTTAAATTTAAAGAAGTCCTTTTCGAAAGGATTCTTGGATTCAGCCCGTTTCTTGCTATTAAATTCTATATACGGTTTTAGAAAGGGCTTCTGCTTAAACTGGATAGCGCGATGGACTTTATCAAGTTGCATCCCCATACCTAGATAGAATTTGAGGATGGAATAGTGCACGATGTAATGCTGCTTGTTCAATTGGGTGAGCAACAACTTCCTAGTGGCTTTATACTTTAAGTCATTTTCCGCCTCATATTTATTATTGTGTTCTTCCATAAAGGGAGAGAACATATCTGGACTGACTATGCCAGATTCGGGTGCGAGAGGAAAGTCAACGGTCCTATTCTTAATGCAGTCTGGATAGATGAGGTCGACTTCAAATAAATAACCTATGTCGGCCTCATCTCCCAGTGCCATGATGTGTGCTGGATTGGAGAAGTATTCAATGTCATGGGGCTCTACCCACTGGAAGTCAGACTGTGGCAAAGGCTTGGAGAGTGCACTCCCATACAAATTATTTTGGTCTATGTACATTAAATGTGTGGTCGATCCTATGTCTTGGGTGTTGTTGACAACATGTTTGTTGACAAATGTTAAGCCACCCCTAATACCACGTTCAAATAACGTGTACATTTCTGCATCTTGCAGTAAATGAATGCTCTCTTTCGTCATCTTGAAGGCTGACTGATAGGACAGACCCGGCAGACTAACAAAATGGATGGGGTCTAAGGCGTCCTGTTCTAATGTGACTTTCCTAAAAGTCTCAAACACGTCAGCCAACAGATAGACGTCTAATTTTAAGTAGGCAAGCATGTAGTCACCAAAAGTGCGACATCCAAATTCTAACCATGCTTGCTCCGCATGCCCATAATCATCCAGCGAACAGTCCTCACCCGTCAAATCATTTTTAAATTTATCGATGGACGGAAGGGATGTCTCCTTCAATGTATCCATTGAACTAAAATAACTATAAGGAAACACCCCTTTCCGCCGTATCAGACTGTCACTTATGTTGGGATAGTCTTTCTTTAAATGTTGAGTGAGGGGAAGTGTTTCTAAATTATTAGCCAATGCGGCTAAGGAAGAAGACATAAACTGGAAACTGTCTAGAAACTTTATGTCATAGAAGACAGGCTTCCCCTCCTTCGTCTTATCGACTTGGACTTTAGCAGTGATGCACATAAATTTTTCCTTACTTTGTGCAATCACTTTAGATGACCAGGATTTCATTTTACCGAATCCATGGCGAATGATGATGTGAGCATCATAACATTTAAAGTTATGAAAGATGACGGGGAGCGTTCGCCGTTTGAGCCTAAGTCTCATATTGCATTTACTGCATAAGGCAGACCTAAATTTACCACTGAGATGGCAATGGTCCCTCACTTTCTTATGTTGCTGATCATCAAATGATGAACAGCAGCGGGGACATTCCGTGGTCTTATCAAATTTGATTTTATCGGCTTCTGTGAAGCACATGGGTTTCCTAGTTAGCTCCGTTTCATAGCGTTGATGAAAACGGGCTTTCCTATCTAAAAAGTTGAGGAAGTTTTCAACACACTCCTCGCCTTGCCACACATGCATCTTATTTTGGTTCCTATAATATGGATGCCAGACTTCATAGCAGGCAATGGCTGCTGGCTCATGACTTAGGTCTTCTTGTTCAATATAACATTCAATGTCCGCATAGATGGTACATATGGGACTGAGCTCATTGCCGTTTTCTTCATACCTATAAAATTTATCTTTGGGCATGACTTCCATTTGAAGTTTACCACGAGAGCACCACTCGTAATGCTCTTCAAAAAATGCTTTTGATGTGAATCGCCGTGTGCAGCGATCACAGTAATAATGTTTGTTATCATAACTTTGTTGGTGGTGATACAATCTAGAAATTTTAGGAATGCCACAATAATGCCATTCTGGGTGGTTGTCGCTATACACTAGGAGAAGATTGACAACCCGGTCGAAGTTACTTTGGCGATTATTATACCTAACGCCCTTCAGACCTTTTTCCCAGAGATGGATGACAATCTTAATATTATTCAATTTTTCAAATTGGGCGATGCCTTTAAAGTCTAATGTATTGACATCTAACCCATCAAACTTAAGCTCATCCTCCCATTCACGATACTTGGTGATTCGTTCACGATTTATACCTATGTCATTATAGTGAAGAATGGAGAGGACGGCATACTTGAAACACTGGGACTGACATTCTACATTGATGACAGCCTTTTTGTCAGCCAGTGCTTTGGGGAGGGTGAAACAACCACTCCCTTGTAAATTTTCTAAAAGATTTATTTTGATGTCTACCTTCTCTATCCCATCAAAGACCAGACCGCTGTCTCTTTCATTAAATTTATTTAAGTTGCTGACGAGATAGGTCGCATGTCTTTCTACCCACTCGTTTACATCACCTATGAGATCAGCAGCACAGGAGGCTATCCTAATGGTCACAGTGGACTCTACTTCTCCCGTGCTACTGTCTACCTTATTGAAACGAGCAGTGAGATAGAACATGCCCTTAAGTAAAAATCTATCTAAGCTCGCCAACATTTGATGAATTAAGCCTATGTTATTCATCAAGAAAGGATGAATGTCCTGCACAGCTTCAGAGCTTACTAACTCATAATCGCGAACGAGCCTCTCAAGGGAAAACTTGCTCAGCCTTAGAGTGACGTTGTTGTCAGTGTAAAGCTCAGTGGAATGAGTGTGACAGAGTGTGTGCGAAGAAAGAACAAACTCTGTAGGAAAGGTCTTCTGACACGAAGAACAGGAAAAGCCGACGTGCGATGAAGAATGCTTCCTACCTGTTGTTGTGGGTGGTTGCCTCACACTGCCACAGGAACCGCCTTCGATGTGGACTCGCAAGTTGGTGTTGTTGTAGAACGTGCGTCCACAACCTTCACACTTGGGCCGTTGAGGGATCGGCCGCCGCTTTCCTCCCCTGCAGGCACGGCCAGCAGTGTGACGTCTCAAACTGTAAGCTGAGGCGAAGACCCTGTCACACCGCTGGCATTGAAAGTCCTTCTTTTCGACTTCCATCTCCCTCTCCTCTCCGACGATCTCCAACTCCATTTCCTGCTCCTCCAACAATCTCTCCACCGACTTGACTGAGAGGAGAGGGAGGTCGGCCGCTGTAGGTGGTGGCGGCGATGCTGGGATGACGATGGGACGGGAGGGAACGTCACCGTCCAGGAGAACCGTCGCCAGATCTGTTGAGAAAAAGAGAAAAGAGATTAGTAACATGATCATCATTTCAAGTTTGAAGTCTTAGCCCCCCCCTATTTCCCAATCACGACTACTTACCATCTAAGGACTGTAGCTCCGGCAGCAAGGATGGACGCGGAGGAGGCAGGAGAGGGACACGGGCCGAAGGTGGAAGGGTCCTTGGCTTTGGTGTCGGAGGGATGTGGCGACGGGGAGCAGGGACTGGCACAGGTATCGGTGCTGGCGGCGGTGGAGGTGGGGCAATGGCCGAGGTCGATGGATGGTAGGGTGTTGTTTGGTTGGCAGTGGTGGTGGAGCGGGAAGGTAGGGCCGGAAATTCCTCGCGGTATTTCCGCCTCGCGGCTTCCTCCCACTTCTCCTGCCTTGCCAAATCTGTAGAGAGGAAAAAAGAGATGAGATTAGAGGTTGTGGAGACAACAATGATGGTGAATGAACTATACGGATACAGAAGTGCTAAAACATGACAGCATTAATCCATCAAAATACTTACACATTCCAAGTCGCTCGTAGGCTTGTCCGATTGCTTCTACAGGGACGGACTCCCCATTGACGAACGATTCTTGCACTGAAACGGAAGAAAAGAGGGTGGTGAGAGATTTCACCTAAACACATAATACATTTTTTTTTCGAAATGTTAGTTTCGGTTTTGAAAATCATGGAGTAGGGAGAGGTTAGGGGTCTTGTATTTCATTGAAAATTAATAAGGACATGATTCCTACCCTCTTGATGTTATTTAGAGGTTTATGAAAATTAATTCTTACGTTCAACACACACACACACACATGCAAACCAAATGATGTTAGTTAAAGAAATTTATTAGCACAACCTGTACCTCATCCTTGCCCCATTGCACAAAAACTTACATTGCTTAATCGTCTTCCTCTCCTTCTCAGCACAGACGCGATACTCTTCGATTTTCGTAAACTCCATTTTGGTAGATAAGGTTTAATTAGACTTTGTCAACGCAGATTTCAATCACTGAAAAGGAAAGATGAGAATCGTTTCATTTGCCTAGTCAACGTTTCTCATGGGAACAATCATTGAAGTAACATCTAATGAGTTACATTTCACTCTACTCCATATCATAAAGACTAACCTTTGTCGAATGGCTAAAGTACTCTGACCTGGCGAGAGAAAGCGTCACGTTGAGTATGAAGTCGAACGCCCAACATGAGCAACGGCTCAGAGGTTTCGGTCTAACAAACGACGAACAACCCGTGCAACGCAATCCCTCTACGGCAGTACCCACCGTCCCGAAGGAACGCTCGAGCAAAGGAGGTATTACAGCGATGATATGTTTTATGAGCAGAAGATGTGATAGCAAGAGACTATTCAACTTGATAGCAAGTCAAAACAACCTGATAGCAGGAGCTCACCGACACTCACCTTGTGAAAGATAAATGTGAAGAGCAGAGCTGGTGCACTGCCTTTTATAAGATTTTCCTAAGCGGTGAATGGATCAGACCTCTCGTCCAATCACAGACGAGCTAGATTTCCCGATGTGCGCACGCACATTTGTAACGCGTTATTGAAATCGTGTTAGGCAAAAATGTTGTTTAGCAATAGACTCAAGCATGGCACCTGAAGTCAATACATTGAAACATGATGATTGCACGATTCGTTTTCATCAAGAGTGCTTTGGAGGCTTAATACAAGATTACATCCTTGAGTTTCAAAGGGAGGAGACAGAATTGGAAGCATGTTTAGACTACACACGAAAAATATTTACGGAGTTGATATCTTATTTCAAAGACAGTCTCATCAAGGCTCATTTAACTGCACATGTCAATTACATTCATTTTCCAGAAGGTGAAGTAGCGGAAAGTGTTGATTTTCAATTTCGTTCCTATGGACAAGAATATGTTACTGATGCTTCTGAGTTTTATACACGACATCTGCGGAAGATTATTTCTCGTATGGACAACTTTCATGGTTACGGCGATCATTTGCTTCTGAATAAAATAAAGCATATTGTCATTGCTATTAGTAAAGTGGGTTTCAATGATGTTAAATCAAAGACCAAATAAAGTATTTTTTCATGATATTTGTGTTGTGCTAAACTTTCTAATGCTGCTGTGAGTTCAGTCAGTCATAAATTTCAATGATCAAACTTTTCTAACTATACATCAACCTGTGTTGTAGTAAAACTTTTACAAACCATGATACACTTTCTGACTAGACTTACGAATACAACGTCAATGATCAAACTTTATTTTCACAAACATCTTTATTTTCACAAACATGAGTTGTAGTAAAAACTAGTTGACTACACTAACTTTGCTTTTACAAACCATGATGCACTTTCTGATGACACTCACGAATAAACGTCATGATCAAACTTTACTTTCTCAAACGGGTGTCGCGGTAAAGAACTAGTTGACTACACTAACTTTGCTTTTACAAACCATGATACAGTTTCTGACTAGACTTACGAATAAAACGTTGATGATCAAACTTTCTAACTATACATCAACCTGTGTTGCAATAAAACTTTTGTACAATATGATAAAGTTTCTGACGATACTGACAAGAGCTTGTTCACTAGCGAAGAGAGAAGTCTGTTGTGTTGCGTGTGGCGCATGAATGTCCTCCCTTCATTCCATTCATCATTTTTCTTCCCCTCTGCATTCCATATCCGTAGATATGTGGCGGGCTTGGGACCGCTTTAGCTGCATTAGAAGGTTGGCCCTTAAGAGAGCCCATGGGTCGTTCTCGGGACGTGGGATGTGGTGGGCTTATGACTTTTTCAGTTGGCCTGCAATGAAAGAAGTAAGAATGAGAAAGATGGTACAATGTTATGTTCCAGTCATAATACTTACGAAATTTGTGCGGCTTCCTATAATCTACACGGATGTCCTCCTTGTGATGTATTTTGATGTGATAACATCGGACATCCGTGCAGTTAAAACATTCTTGTGAAGTATCAGGAGTCACATCTCCATAAATTAATGGCCGCTCCGGGACATAGCCCACCACAGGAATGTGAAGGGCGGTGACCGTTTCAGGCGACACTTCCGACTGCATACTCAACTGACGCTCCAACACTCTCACTCGTTCCATCGCCTCTTCCTTCAACTCACGCTCTCGACAGACCGACTTCTCACAACTCTCCAACTTCGACTCAAGCGTCTCCCTCAACTTTCTCTCATTCACCAACTTCTGCCTCGCCTCAAACAACTCTCTCTTCACACTCGCAAAGTCCTCCGACTCTCTCTTCAAGCGATCCCTTTCCACAGTCACTTCTTTCAACGTACACTTTGCAGCATTCAACTTTCCCTGCAACCTGTCACACTCATTCCTCACATTCCCATACGCCAGCGCATCATTCTTCGTCAACACCACTTTACTCGGCACACTCGACTGACTCACTCTCACAACACAATTAGGCATCACACGCTCATCTCTCGGCGACGATTGAGCCCGTGGCTTTGCCAGTGGCTCAATCGACGCGACAGCTCGCTCAAGCTCAACATCATCACTCAACCTCTCAACACACCCCTTCTTCGTTACAACGCTCTCCATAGCCTCATCGTCATCATCATCATCACTCTCGACAATCAACTTCCTCTTTACTTTACTCGCCACTTCATCATCATCCAAATCCACATTCACGACTGGGGAACGTACTGGTTCGCCTTGAACAAATGCGCTCCCCCGCTCACCACTCAACACTTGACTCATCATTTCCTTCCCAATCACACGCAGAGGACAATTGGCATGAGCCTTCACAAACTCGACATCATACGCACTACAACGAACATCACACCACACACAATACATCACCATCAACACATCATCATGCTTCATCTCACCCTTCGTCACTCTCGCCAAGACGTGGCGCCTGAAACGGTCACCGCGGAAGGGCATGCCGCAACTACACTTAAAAATTTGTGATTTTTTATTGCATTCCTTCGTCATTTTCAAACTGAAAAGAGAAGAAATAATGTGTTAAATTGAGACACATTTTAGTGCTCATAAGAGGAGATCGTTAAAGGATCTCATCTAAAGTCACAGCTTGATAAAAACGTTTATGTGAAGCTATTACTGTATCTGCATTAAGACAGAATAATCCTAAGTTCTAAATATTTCAAAGTTTGATAGCAAACTTCGACAGAGCACTCACCGTTCGTCTTACAACTTGAAACAGGAGTGAAGCCTAGAGAGAAGCAGTGACTTATATACCCTCCCGACACAAAGCCTTGCCTTGGTCTTTCTAAATTTAGTCATGCTTTTAACTTGACAACGACGCTTTTACCAAATTTGGACAACACATCGACAGTTACTGGGCTATCAGTCGTGAAGGCCCATGCTATACAAAGACAGAATCGATAGTCGCCCAGTGCTATCACAAAGACAACTTCGCTTAGAGGAAAGACAAGTTAAGCTGATGAATCCGTCACAGGCATTTCTCAGAGGGGATCTTATCCCAACTCCAAGACCTCGACCCACAAATCCAACCTCGAGCGGACAGAGCGTGCGTCATGTCACTGTGTTGGTATCCGGGCCCCGATTTTGACATGAAAATCGGTGGAGTTATTTACATCAGGAAACAAGTCTCGAGCCGAAGCTCGCCTCTGACAACTTTGTAAATGTCTTAGTTGAATTCAGCAGGGTCGAAAACCCCAGAAAACCTCCAAAACTAGTGAATTTAAATTTTTCAACTTTTTAGCACTACTTACAACATTTTATAAGTAGTCTATCACTTAAAGCAGGTCAATAGCAACCGAACCTTTTTTGAATCAAGTCAAACGGACTTGTAGAAGCAAAGTTACAAGCCTTTAAAGTTTTGGAGTCTTTTATGGCCTGGAGACGAAGGCCATCTCCTGGCGAACCTCTAAGTCTGACGCCTTAGCTGAGTTCAGCAATGAAATTTTCTAAGTCGGTTTCTTACAGAAACCGGGGATTTGGAATGTCCGAAGCTATCATCGGAGCTCAGAGAGACGACCTACCTCTGACAATCGCTCTCGTCTTAATGACAAGTCTCTGTCGGTTCCCAGCTTATATAGTGTGTGGCGATCAGCTGATGACGTAACACCCATCATCCAAAAACTTTAAACCCGTCTATCTCCGGTTCTAGTGCTCCGATTGACTCCAAATTTTGAGTGTCACGTTTTCTCGCTCTCCCCTTTCATTTAAGACATCCCTCGACCCTCTACGATGACCAGAAGCCGAGATGAAAAAACTCTGTCGTTTTTTCAAAAAGTTCCAAAATCTTGGAAAATGCACAAAAACTCGATTTTTAACAGGCTCTCATTTGGAAACGGAGCCTGTCACGCATCTGAAAAGAGGAGATCCTAGAGAACAAAGTGCGGTCTTGCCGCTAAAAGAAACCCGAGCTCTTCATTCACTTCCAATCCTCCACAATTCATCGTCCAAGTTGGCAAAAAAAAAAAAGCGACATTTCACATTTGGACTTGAAAAAATCCTAAGTGTCGAGACCACCGTAGTGAAAATTTTCGAAAAAATTTTTTGGACGAATTTCAACCTGAAACCTTGATAGAAGTTTGTTTCACATGATTCTGAACAACTTTGGTCTTTTCGACCAATTTAGTCAGTTGAGTCGTTGGGGGGGGGGCGGTTTTTTCACCGAAACTTCACCGACCCAACTTTTGACGACAAACACGATGGGATGGGTCTCGGAGCTCAATTCCAACATTTTGAAAATTTTTTTTTTTTTTCATGAAAAAATCCTAAGTGTCGAGACCACCGTAGTGAAAATTTTCGAAAAAATTTTTTGGACGAATTTCAACCTGAAACCTTGATAGAAGTTTGTTTCACATGATTCTGAACAACTTTGGTCTTTTCGACCAATTTAGTCAGTTGAGTCGTTGGGGGGGGGGGGGCGGTTTTTTCACCGAAACTTCACCGACCCAACTTTTGACGACAAACACGATGGGATGGGTCTCGGAGCTCAATTCCAACATTTTGAAATTTTTTTTTTTTTTTCATGAAAAAATCCTAAGTGTCGAGACCACCGTAGTGAAAATTTTCGAAAAAATTTTTTGGACGAATTTCAACCTGAAACCTTGATAGAAGTTTGTTTCACATGATTCTGAACAACTTTGGTCTTTTCGACCAATTTGGTCAGTTGAGTCGTTGGGGGGGGGGGGCGGTTTTTTCACCGAAACTTCACCGACCCAACTTTTGACGACAAACACGATGGGATGGGTCTCGGAGCTCAATTCCAACATTTTGAAAATTTTTTTTTTTCATGAAAAAATCCTAAGTGTCGAGACCACCGTAGTGAAAATTTTCGAAAAAATTTTTTGGACGAATTTCAACCTGAAACCTTGATAGAAGTTTGTTTCACATGATTCTGAACAACTTTGGTCTTTTCGACCAATTTGGTCAGTTGAGTCGTTGGGGGGGGGGGCGGTTTTTTTCACCGAAACTTCACCGACCCAACTTTTGACGACAAACACGATGGGATGGGTCTCGGAGCTCAATTCCAACATTTTGAAAATTTTTTTTTTTTCATGAAAAAATCCTAAGTGTCGAGACCACCGTAGTGAAAATTTTCGAAAAAATTTTTTGGACGAATTTCAACCTGAAACCTTGATAGAAGTTTGTTTCACATGATTCTGAACAACTTTGGTCTTTTCGACCAATTTGGTCAGTTGAGTCGTTGGGGGGGGGGGCGGTTTTTTCACCGACACTTCACCGACCCAACTTTTGACGACAAACACGATGGGATGGGTCTCGGAGCTCAATTCCAACATTTTGAAAAAATTTTTTTTTTTCATGAAAAAATCCTAAGTGTCGAGACCACCGTAGTGAAAATTTTCGAAAAAATTTTTTGGACGAATTTCAACCTGAAACCTTGATAGAAGTTTGTTTCACATGATTCTGAACAACTTTGGTCTTTTCGACCAATTTAGTCAGTTGAGTCGTTGGGGGGGGGGGCGGTTTTCTCCTCACGGACCCATTCCTCCCAACACATCCTTGGCCATGTCCCTCACACTGCATTTCACATTTTGCACTTGCAGCCGCCTGATGACTCCGCCTTTCACCATTTGCACTTGCGTTCAGCCTGATGACTCAGCATTTCACATTTTGCACTTGCGGCCGCCTGATGACTCAGCATTTCACAATTTGCACTTGAATTTGCAATGTGCTTACTACTGTGAGTGTTAGTTTTAGTGTATTTTCAATAAACGGGAATTTAAACTTTATGACCTTTTTCTGGAAAATACTTCTTTTTGAAGCTATGATTCTTGTTTCTTTTTGTTTTACTTTTTTAAAAAACAAACTTTACGTTTTTAACTTTTTTACACATGTTACCTGCAAAAAACAGACAAACTTGTTTTTCCGGCTAATATTGGCAGATACTTTCTGTTTACAGCTTTCAGTGTACGTTTTAACTTATTACAGTGTCGTTATTGATCGGATCCATGATGCGTATAAAACAAAACTTTTCACCATAAGTCAAACTATATTTGCAGAATTGACTCTACAACTGATGCATCACATGACAAAATACTAGGCAAACATAAAAAGGGGCAGCTAAGTTTCATGCTCATATATCGAATAGAAATGTAGAAAAAAACAACACGCATACCTATGTCATAAGCAGATAACAAAGAATAAAGGGGCCATCTTTGATCTCGCAATGATCACAATGAAAGTAAATTTTCCTAATATTCGCAAAGCATCGATTTCAAAATATGACAAAAACAATTTCACAGAACCTGACAGCCTGTCTAAATTATTTTGGATGAGCATACACTTCAACTGAAACCGCATGATACCACGTAGCAGAATCTTTGTAAGCGCAGTCTAATTGGTTAATATGAGGCTGTATTCTTTCGAAATGAAATTAGCCAATAAGATTGCAATGGTCTTGCAATGGTTCGCATGTTGTATCATACGGTTTGCATTGTAATCAAATTTGAAGAGCTATTGTCCTTTGGAATGACTTTTGAAAATAAATGACTTGGTACAAACATTACATGTACTCGCATCTGATAAATGAAGTTCGTAATTGATCTTCTGCTACCGCTGAATGAAATATTTCAATATTTCTAAGTCCCTATGGCCAATATGAAGAGTTCATGCTTCCTGAAAATAAACAATCTTCCAACATTCCCATGCTTCTGCAGCAGCACAATATAATCAAATCAACTACAATTAAAAATCTGTAAAATATGGACTAATTTTTCCACTAGTACAGTACATGTACATGTAATTCCAAAACACTGAAATTTCTGAATTACAAACACAGAAGACGCTTTAATCAATTGATGCAGCTATGGAACAAAGTTCAAACGAAAAAATAGCGCCTTAAAAATATGTGCTGATATGGAAATAGAACAAGTTGGAATCTCACGCAATACAATACTGAGAAAAACAAACTTGTTCATACAACCTCTCGAATCAAGGAAAGAATATGAAGTCTTTAATTAATACTGGGTACAAATATTCGGAGTGCTCCAAGATCAGTAGATATTCAGATCTGTAATGTGTTAGAATTATCATATAATGTCATTTATCATCAACGTTAATGGTGTCAAATCCATATAAAGTGCATATTGTTTACTAAACATTGCTTTTCGTGAGATAGAAACGCTAAATGCAGGTGATACACTAAGAGAACTCCCAATGCTCTACAATCCTAGAATCTGTCTGCTTGTGAAAAGAAATGTTTGATGACATCACACAAATCACAAACGGTGTGACATTTTCGGCAACCATGAGTAGTGACGGCACTGCATGCAAGTTTAATTTATCAATATGTACATAAATAGAGCGCTAACTACCAAAGTGACTGTTCGCTCAGTATCGATCACTTAGCACATTATTTGAGTAGCGTCAAGGTCAATGGGTAATTTGAGATGCTGTACTTTTCTCCTGAAGAATCAAAGCATATCCGCAAGCAACGTGTTTAGCAAATTACTGAGATTCGCATGGGGGCCAGTAGGGTTCTCAAGCAGTCTTTTAATCTGTGAAATAAACAATTCCTTCGCCAATTGAATCAGCATGTGCCTCCGACCTGGAGGAACTACATGCCTTTTCAGCATTCCGATGAAGCAATGAAGATATGGTCGTCGTATTTACACCAGTTGCACTAAGCATTTGACCCAACGGCCAACGCAGAGCTTTAGTTAGATCCGAGCACTGTTTTCATGGTTGATCGAAAGTGTCTATCCCTATCTTACAAGCATCATAATGCAATGTAATGTCAGGTTTGAATTTGTTTTCAACACTGACCTGTCATGAAGTTGGGATGCGATCTTTATAACGCTTTCTTCTTATTTGCCTGAGAACTGCACGAAGTACCTAACCTTTTGATTTAGGTGAATGTAAGTTTACTTGCCTATCACCGACATATATTTCCTTTAGTATCATTGGAGGAATTTCTCTGCCACCGCTTTTCAATGCACATGCGCTCGCGTTTGACGTCAATTTACTAACAATAGCTTTCCATAGCATCCGAACAATTAAAAAAACTGAGAAGGATTAATCTTGGCATAGTCTAGTTAAGTCACATAGACAAAGATCTTAAACATAAAGGAATTGAAGTTCATGAAAACAATTGTGGTTGGAATGGCAATCATTGACTGACATTAATTAATCGTCTGCAATTGTTTGATCAAAGAAATCGATTAACTGCACATTTTTGATGGCTTTGATCAACCAATTTTTGATAACTGATGCAAGGCTGCATCGTGGATGAGATTTCTTCCTAGTAAAAACGTTGTCAATGAGGGGATTTTAGGTCAGGAAATTCAATGGCGAACATCATTGTCTCATTGAGATTGTAGAGAAAATTTGCAGCAAGTGTTGGTTTCCAATTACAACAAAAGCTATTGTGAAATTGTATTGTCACTCAACCAACGTTGAGAAAAGATGCAATAATTTATATCTTTTGTGAAAATATTGTCACAATATATTTGATAAGCTATACTCCTTCTTGGCATGCATACGAAATATCGTCATACAAAGGATTATCCATCTTTTGCACATCGACTGTGTTATTTTAGATGATCTATCATCACGCACATCAAATTCGCGTGGGCTTAGTCATAGCAAAAATATGCAAAATAATTATAATCCTTTCATAACATACTATAATTTAGGATGTCTGAATATTTCCGTGGTTCTTTTGGTTCAAAGCTTTTGAATTAATCACAAATTTGCTTGACTGCAAGGGTCCAACAATTAACGAACACAATTTTGAGAAGCATCGATAAAATCGACACATTTGTCCGCAAATTTTAAAGCAATTCAATCATTTGATGTGTTAAAAGGATATTCACGATTTGCTTTACTATTTTCACTGACATGCATGTCAAAAGTTTTACTTTGCAGCTAGATCACAGATTATCGGTAAAAGTTGCGGACAATACACTGACGCGCTAAGCATTCTAAATTGGAAGTTCGCAATGATGAGTGGTGGAGAAATCGGAGCGTTTTTTCCGTAATTTCATCAAAGCTCTTTGCGCACCGTCGAATTCGCTACAATAAAGGTGGCATCACCCGAACAAAAATAGACATGAATTCCAAAGCCCGTCTGCTCAGATCTATCACTTAGTCACACCTCTATGTAATAGTGATAATTTCTAAGTCAAATCAGCCCAAGGGTCTGTCGTATAGATTTATTTAAAGAATTCCAAGCGGTGCACCCAAAAGGCTCACGGCGCTTAATGCACTGTACTTTGAAATCACAGGCTGCAAGAAGTTATCATGAATCATGTTTAAATGTCAGTGAACTACTCGAAACTCAAATATCTAGGTTGATACATCTGTAGTTCCTCACGCCAGATGTTATCTCTTCGGGACATTGGTTTGTCTTCAATGAGCAACAGCCTTCAGATTATCGAATACAGCGGGAGGGAAGAGGACCCATGCAAATTCATTAATTGATTGATAAGCATCGGCGAATTCAAATATTATTCTTCATAACACGCAATCGATTTTTTAGTTTCATTTACAGGAAATCTATTCAATTTCCTAGAGTATTTAATATTGTGCTCTCGACGTCGGACTCGAAAACCAAATGAGTGAAAGCATTTTGAAAGTGCATGTTATTGAATTTTTCAGCAAATTCCTTGCATTCATAAGCCTTGATATAAAATCCTCATTCACTTTAGTTTTTTCGTTACTCTATCTTTTTACAATCTGAATGTCTGCTACGAACGTTAGGAGCAAATGCAAGGGAAAATAAATCTTAAGAACAGGAGGTAAAGGTAAAAAGATTACAACCTTTAGAATCGAATGTTTTGAAGCATTTGTTTCAAATAAAATGATAAAGAATGAATAAAAACAGTCCTAGAAACGTTAAATAGCTTACTCGACTCAATACTCTAGGGAACGAAAGATGAGACAAAGTCCATTGTTCGATCCTTCTGCACAACCTTTGAACTTCAGATGGTAAGAAAATCGATAAGAATTCTGAGAAATCAATGGAGCAATTGATTTAATCAAAAACAAGTACCGATATAGGAAATAAACGGGTCAACAGTCAATTTTCATTCACATTTCAAGAGAACATTGGACCTCGGCAAAATGTTGTTAAATATTAGAATTGATGCTACAGACCAAATCAAGGCGACATTGGCAGACTCTCTCGGTGCGGCGCTGAAGTTGTTTCTCGCAGACCGACCTCTTTGCAGCTGGCAAACACCAGTATCTGAAAAGGATATATGAAGATGCTATTTTAGCAAAATTATTAATTCCATGCAGAGATTATATTCAAAATCTATGGAGATAAAATGCAATGATGTGAAAAAGTTCGAACATTCCTGCACCCTTCTGTGAGGGCAAGACATCAAAGAAAAGCACATATAACTGCAGCAAACGACTACTGTACATTTGCCGCAGATTTAGAAATTAGCAGGTATTCTATCAATCCGGAAGGGCAAGAAATGTAGAAATCGGAGATCGCCATGGGGCATCGACTCCTAGATACATGTAAAAAATTGTGCATAAGTAAGTAGTAAGTAAAACTCCACTTCTGGACCGCGCAAGATGGCCGCCATCGCTGACGTCCCCCCCTCTGGAACGGCAGAGGTTGTAGTCTGTCGTGGTGTGCCGGCCAGGTTGGTCCACGTTCACAAACTGTTCGCTGACTCCCCCCCCCCTCTGCAACGACAGAGTGTGAGAATCGGGTGAGTTGGTCCGACCGCCTGGTTGACGTGGGCGACCGTCCAGGTTGACGTGGGCGACCGTCTAGGTTGACGTGGGCGACCGTCTAGGTTGACGTGGGCGACCGTCTAGGTTGTCGTGGAGGGTGAAATGGCTGCCAGATTCGGATTCAGCGTAAAATTCTGCATCTGTGGTGTGATTTCCAGCTCAATCGGCGAGAAAAATTTTTCTTCAAAATTTTAACAGAGTTAGAATTTGGGACGTTTTGGTGTGTAGCGCCCAAACGAACCATCGGATGGGAAAACGGAGGCCAGATTCGGATTCAGCGTGAAATTCTGCATCGGTATGGTGAATTTGAACGCCATCGGAGAGAAAAAATTTTCGCTGACGTCCCCCCCCTCTGGACAGCTCGCTTCGATTTTGGCTTCTAGTGGACGGATTTTGTCGTGCCATAGCTCGTTTGAGAGCTAAGAGTGAGACAAATTCAGTGAAACAAACGGCTTGTTCATATCTGTCTTCGTTTAGATGTGAGACGCCATTTAAGATTTTGGGACATTGGCGAAAAACGACAGAGTTAGAATTTGGGACGTTTTGGTGTGTAGCGCCCAAACGAACCATCGGATTGGAAAACGGATTTCAGATTTGGAATCAGCGTGAAATTCTCTATCTGTATGGTGAGTTTCAAGTCAATCGGAGAGAAAAAATTTTCAACATTTTTCGAAAAAACGACAGAGTTAGAATTTTGGACGTTTTGGTCTGTAGCGCCAAAACGAAGCATCGGATGGGAAAACGGATTTCAGATTTGGAATCAGCGTGAAATTCTCTATCTGTATGGTGAGTTTCAAGTCAATCGGAGAGAAAAAATTTTCGCTGACGTCCCCCCCCCTCTGGACAGCTCGCTTCGATTTTGGCTTCCAGTGGACGGATTTAGTCGTGCAATAGCTCGTTTGAAAGCTAAGAGTGAGACAAATTCAGTGACACAAACGGCTTGTTCATATCTGTCTTCGTTTAGATGTGAGACGCCATTTAAGATTTTGGGACATTGGCGAAAAACGACAGAGTTAGAATTTGGGACGTTTTGGGCTGTAGCTTCAAAACGAACCATCGGATTGGAAAACGGATTTCAGATTTGGAATCAGCGTGAAATTCTCTATCTGTATGGTGAGTTTCAAGTCAATCGGAGAGAAAAAATTTTCAACATTTTTCGAAAAAACGACAGAGTTAGAATTTTGGACGTTTTGGTCTGTAGCGCCAAAACGAAGCATCGGATGGGAAAACGGATTTCAGATTTGGAATCAGCGTGAAATTCTCTATCTGTATGGTGAGTTTCAAGTCAATCGGAGAGAAAAAATTTTCGCTGACGTCCCCCCCCTCTGGACAGCTCGCTTCGATTTTGGCTTCCAGTGGACGGATTTAGTCGTGCAATAGCTCGTTTGAAAGCTAAGAGTGAGACAAATTCAGTGAAATAATCGGCTTGTTCATATCTGTCTTCGTTTAGATGTGAGACGCCATTTAAGATTTTGGGACATTGGCGAAAAACGACCGTTAGAATTTTTACGATGGCTGCCTACTGTAGCGCCAAAACGAAGCATCGGATGGGAAAACGGATTTCAGATTTGGAATCAGCGTGAAATTCTCTATCTGTATGGTGAGTTTCAAGTCAATCGGAGAGAAAAAATTTTCGCTGACGTCCCCCCCCTCTGGACAGCTCGCTTCGATTTTGGCTTCCAGTGGACGGATTTAGTCGTGCAATAGCTCGTTTGAAAGCTAAGAGTGAGACAAATTCAGTGAAATAAACGGCTTGTTCATATCTGTCTTCGTTTAGATGTGAGACGCCATTTAAAATTTTGGGACATTGGCGAAAAACGACCGAGTTAGAATTTTTGCGATGGGCTGCCTACTGTAGAGCCAAAACGAAGCATCGGATTGGAAAACGGAGGCCAGATTCGGATTCAACGTCAAATTCTACATGGAAGTGGTGCACTAGAACCGGAGATAGACGGGTTTTAGTGTTTGTGTGATGGGTATTACGTCATCAGCTGATCGCCACACACTATATAAGCTGTGAACCGAGAGAGACTTGTCATTCAGACGAGAGATTGCCAACGGTAAGTCGTCTCTCTGAGCTCCGATGATAGCTTCGGACATTCCAAATCCCGAGTTTCTGTAAGAAACCGACTTAGAAAATTTCATTGCTGATATCAGCTAAGGCCTCAGACTTAGAGGTTCGCCAGGAGATGGCCTTCGTCTCCAGGCCATAAAAGACTCCAAAACTTTAAAGGCTTGTAACTTTGCTTCTACAAGTCCGTTTGACTTGATTCAAAAAAGGTTCGGTCGCTATTGACCTGCCCTAAGTGATAGACTACTTATAAAATTTCATAAGTAGTGCTAAAAAGTTGAAAATTTTAAATTCACTATTTTTGGAGGTTTTCTGGGGTTTTCGACCCTGCTGAAGTCAATGAAAGCATTTTTAATGATGTCTGAGCCAGTCTTCTCATGGTATAAGCGGCTTTTCACTGAAAGCGAGCAAGACACGGAGAGTTTTGCTGTAATATTCCACTGACAGGGTGTTCCTTCGGGACGGCGGACGATGCCGTAGTGATAAGTGTGGCAAGGGAGTGTGTCATAGTTTAGACCGTAACCGCTGGGACAACTCATGTCTCATGTTGGGCATTTGACACAGTTCTCAACGTAGCACTTTGAACGCCAATCGGTTGAGTCTTAGCTATCTTGTCATGGGTGGCCTCTAAACATCTCCATTGCAAAACGCTGGTGAATCAAGCTCTCTACGGCTTGCTATCAAGCTGATCAAAGCAATAACTTGGGATGCTTCCTCAAGGTTTTCAAGTATGCTAAGTTCAAATGTGCTATCAGATTTCAAATTTAACTAAGTCTAAGGCAGCTTTGAGGGGTTAGATCCCAGCTACTGTTCACTACCTTTGACTCGGCGTTGCTGTTACCACTTCGGGGCAGTGACAATGATGTCTTCAGCTGTAAATAGCGGGTATCGGGGAAGATCTCTCACTTCCCTAGTGATCAGTACAAGGCCTTCGGGCTGTCGACGGGATCGAGTGCCACTCACTACACTCAAATCTATCATTCCTCACTAAGTGTAAATTATTGACTATACATTTGTCCTGCTATCAGGTTATTTTTGACTTGCTATCTAGTTGAATAGTCTCTTGCTATCAAGAGATTCACTTCTGCTCATAAAGCACATCATCGCTGTAATACCTCCTTTGCTCGAGCGTTCCTTCGGGACGGCGGGTACTGCCGTAGAGGGATTGTGTTGCACGGGTTGTTCGTCGTTTGTTAGACCGAAACCTCTGAGCCGTTGCTCATGTTGGGCGTTCGACTTCATACTCAACGTGACGCTTTCTCTCGCCAGGTCAGAGTACTTCAGCCATTCGACAAAGGTTAGTCTTTATGATATGGAGTAGAGTGAAATATAATTCATTAGATGCCCCTTCAATGATTGCTCCCATGATAAACGTTGATGAGACAAATGAAATGATTCTCATCTTCCCTTTTCAGTGATTGAAATCTACTAACACACTACCGTATATTCGTCCACTATGGGGCAAGACATGATAGAGCCTCCACGCGGTTTGCCCTGGGCAGTCTTTAGACTGGTGAATACTATCATTAAGTTGAATCTGCTATCAGTCAACTTGAACGTTGCAAATGAAGTTCGGTGTAATACTTCCTTTCGACGGGCGTTCCTGTAAAGGGCGGCGGTGAAACCCGTAGCTATGTATACCGCAAGGGACATTCGGCAATGGTCAATCTTGTTAAACCTCTCTGCGTCATGTTTGCAAGTGATTGCTTCTGTCTCAACGTAGTATGCATTCGCGCCAGGGCGACATTTAGCCAACTGTCGAAGGTTGCCTTATAAACTATCCATTGCATACGTTATGAGAACCATGAGTTCTACCTACCTCTATCAATGAGACGAATTGATGAATGGAATGAAATGGGAGGACACTCACGCGCCACACGCAACATAACACACTTCTCTCTTCCGTAGTCTAACAAGCTCTTTACACATGGATCGCAGTCGATTGCTATCCCAGAATCATGTAAGCTATCTTAATTTTATCTAACACTATTTCATCTATCATCATCGCCCATATGAAATGTTATAAGAATTGCAAGTTAAACTAAGTGTGCTACTATTTCCAAATGAAAAAGTATACATGATTAAATCATCCACTGAAGTCCCATTCAAGTAAGTCAGTATGAAAGCAAAGATAATACAAAATAAAAATTTATTATGGTATGTATTTCAAAAGGTCTTCATCGTCAATATCGTCCCAGAGTCTGCCTTCACACAGATCACAAAAACAGTTCACTTGCTTCAATCGTTCTTCTACCGCGAGCCTCACTTTGTCGATGTACTCCCACTCCGCCATAGTTCGTGGCTGGGAGTTAGGGGTGTACCACTCCCATAATTGATGGAGGAATTTCGTGCTGGTGATCTCCATCACATCGTCAGTATCGTACTGGAGATACTTCCACCTCACGCCTGTTAAGTCGGGACACTCCTTCTCACATACACTCTCCTCTTCCTCGTCCGCTGGTAATGACAACTTTCTGATATTGTCGAGTCGGTATATTTTCTCCACCTTCCCCTTCGTTGGAGCGTTTGGTGCAACGAGCGCCTTTGGTGTTGAGCATGGAGAAGAGAACTCCAATGTAGTGTTCGGTGTTGTCGGAGGGCTTGTCATGTTGACTGTGAATAATGACTTTGAAATGTTTTCTAATTCTTAAGTATCAACAAGCAACCAATCAGAATGAACAGCCAATGAATGATGAATATGAAAGTATATATGCAAAGTGACATTCGTGTCATTTCACTCTGTCTTTGAGACGTATAAGTGAACTGCTCTCTCGTGAATTCCAAATTTGAGTGAAGTCTCTATCTTGTTGAAGTATCAAGCTTAAACTTGATTTCGTTGAAATGGTAAGTTGAAAATTTCTTCACTCATCTCCCTCAAACGTGTGGCTAATAGCATCTTCCTCAATTTCAGGCATCAACTTCATCACCAACGCCCTCCTTTCTCGAGGAAAGTTTAGAGTCGTTGAGTCAAGGTAGGTTGTAACAATACACTGAGACTTGAACAGAGATGATAGAATGATTTCTCTTTCAGGTGATGTGAGTTCCAGCTCAGGACTCTCGCGACAAGGCAACGAGTGGGAATGTGCCGACTGCGGACATATGTTTACAAGGAAGCACAGTCTCCTTCGACACATCAAACAACGTGTGTGTCAACGCAAAGCGGCATCAATCTCCGGAGGTGAAGTTGATTCTGACGATGACATCTCCTTTCCTTGCGATTTGTGCCCTCTTTCTTTTGATAGTCACTTTCAGCGATCTTCGCACAGACTTCAACACACGCATGCAAATGATCAGTACACCAACGGTACCTCTACCATCTCCCTCATTAATGTTTCACATAATAATTTAGTACGCGACTACTGCATGGAGTCCAATACTCAAATTGTAGATTTTCCTGAGTGGCTCCTTCAAAATTCTAACATTATCGAAGCGCTCTTCAACAATTTAGACAATTTTAGAATGAAGGCGCTCATCTACCTTCAACTAAAATATATTAAAATAGATTTTCAAACGGGTCAAGTGACGGAGAGAATACAGTTTCATGTTCCTTCCTCTTCCGCAACCGAAGTTGTAGACTGCGAGTCTTGGCTAAATTTTCACATTCAATGTTTAAAATCAAATGTAGATAAATTCAATGAACGCGACAGCGCTCTCATTTTTGATGGTGTGGACTCAGCCATATTCAAAATTTCCCTATTAGAAAGTCATGCAGCTCGAGGCACATTTAAACTACCAAAAACGTTGTATAATAAGAAAGCTGTCATCAATGTTGATTGTAAATCACAGTGTTTCAAATATGCAGTCCTATCCATCCTTCACTATAATGATATCAACGCGCATCGAGATCGCACCTATAGCTATAGACAGTGGGAGGATGAACTAGACTTTGAAGGTTGTGATAGTAACAACATGAAAATCAAAGATGTAGAAACGTTCGAAAAACATAATCAGATTAAAATTGTCGTTCACGTGTGGGAGAAGGGGTTGAAGGGTGCCCGCTATAATTCACGTTCAACTTGTTATGAACGTGTAGTCAACCTCTTATTAGTAAAACAAGATGATAGCGAGGAATGGCACTACTGTGGTATTCCCAAAATCTCTCGCTTGTACACTCACTTGGGGCACTCTAAAAGAGGTGAACATTTTGTATGCGACCGCTGCATCCGCTCCTTTTGGAGTAAAGATAAATTTGAAACTCACTATGAATGGTGCAAGCGAGGTAAATTACAAATGGAACGCATGCCCAAAGATAAAATATTTTCACATAGGGATAATGGTGACGAATTAAGTCCCCTGCGTATCATTTACGCAGACATAGAATGCTACATTGATGATATCATCCACAAGCCAGCAGCCATATCCTGCTATGAAGTATGGCATGACCACTTTAGGAATAGACAAAACAAAATGCATACTTGGCAAGGTGAGGATTGTATTTACCAATTCCTACAATTCCTCGAACAGGCTGTAAAATTTCAACAATCATATGATTCCCAATTGCAGCGTAACTCACTACATATGTCAGATGAAGACAAACAGAAATTTGAAAGTTGCACATCGTGCCCTAAATGTCATAAAACGTTTGATGATGATAAAATTAAGAAAGTGCGTGATCATGATCACATCACTGGTAAATTTAGAAACGCACTCTGCTCCAAATGTAACTTTTCACTTAGGTTGAGACGTCGTGTACTACCCGTCATTTTTCATAACTTTAAGGGCTATGACAGTCATATGCTCATAAAAGGAGGGTTGAGCCAAATGAAATCGTGGCAGTTCAATGTTATAGCACAAACGAGAGAAAAATTCATGGCAATGACAGCAAAAGTACCAGTAGATAAAACTAAAGAAAATAAGACAGTCTTCTTCGAAATAAAATTTTTAGATTCATTTCAATTCATGTCAGCGTCACTAGCTTCTCTCGTTCGAAATCTCAAGTTTCTTCCCATAGTCAAACTTTGAAGAAACACTATCCAAACTTAACGGATGACATGATCACTCGCAAAGGAGTCTTTCCCTATGCGTATTTTAGCTCAATGTCTAAACTAAATGAAACAACCCTTCCTTCCATTGACAAATTCAAAAACGATTTGACGGGTGAAGATTGTCCAGTAGAGGACTATGAACATGCTCAAGAGGCATGGTTAAAATTTAATTGTAAAACGTTTGGCGATTATATGATCGCTTACTTAGAATTAGATGTCATTTTGCTGGCTGATGTCTTTCAGGAATTTCGACGAGTGGCATTAGAAGAAGACAAATTAGATCCTATCCACTTTGTCAGTCTACCAGCCATGTCCTTTAAATCAGCCTTTAAAATGACTGGTGAGACCATTCATCTCTTACAAGACCCCGAGATGTATAATATATTTGAGCGCGGAATACGCGGTGGTCTCACATTTGTAAATAAACATCATATAAAATCTAAAACAGTAGGTGATGATCATATCCACCTAAAGTACTATGACCAAAATAATTTATATGGCAGTTCACTGTCTAAACCACTACCTCATTCCGAGTTTAGTTGGTTAAAACAAGATGAGCTTGAGTATTACTCCAACCCTTCAAACATACTGAAGATTCCAGATGAAGGTGATTGGGGATATTATTTTGAAGTGGATTTGATTTATCCAAATAGTATTAAAAATAAAACTGCTGATTTCCCACTCGCACCTGAATCTGGTGAAGTGACTGAAGATATGTTTTCACCATTCATGTCACAATTTCATAATAACTTAACAGAGTGTGGACAGCCAAGGTACAAACCATGCCGCAAACTTTTACTCACCCAATATGATAAGAAAAATTATCTCGTACACTTCTGCATACTAAAATTCTATTTAGAAATGGGCATGCTTCTAAAGTCAGTTCGCCGCATTATCAAATTTAGACAGAAAGCCTTCCTCAAACCCTACATAGATAGTAACAGTCAAAAACGTGCACTCGCCCAAAATAATTTTGAAAAAGATTTTTATAAATATAAGAATAATAGTCTTTTCGGAAAGACCATGGAGGATGTTAGAAAACGCATAAACTACAAACTAGTCACTGATGATCAAAAATATCACAAATTGACCTCATCACCTCTTTTCATTGATAGAGACATTATCGATGAGGATCTTGTAGGTGTTAAAATGATAAAATCTGAAGTTGAGTTGTGCAAGCCCATCTATATTGGCCAAGCTGTACTAGATTACTCTAAGCTTGAAATGTACCAACTCTTTTATAAAATACTAAAACCATGTCCTCTCGTAAAAGAGGTTCGTTTGTTGGGTGGTGATACAGATAGTTTCTTCTTAGGTATTACCACTCAAAAAGATTTAAATTTTAATGAAGTAGCTAAGTCATTAGAAAAATATTTCGACACATCTAACTACAATCCCGCTCATCCACTCTTTTCCATACAGAATAAAGCCAAACTTGGTTGTTTTAAGGATGAAACAGCAGGAAAGGAAATAGATGAAATGATTCTCCTCCGCCCTAAAATGTATTCCATGAAATTAAAAGAATGTGCAGATAGTATTAAGCGTGGTAAAGGTATATCAAAATCAATTGTCCAAAAAATGAAACATCGGTCCTATAAGAAGGCCTATAAAAATAAAAATATAACGTTTGTCAATATGACAATCTTAAAATCACAAGTTCATACTGTGAAAACGTACACATTTAAGAAACGAGCGCTTTCTGCATGGGAGGATAAGAGGTGTTGGATAGGACATAACACATCTCTTCCACATGGACATCCTGATACAAACATACCTCCACGCAAAAGAATAAAACTCACGCTACCACATTCAGGAGATGTATTGACATAATCAACTTTAACTCAGTATTTTGATGTTGCTTTTTGTAGATATACATGGTTGTTTTACGTATCGCATGAGATCGTTTCTTCCTTGTGAATATATGCCTACAGTTAGCCCATTCCCCCTATATCTGTGAAAAGACTTTTTCATACGCATATTTTTATTTCAATAAACATATCACAATGACTTCACTTTGTTTTCCGAAACACTAAAGTTACGAGGGATTTAGTATCTTTCACATGGATGCACTCTTGTAAACCATTGGTAATTTTGATAGCAATAGAGGGTATAGTTTGTTTGACGACGGGGTGATAGAAAATAGATTCAAACATCTCGACTATTCCATATGAAGCGTCTTTATCATGAATGAAATCACGTAAAATGTATTCTTTTTTCTCACCAACAGAAATAGGTAGAATCAAATCACTTTGGAGCGATCATATCTTTTTCAAATGACTGTGGAACATTGATTTCCATGATGAAGATTTAAACGGTTAGATTCGATGACGAACAAGATTTACTAGTTTGCAAGTTAAACTAAGCGTTCTATTATTTGTAAATGAAAGATATAGTTTCAACAGTTTACAGATTAAAAATAAAGTTTCAATAGTGTATGTGTTAGAAATAAAGTTTAAGCTGTTTGTATGTTAGAAATAAAATAAAGTTTCAAGAGTTTACAACTTAAAAATAAAGTTTCAACAGTGTGTACGTTAGAAATAAAGTTTTATCTGTTTGTAAAATGAGATTGTAGGATTTACTAGTTTGCAAGTTAGACTAAGCGTTCTACTATTTGTAAATGAAAGATATATTTCAACAGTTTACAGATTACAAAATAAAGTTTCAATAGTGTTTATGTTAAAAATAAAGTTTAAGCTGTTTGTGTGTTAGAAATAGAATAAAGTTTCAACAGTTTGTCGATTAAAAATAAAGTTTCAATAGTGTGTACGTTAGAAATAAAGTTTTATCTGTTTGTAAAATGAGATTGTAGGATCTACTAGTTTGCAAGTTAGACTAAGCGTTCTACTATTTGCAAACGAAAGATATGGTTTCAACAGTTTACAGATTAAAAATAAAGTTTCAACAGTGTGTACGTTAGAAATAAAGTTTTAGGCATTTGTGCGTTAGAAATAAAATAAAGTTTCAACCGTTTACAAGTTAAAGATGAAGTTTCAATAGTGTGTATGTTAAGAATAAAGTTCTATCTGTTTATATGTTAGAAATAAAAATGAAGGTTCACCAGTTTACAAGTTAAGAATAAAGTTTTATCTGCTTGTATGTCAGAAATGAAATAAAGTTTCACCAGTTTAAAAGTTAAAAATAAAGTTTCAATAATGTGTACGTTAGAAACAAAGTTTCAATAGTTTACAAGTTAAGAATAAAGTTTCAATAGTGTGTATGTTAAGAATAAAGTTCTATCTGTTTATATGTTAGAAATAAAAATGAAGGTTCACCAGTTTACAAGTTAAGAATAAATTTTATCGGCTTGTATGTTAGAAATGAAATAAAGTTTCACCAGTTTACAAGTTAAAAATAGTTTCAATAGTGTGTACGTTAGAAATAAAGTTTCAATAGTGTGTATGTTAAGAATAAAGTTTTATCTGTTTGTATGTTAGAAATAAAGTTTCAACCGTTTACAAGTTAAAAATAAAGTTTCAATAGTGTGTATGTTAAGAATAAAGTTCTATCTGTTTGTATGTTAGAAATAAAATGAAGTTTCATCAGTTTACAAGTTAGGAATAAAGTTTTATCTGTTTGTATGTTAGAAATAAAACAAAGTTTCAACCGTTAACAAGTTAAAAATAAAGTTTCAATAGTTTGCAAGTTGAAAAATAGAGTTTCAACAGTGTGTACGTTAGAAATAAAGTTTTAGCTGTTTATATGTTAGAAACAAAATAAAGTTTCAACAGTTTACAAGTTGAAAAATAGAGTTTCAACAGTGTGTACGTTAGAAATAAATGAAAGTAAGAACTTCATCGTATAAGTATTCAAAGCATGTTTTGTAAATCAAATGTGTGTAGTCCTGACATGATAGAATCAAGCTTAACAAACGCGGAACTTGACAAACGCGTTTGTTAAGCTTGATTCTATCATGTCAGGACTACACACATTTGATTTACAAAACATGCTTTGAATACTTATACGATGAAGTTCTTACTTTCATTTATTTCTAACGTACACACTGTTGAAACTCTATTTTTCAACTTGTAAACTGTTGAAACTTTATTTTGTTTCTAACATATAAACAGCTAAAACTTTATTTCTAACGTGCACACTGTTGAAACTTTATTTTTAACTTGTAAACGGCTGAAACTTTATTTCTAACGCACAAAGCGCTTAAACTTTATTTCCATCATACACACTATTGAAACTTTATTTTAATCTGTAAACTGTTGAAACGATATTTTTCATTTACAACTAGTAGAATGCTGAGTCTAACTTGCAAACTAGTAAATCCTACGATCGTACTTTACAAACAGATAAAACTTTATTTCTAACGTAGACACTGTTGAAACTTTATTTTTAACTTGTAAACGGTTGAAACTTTATTTCTAACGTACACACTATTGAAACTTTATTTTTAATTTGTAAACTGTTGAAACTTCATTTTATTTCTAACATACAAGCTGATAAAACTTTATTCTTAACTTGTTAACTGGTGAAGCTTCATTCTATTTCTAACATACAAACAGATAAAACTTTATTCTTAACATACGCACTATTGAAACATTAGTTTTAACTTGCAAACTATTGAAACTTTATTTTTAACTTGTTAACGGTTGAAACTTTGTTTTATTTCTAACATACAAACAGATAAAACTTTATTCCTAACTTGTAAACTGATGAAACTTCATTTTATTTCTAACATACAAACAGATAGAACTTTATTCTTAACATACACACTATTGAAACTTTATTCTTAACTTGTAAACGGTTGAAACTTTATTTCTAACATACAAACAGATAAAACTTTATTTCTAACGTACACACTATTGAAACTTTATTTCTAACGTACACACTATTGAAACTATTTTTAACTTGTAAACTGGTGAAACTTTATTTCATTTCTAACATACAAGCCGATAAAATTTATTCTTAACTTGTAAACTGGTGAAACTTCATTTTATTTGTAACATATAAACAGATAGAACTTTATTCTTAACATACACACTATTGAAACTTTATTCTTAACTTGTAAACTATTGAAACTTTGTTTCTAACGTACACATTATTGAAACTTTATTTTTAACTTTTAAACTGGTGAAACTTTATTTCATTTCTGACATACAAGCAGATAAAACTTTATTCTTAACTTGTAAACTGGTGAACCTTCATTTTTATTTCTAACATATAAACAGATAGAACTTTATTCTTAACATACACACTATTGAAACTTCATCTTTAACTTGTAAACGGTTGAAACTTTATTTTATTTCTAACGCACAAACGCCTAAAACTTTATTTCTAACGTACACACTGTTGAAACTTTATTTTTAATCTGTAAACTGTTGAAACCATATCTTTCGTTTACAAATAGTAGAACGCTTAGTCTAACTTGCAAACTAGTAAATCCTACAATCTCATTTTACAAACAGATAAAACTTTATTTCTAACGTACACACTATTGAAACTTTATTTTTAATCGACAAACTGTTGAAACTTTATTCTATTTCTAACACACAAACAGCTTAAACTTTATTTTTAACATAAACACTATTGAAACTTTATTTTGTAATCTGTAAACTGTTGAAACTATATCTTTCATTTACAAATAGTAGAACGCTTAGTCTAACTTGCAAACTAGTAAATCCTACAATCTCATTTTACAAACAGATAAAACTTTATTTCTAACGTACACACTGTTGAAACTTTATTTTTAAGTTGTAAACTCTTGAAACTTTATTTTATTTCTAACATACAAACAGCTTAAACTTTATTTCTAACACATACACTATTGAAACTTTATTTTTAATCTGTAAACTGTTGAAACTATATCTTTCATTTACAAATAATAGAACGCTTAGTTTAACTTGCAAACTAGTAAATCTTGTTCGTCATCGAATCTAACCGTTTAAATCTTCATCATGGAAATCAATGTTCCACAGTCATTTGAAAAAGATATGATCGCTCCAAAGTGATTTGATTCTACCTATTTCTGTTGGTGAGAAAAAAGAATACATTTTACGTGATTTCATTCATGATAAAGACGCTTCATATGGAATAGTCGAGATGTTTGAATCTATTTTCTATCACCCCGTCGTCAAACAAACTATACCCTCTATTGCTATCAAAATTACCAATGGTTTACAAGAGTGCATCCATGTGAAAGATACTAAATCCCTCGTAACTTTAGTGTTTCGGAAAACAAAGTGAAGTCATTGTGATATGTTTATTGAAATAAAAATATGCGTATGAAAAAGTCTTTTCACAGATATAGGGGGAATGGGCTAACTGTAGGCATATATTCACAAGGAAGAAACGATCTCATGCGATACGTAAAACAACCATGTATATCTACAAAAAGCAACATCAAAATACTGAGTTAAAGTTGATTATGTCAATACATCTCCTGAATGTGGTAGCGTGAGTTTTATTCTTTTGGGTGGAGGTATGTTTGTATCAGGATGTCCATGTGGAAGAGATGTGTTATGTCCTATCCAACACCTCTTATCCTCCCATGCAGAAAGCGCTCGTTTCTTAAATGTGTACGTTTTCACAGTATGAACTTGTGATTTTAAGATTGTCATATTGACAAACGTTATATTTTTATTTTTATAGGCCTTCTTATAGGACCGATGTTTCATTTTTTGGACAATTGATTTTGATATACCTTTAGCACGCTTAATACTATCTGCACATTCTTTTAATTTCATGGAATACATTTTAGGGCGGAGGAGAATCATTTCATCTATTTCCTTTCCTGCTGTTTCATCCTTAAAACAACCAAGTTTGGCTTTATTCTGTATGGAAAAGAGTGGATGAGCGGGATTGTAGTTAGATGTGTCGAAATATTTTTCTAATGACTTAGCTACTTCATTAAAATTTAAATCTTTTTGAGTGGTAATACCTAAGAAGAAACTATCTGTATCACCACCCAACAAACGAACCTCTTTTACGAGAGGACATGGTTTTAGTATTTTATAAAAGAGTTGGTACATTTCAAGCTTAGAGTAATCTAGTACAGCTTGGCCAATATAGATGGGCTTGCACAACTCAACTTCAGATTTTATCATTTTAACACCTACAAGATCCTCATCGATAATGTCTCTATCAATGAAAAGAGGTGATGAGGTCAATTTGTGATATTTTTGATCATCAGTGACTAGTTTGTAGTTTATGCGTTTTCTAACATCCTCCATGGTCTTTCCGAAAAGACTATTATTCTTATATTTATAAAAATCTTTTTCAAAATTATTTTGGGCGAGTGCACGTTTTTGACTGTTACTATCTATGTAGGGTTTGAGGAAGGCTTTCTGTCTAAATTTGATAATGCGGTGAACTGACTTTAGAAGCATGCCCATTTCTAAATAGAATTTTAGTATGCAGAAGTGTACGAGATAATTTTTCTTATCATATTGGGTGAGTAAAAGTTTGCGGCATGGTTTGTACCTTGGCTGTCCACACTCTGTTAAGTTATTATGAAATTGTGACATGAATGGTGAAAACATATCTTCAGTCACTTCACCAGATTCAGGTGCGAGTGGGAAATCAGCAGTTTTATTTTTAATACTATTTGGATAAATCAAATCCACTTCAAAATAATATCCCCAATCACCTTCATCTGGAATCTTCAGTATGTTTGAAGGGTTGGAGTAATACTCAAGCTCATCTTGTTTTAACCAACTAAACTCGGAATGAGGTAGTGGTTTAGACATTGAACTGCCATATAAATTATTTTGGTCATAGTACTTTAGGTGGATATGATCATCACCTACTGTTTTAGATTTTATATGATGTTTATTTACAAATGTGAGACCACCGCGTATTCCGCGCTCAAATATATTATACATCTCGGGGTCTTGTAAGAGATGAATGGTCTCACCAGTCATTTTAAAGGCTGATTTAAAGGACATGGCTGGTAGACTGACAAAGTGGATAGGATCTAATTTGTCTTCTTCTAATGCCACTCGTCGAAATTCCTGAAAGACATCAGCCAGCAAAATGACATCTAATTCTAAGTAAGCGATCATATAATCGCCAAACGTTTTACAATTAAATTTTAACCATGCCTCTTGAGCATGTTCATAGTCCTCTACTGGACAATCTTCACCCGTCAAATCGTTTTTGAATTTGTCAATGGAAGGAAAGGTTGTTTCATTTAGTTTAGACATTGAGCTAAAATACGCATAGGGAAAGACTCCTTTGCGAGTGATCATGTCATCCGTTAAGTTTGGATAGTGTTTCTTCAAAGTTTGACTATGGGGAAGAAACTTGAGATTTCGAACGAGAGAAGCTAGTGACGCTGACATGAATTGAAATGAATCTAAAAATTTTATTTCGAAGAAGACTGTCTTATTTTCTTTAGTTTTATCTACTGGTACTTTTGCTGTCATTGCCATGAATTTTTCTCTCGTTTGTGCTATAACATTGAACTGCCACGATTTCATTTGGCTCAACCCTCCTTTTATGAGCATATGACTGTCATAGCCCTTAAAGTTATGAAAAATGACGGGTAGTACACGACGTCTCAACCTAAGTGAAAAGTTACATTTGGAGCAGAGTGCGTTTCTAAATTTACCAGTGATGTGATCATGATCACGCACTTTCTTAATTTTATCATCATCAAACGTTTTATGACATTTAGGGCACGATGTGCAACTTTCAAATTTCTGTTTGTCTTCATCTGACATATGTAGTGAGTTACGCTGCAATTGGGAATCATATGATTGTTGAAATTTTACAGCCTGTTCGAGGAATTGTAGGAATTGGTAAATACAATCCTCACCTTGCCAAGTATGCATTTTGTTTTGTCTATTCCTAACGTGGTCATGCCATACTTCATAGCAGGATATGGCTGCTGGCTTGTGGATGATATCATCAATGTAGCATTCTATGTCTGCGTAAATGATACGCAGGGGACTTAATTCGTCACCATTATCCCTATGTGAAAATATTTTATCTTTGGGCATGCGTTCCATTTGTAATTTACCTCGCTTGCACCATTCATAGTGAGTTTCAAATTTATCTTTACTCCAAAAGGAGCGGATGCAGCGGTCGCATACAAAATGTTCACCTCTTTTAGAGTGCCCCAAGTGAGTGTACAAGCGAGAGATTTTGGGAATACCACAGTAGTGCCATTCCTCGCTATCATCTTGTTTTACTAATAAGAGGTTGACTACACGTTCATAACAAGTTGAACGTGAATTACAGCGGGCACCCTTCAACCCCTTCTCCCACACGTGAACGACAATTTTAATCTGATTATGTTTTTCGAACGTTTCTACATCTTTGATTTTCATGTTGTTACTATCACAACCTTCAAAGTCTAGTTCATCCTCCCACTGTCTATAGCTATAGGTGCGATCTCGATGCGCGTTGATATCATTATAGTGAAGGATGGATAGGACTGCATATTTGAAACACTGTGATTTACAATCAACATTGATGACAGCTTTCTTATTATACAACGTTTTTGGTAGTTTAAATGTGCCTCGAGCTGCATGACTTTCTAATAGGGAAATTTTGAATATGGCTAAGTCCACACCATCAAAAATGAGAGCGCTGTCGCGTTCATTGAATTTATCTACATTTGATTTTAAACATTGAATGTGAAAATTTAGCCAAGACTCGCAGTCTACAACTTCGGTTGCGGAAGAGGAAGGAACATGAAACTGTATTCTCTCCGTCACTTGACCCGTTTGAAAATCTATTTTAATATATTTTAGTTGAAGGTAGATGAGCGCCTTCATTCTAAAATTGTCTAAATTGTTGAAGAGCGCTTCGATAATGTTAGAATTTTGAAGGAGCCACTCAGGAAAATCTACAATTTGAGTATTGGACTCCATGCAGTAGTCGCGTACTAAATTATTATGTGAAACATTAATGAGGGAGATGGTAGAGGTACCGTTGGTGTACTGATCATTTGCATGCGTGTGTTGAAGTCTGTGCGAAGATCGCTGAAAGTGACTATCAAAAGAAAGAGGGCACAAATCGCAAGGAAAGGAGATGTCATCGTCAGAATCAACTTCACCTCCGGAGATTGATGCCGCTTTGCGTTGACACACACGTTGTTTGATGTGTCGAAGGAGACTGTGCTTCCTTGTAAACATATGTCCGCAGTCGGCACATTCCCACTCGTTGCCTTGTCGCGAGAGTCCTGAGCTGGAACTCACATCACCTGAAAGAGAAATCATTCTATCATCTCTGTTCAAGTCTCAGTGTATTGTTACAACCTACCTTGACTCAACGACTAAACTTTCCTCGAAAAAGGAGGGCGTTGGTGATGAAGTTGATGCCTGAAATTGAGGAAGATGCTATTAGCCACACGTTTGAGGGAGATGAGTGAAGAAATTTTCAACTTACCATTTCAACGAAATCAAGTTTAAGGTTGATACTTCAACAAGATAGAGACTTCACTCAAATAATACGTCTCAAATTTGGAATTCACGAGAGAGCAGTTCACTTGTACGCCTAAAATATAGAATTCGCTAGAGAACACTTCACTTATACGTCTCAAAGACAGAGTGAAATGACACGAATGTCACTTTGCATATATACTTTCATATTCATCATTCATTGGCTGTTCATTCTGATTGGTTGCTTGTTGATACTTAAGAATTAGAAAACATTTCAAAGTCATTATTCACAGTCAACATGACAAGCCCTCCAAAAACATTGAACACAAAATTGGAGTTCTCTTCTCCATGCTCATCGCCAAAGGCGCTCGTTGCACCAAACGCTCCAACGAAGGGGAAGGTGGAGAAATTATACCGACTCGACAACATTAGAAAGTTGTCATTACCAGCGGATGAGGAAGAGGAGAGTGTATGTGAGAAGGAGTGTCCCGACCTAACAGGCGTGAGGTGGAAGTATCTGCAGTACGATACTGACGATGTGATGGAGATCACCAGCACCAAATTCCTCCATCAATTATGGGAATGGTACACCCCTAACTCCCAGCCACGAACTATGGCGGAGTGGGAGTACATCGACAAAGTGAGGCTCGCGGTAGAAGAACGATTGAAGCAAGTGAACTGTTTTTGTGATCTGTGTGAAGGCAGACTCTGGGACGATATTGACGATGAAGACCTTTTGAAATACATACCATAATAAATTTTTATTTTGTATTATCTTTGTTTTCATACTGACTTACTTGAATGGGACTTCAGTGGATGATTTAATCATGTATACTTTTTCATTTGGAAATAGTAGCACACTTAGTTTAACTTGCAATTCTTATAACATTTCATATGGGCGATGATGATAGCTGAAATAGTGTTAGATAAAATTAAGATAGCTTACATGATTCTGGGATAGCAATCGACTGCGATCCATGTGTAAAGAGCTTGTTAGACTACGGAAGAGAGAAGTGTGTTATGTTGCGTGTGGCGCGTGAGTGTCCTCCCATTTCATTCCATTCATAAATTCGTCTCATTGATAGAGGTAGGTAGAACTCATGGTTCTCATAACGTATGCAATGGATAGTTTATAAGGCAACCTTCGACAGTTGGCTAAATGTCGCCCTGGCGCGAATGCATACTACGTTGAGACAGAGGCAATCACTTGCAAACATGACGCAGAGAGGTTTAACAAGATTGACCATTGCCGAATGTCCCTTGCGGTATACATAGCTACGGGTTTCACCGCCGCCCTTTACAGGAACGCCCGTCGAAAGGAAGTATTACACCGAACTTCATTTGCAACGTTCAAGTTGACTGATAGCAGATTCAACTTAATGATAGTATTCACCAGTCTAAAGACTGCCCAGGGCAAACCGCGTGGAGGCTCTATCATGTCTTGCCCCATAGTGGACGAATATACGGTAGTGTGTTAGTAGATTTCAATCACTGAAAAGGTAAGATGAGAATCATTTCATTTGTCTCATCAACGTTTATCATGGGAGCAATCATTGAAGGGGCATCTAATGAATTATATTTCACTCTACTCCATATCATAAAGACTAACCTTTGTCGAATGGCTGAAGTACTCTGACCTGGCGAGAGAAAGCGTCACGTTGAGTATGAAGTCGAACGCCCAACATGAGCAACGGCTCAGAGGTTTCGGTCTAACAAACGACGAACAACCCGTGCAACACAATCCCTCTACGGCAGTACCCGCCGTCCCGAAGGAACGCTCGAGCAAAGGAGGTATTACAGCGATGATGTGCTTTATGAGCAGAAGTGAATCTCTTGATAGCAAGAGACTATTCAACTAGATAGCAAGTCAAAAATAACCTGATAGCAGAACAAATGTATAGTCAGTAATTTACACTTAGTGAGGAATGATAGATTTGAGTGTAGTGAGTGGCACTCGATCCCGTCGACAGCCCGAAGGCCTTGTACTGATCACTAGGGAAGTGAGAGATCTTCCCCGATACCCGCTATTTACAGCTTAAGACATCATTGTCACTGCCCCGAAGTGGTAACAGCAACGCCGAGTCAAAGGTAGTGAACAGTAGCTGGGATCTAACCCCTGAAAGCTGCCTTAGACTTAGTTAAATTTGAAATCTGATAGCACATTTGAACTTAGCATACTTGAAAACCTTGAGGAAACATCCCAAGTTATTGCTTTGATCAGCTTGATAGCAAGCCGTAGAGAGCTTGATTCACCAGCGTTTTGCAATGGAGATGTTTAGAGGCCACCCATGACAAGATAGCTAAGACTCAACCGATTGGCGTTCAAAGTGCTACGTTGAGAACTGTGTCAAATGCCCAACATGAGACATGAGTTGTCCCAGCGGTTACGGTCTAAACTATGACACACTCCCTTGCCACACTTATCACTACGGCATCGTCCGCCGTCCCGAAGGAACACCCTGTCAGTGGAATATTACAGCAAAACTCTCCGTGTCTTGCTCGCTTTCAGTGAAAAGCCGCTTATACCATGAGACGACTGGCTCAGACATCATTAAAAATGCTTTCATTGACTTCAGCAGGGTCGAAAACCCCAGAAAACCTCCAAAAATAGTGAATTTAAATTTTTCAACTTTTTAGCACTACTTATGAAATTTTATAAGTAGTCTATCACTTAGGGCAGGTCAATAGCGACCGAACCTTTTTTGAATCAAGTCAAACGGACTTGTAGAAGCAAAGTTACAAGCCTTTAAAGTTTTGGAGTCTTTTATGGCCTGGAGACGAAGGCCATCTCCTGGCGAACCTCTAAGTCTGACGCCTTAGCTGATATCAGCAATGAAATTTTCTAAGTCGGTATCTTACAGAAACTCGGGATTTGGAATGTCCGTAGCTATCATCGGAGCTCAGAGAGACGACTTACCGTTGGCAATCTCTCGTCTGAATGACAAGTCTCTCTCGGTTCACAGCTTATATAGTGTGTGGCGATCAGCTGATGACGTAATACCCATCATCCAAACACTAAAAACCCGTCTATCTCCGGTTCTAGTGCTCCGATTGAGCTGAAAATACACCATTTCCATGTAGCATTTGACGCTGAATCCGAATCTGGCCTCCGTTTTCCAATCCGATGCTTCGTTTTGGCTCTACAGTAGGCAGCCATCGCAAAAATTCTAACTCTGTCGTTTTTCGCCAATGTCCCAAAATCTTAAATGGCGTCTCACATCTAAACGAAGACAGATAGGAACAAGCCGTTTGTTTCACTGAATTTGTCTCACTCTTAGCTTTCAAACGAGCTATTGCACGACTAAATCCGTCCACTGGAAGCCAAAATCGAAGCGAGCTGTCCAGAGGGGGGGGGACGTCAGCGAAAATTTTTTCTCTCCGATTGACTTGAAACTCACCATACAGATAGAGAATTTCACGCTGATTCCAAATCTGAAATCTGTTTTCCAATCCGATGCTTCGTTTTGAAGCTACAGCCCAAAACGTCCCAAATTCTAACTCTGTCGTTTTTCGCCAATGTCCCAAAATTTTAAATGGCGTCTCACATCTAAACGAAGACAGATATGAACAAGCCGTTTGTTTCACTGAATTTGTCTCACTCTTAGCTTTCAAACGAGCTATGGCACGACAAAATCCGTCCACTGGAAGCCAAAATCGAAGCGAGCTGTCCAGAGGGGGGGCACGTCAGCGAAAATTTTTTCTCTCCGATGGCGTTCAAATTCACCATACCGATGCAGAATTTCACGCTGAATCCGAATCTGGCCTCCGTTTTATCATCCGATGGTTCGTTTTGGCGCTACACACCAAAACGTCCCAAATTCTAACTCTGTCGTTTTTTCGAAAAATGTTGAAAATTTTTTCTCTCCGATTGACTTGAAACTCACCATACAGATAGAGAATTTCACGCTGATTCCAAATCTGGCCTCCGTTTTCCAATCCGATGCTTCGTTTTGAAGCTACAGCCCAAAACGTCCCAAATTCTAACTCTGTCGTTTTTCGCCAATGTCCCAAAATCTTAAATGGCGTCTCACATCTAAACGAAGACAGATAGGAACAAGCCGATTCTGTCAGTGAATTTGTCTCACTCTTAGCTTTCAAACGAGCTATGGCACGACAAAATCCGTCCACTAGAAGCCAAAATCGAAGCGAGCTGTCCAGAGGGGGGGGGGACGTCAGCGAAAATTTTTTCTCTCCGATGGCGTTCAAATTCACCATACCGATGCAGAATTTCACGCTGAATCCGAATCTGGCCTCCGTTTTCTCATCTGATGTTTCGTTTGGGCGCTACACACCAAAACGTCCCAAATTCTAACTCTGTTAAAATTTTGAAGAAAAATTTTTTCTCGCCGATTGAGCTGGAAATCACACCACAGATGCAGAATTTTACGCTGAATCCGAATCTGGCAGCCATTTCACCATCCACGACAACCTAGACGGTCGCCCACGTCAACCTAGACGGTCGCCCACGTCAACCTAGACGGTCGCCCACGTCAACCTAGACGGTCGCCCACGTCAACCTGGACGGTCGCCCACGTCAACCAGGCGGTCGGACCAACTCACCCGAGTCTCACACTCTGTCGTTGCAGGGGGGGGGAGTCAGCGAACAGTTTGTGAACGTGGACCAACCTGGCCGGCACACCACGACAGACTACAACCTCTGTCGTTCCAGAGGGGGGAGGGGGGGGACGTCAGCGATGGCGGCCACCTTGCGCGGTCCAGAAGTGGAGTTTTACTTACTACTAATGACTTCAATTATCTATGGCAGATGTAAATCTTTCCTCTTCACTAGTCAGATTATAGAGATGAAATATGAATTTAGTAAATCATAAAATCATGCCGGTGAAAATAGAATTAATAACTTGAAATTTCAGCCAAGAAAGCATGAATAATATCGCGACTTTTTCATGAAGACTTTCGTTGTAATACAATTCATGAAATTCCCATGATAATCAGCTTGATTTCCGCCAAGTTGGGATGCTTATTAGCAAATATTCATTCCTTTTGATATCCAACTTGTTGCATTCTACTTATGTAGGAGTCATCTCGGTAGTATATTAATTGGCAAAATTCTGACTTTTTTAAAAGTGCTCAAATAATTTTTTGGACCACAGGAACTCGATCTCCGCAAAAACTGAATCCTTTGATACAAAAATTCTCACTGTATACAGATACTTTTTTGAGTCGACACTCTACCTACATACTTACTCTATGTATGTAGGTATAGTGTCGACTCAAAAAAGTATCTGTATACAGTGAAATCTCCAAGGCTATCAGCTGTTATGACACTGAGAATCTGTAAAATACCATCATTCCTTCTACATTGCCATCATGATCATTTAATTCCGTGGTAATTTCTTCAAAACTGCAAAAAATTGCATATCTCACATGTGGTAGCAATACCCACTTGTATTCACCTCGAGTTCATTTCATTAAATCCAAAGTGTATACACAATTGGGGATTTAATAAGTGTGGAGTTACCACTCTACCTAATATGCTTACTCTATGAATGGAAGTCTTCATGAAAAAGTCGCGATAATATTCGAGCTTTCTTGGCTGGAATTTCAAGTTTTTAACTCAATTTTCACCGGCATGATTTTATGTCTCGATCACTAAGTTCATGTTTCATTTCTTGAATCTGAATAGTGATGCGGACCCATTTACATCTTTCAAAGTTAATTGAAATCATTGTAATTGATTATGTGATTTTGCCATGCCATGCAGTGGCAGCTGTTTCCAGATCACGCTTAAGAAGATTCTCTTGAGGTTCAGCAGGAAAGCAATAGCAATCATCGAATAGGAAGCAATCATCGAATTGCCAATTTAACAGACATTAGCTATCCGAGGCAGATAGACACGGACTATTTGTAAAATAACATCATTTCCTCCTGCTTTATGCTATCATGATCAGTCAACTCCGTTGTAATTCCTTCAATGCTGCATAAATGTGCATATCTCACATTTGGAAACAATTCCGTCTGCATCTCCTTTGAGTTCATTTAATAAAATCGAAAGCATAGAGTAGGGATATATAGGTAGAGTGTCGACCATTGAGTAGATATATTAGGAAGAGTGGTAACTCCGCATTTAATAAATTTGATGCTGAAGTTATTATAACTATGCTGCTAAAGAGATTCATTTCATTAAATACAGTAATAAATAATACTTAAGCAATGATAATTTAAATCGACGATTTGGTCGGCGTTCATTGGCAACACTTCAAAACAGCAATAAAAAGATGAGATGAATAGACAGAGGGTATAATTATCGACCGGACATATAGTTCAACAAAACAGAAAATTGATTGTGTAAAATCATAAATGTGGATCTAAATTGTCTGCTACAAATATACACTAATCATATATAGTCTTAGTTGCCCTTTCGCGACTTCTTGAGCCAATCCAATCCCAATTGATCGATTGCTGATTTGGCTTCCTCCCAGCCATCAGGGAACCGAGTAGTTACCACCTCTGTAATCGAAAGTTAACCAATTAGGACCACGCATAATTATACAAATGTATTTGCATGAAGCAGCAAGAGTTTATGGTACCTGTGAGCTTTCCGGAGTTTCTAGAACTCCTTAGACAGACTCGCCAGAAAGTTAAGGAACCTAATACGAAAATCATTTGATTATCATCAATCCAACATTAAATCACATGAAGCAAAAAATGAGTTCTAAAAAATAGTTGAATCGCGCAAAAAGACAAACTGTATGGAATCTATCTGCAATTGCTTTATGAGGACTACGCTGAATCATTTTCAGTGCATATCGATTAATCTACCTTGATAATTTGAATCCAAAAAACAGAACCCATCGAGGAGTAGTATTGACACATTGAACATCGACTGTGACATTATTTTCACTTCCGTGGTGTTTTCCAGAGACAACAGGCGAAAGATAATAAAACTTTCATTAAATCTCTCGCCTTACAATTTTTTATCAAATGATATCTTCATGTACATTGATATGCTCTATTACTTAAAAATTGTTGATATGTGACTATGAATATGTTCGTCCATTCTATGACACTTTCCACCTGCCCTAAATATGTTTGTGCATCCTATCTGTAACATTATTCGCTTCCTAACAGCAGCATCTTGCAATTCCACAGGAACTGAGTGACTTTTACTATGCTTCATGCTTTTAACACCCAGAACTTGTCGCAACTATTTGCGACTAATTTTCTTGTGTCTTAATTTAGTGCTACTGTTGCTTATTATGCCTGATATAATTCAATAAAGAATTATTCTGTTTTTAGTACAAAAAATTGCATTGAAATATAAACAGCCATCGATAAACTTACTTTTAATAATTTCCTTTTGTTCTTGACATTCGGGCGGCAGTGGTGGCCGACCAACTTTATTTTTGTGGTGAAATTCTGAAATTCATTATTTGGTTCTTTTCCAGGACCATTTGGGAAACGTTAAGGCCAAATAAGCTGGGCCGCTTTCCGGTCGACATCGCCAAATTCTGGTTTTTGTACATCTGTGAAGAAAAATATCAATTAGCAGAGCTGGGTATCGCGGAAGTTAAGTTGATGTTTCCGTGATTTTGATTGAAAATGTCCGAAATTTTGAAGATGATTCACATATTTTTTAAGTTCAAAAACGCTTATTTAATTTTTCTCCGCAATTGTCGGTACCTCATAGTTGTCTAATAATTATTGTAACTTATAGCAAAACAATGGTACCCGTTACTGAAATTAGGTCTGCTCGTTGGTAGAAAAACCTAAATTCTACTGCGATTCTTAAACTTTCTCAATTTGGTTGACTTATTCTCGCACAGAGCTTCTTGATATTCGTCGGTAAACATGTTGAAGATCTGTATCAAGGACTTCTCTCATTTCACAAAAAATGTTGAAGACGCATTCTCAAGTTATCACGAAGTGTGTCGTGCATGTAGTTGAATCAATATCATGATCTACATGTGCAGGTTTTTGCACGCACGTTGAAAAAGGCACACATGGATCTAGGCCATATGACGCTATCTGAAAGGCTATCCAATGCATGCCCCTTCAGCTAATAACAATTGTAAAACAATGAGTGAGCATTAAACATTATGATACGTTACAATTGAATAAAGCACCAGATAGACTTATAACTACCCGATCGCGGACATACAGTAAGAAATAGCTGACCATGATCGTAAAATCGTTGATCCGGAAGATCGAATTTTTATTCGCGGAATCGTATAGGCATGGTAGTTATTACCATTTAAAATAAATTTCAAGCGATTGAAATACACACAGTTTTAAATAGGCAATACTCTAGGAGAATTCTATGTGGACATCACTCAGTCTTTTTCGAAATCTCAACACTTACAATTGGCTCCACCTTTCCCGATTAACCAAATTCAATGGCACTCTATGGTATTCTATGACACGCAATGGGAGTTCCATAGCACACCTTAACGTTCAATCGAACTCTATTGGATCCAATTGCACTGGAAGTGGGAAAATATGAGTGCCATAGAAGCTATCCAAAAGAAGCAAACGCGCAGCGACAGTTTTGACTCCGTAATCTGACTTTGTCCAATGATATTGCAACATTTGCATGTTCAGTATAATTTCAGATGCTTTTGGCATGTGCAACAGTCATTGTTAATCACATCCTTTGGGCGTGTCTCAGTGTCTGGTATTTTTATGAAAATCCGTCGTTTGTTGAATTAATCATCTGATCCGGTTTGTCTCAACCATCACACCAATGGAGTAAGTTCAATTGAAACGAGTTTATTATTTGTATAGTCCATCAGTCAAATCATCAAGTCCTTATTGTTACAGCAATTCATTCGCGCACTGTTTTATTGAATTATCCAATTATTTAGATTTTTTGAGGTAGGAATTAGAACTACTGTATTATAAGATTTATATAGACAGTCTTATCTATTCCTCGTTCTATTGTCGTATGTGTAAAGTAGACAGTTCAACAATACGTTCAAGTGCTATGCGATGTGTGCTATCACAGCACAAAAATTATTGTAAATTTGAATATTTTAATTAGATTTGATTATTCAGGATATTAATTAAAAAACTGTAGACCTTTCTAAGACCTTTCTAGACCTTTCTGCATACATTTATGGTATAAGTCTGGAAGATACGCTGTAATCACTTAAATGATGCAGCAGTTAGTTGCACCGAAACTATAACAGAATTTTTCTTATTTTAGATACCGGGTATATCTTTTGATTCTGCTTGTTTCATAGCTTTCTTACTGGCCCAAGCATATCATCGTAAGTTATCTAGGGGTCTAGCAGTTACTTCAAACAGTTGTGCAAATATCATCCAATGCTATACGCAAAGTTTTTAAATAAACAATTTTGATTATGTTTTTAAATTTCAGTTAGGGTTGATCGGGTTCTTTCAACGAGTCTGCTGCGTCTTCTGAGAAATCCACGTTTGGTGAAATCCTCGAATCGGTGTTTTAAGCCATGAAGTAAGTTATCAAGTCCCCGGTGTTCTAACAATTTATACACTACTATCTGAAAGAATTATAGTCCAATTATTTTTGGTCTTTTAGCTATCATTTAGAAAATCGTCATTTAATTTCACTTTCAAAACCTTTGATATGTATTCTATCAGATTGACTCCACTGTTAATTCTAAAGATTCTAAAGATTCTAAGATTTCCAAATAGAAAGTTAGTGAAATTTCGACGGGCATTCATAAAATATCACTTTAAACACACTGATGCTGGCAAATTGCCTAAGTTACTGCACCTGCCATAATTAATATGATAATATAAAATTTAATATTTAAAAAAATATAAATTTAATATAAAAACTGCTTTTTGCAAACTCAATGTAAATGGAATAAGAAAACATTGTTTTCAATATTGAAAATCAAATAGGACTATTTAATTATTCTATTTACTTTGTGTATGCAAAAAGAAGTTATTATTAATTATTGCAGGCGCACTTACTTAGGCGATTTGCCAGCAGTGTGTTTAAAGTGATATTTAATGAATCGAAATTTCACTAACTTGCTAATTGCAAATCCCAAATTTACCCAGGCATGGCTGCAACCTTAAATAGGGAGTTGTGTCGATCTTGAGAGATGTGAACTAGGCTTGCTGAATATTCCTGATTTTGGATGAAATAGCAGCTATTCAGATCTGTTTCAATTATTTTCAACTGATGATGCAACTCAATATTTAATTATTCTACCTCCCAACTTTTGGTAGATTATTATTGTTGTCATTATTCCAGTTCAGTCATAACATTTTGCGATAGATAGTGTGTTATAGTCATATTTCTCTGTTACAACATTAACAGCATTTCAACATAAGCTGTTCGCAATTCGTACATGTATTCATCTCAGATCGACTAATTTCAACAATCTTTTTTTAATAGCATGATTAAAGATCAGACATGTATTTCTTTCATATAAAAGAAACAAATTTTTTTTAAGCACCGGTGATAGAGTTGTCAATGCGGGTGCGTATCAGCAAATCCAATGTGCTAAATCAATGTATTTTTCTGAGAATTTACTTTTAATGAGTATTGGAAATAGTAAAAGAATTATTCAAAAGTGTGTTTATATTTCGATTTATTCTGAAGAGCGAATTTCATTTCATAAAGATCAATCAATCATTTCAAGAGCTAGATGCAAAAAGATATGGTGATTAGTGTCTAAGGCTTTGCCTTTCGACTCAGGTATTGACTGCAGGCTTTAGATTTCAAATCAAGATATTAATCTTTGTGTTATATTTAGTTTGGCTCGTTTTTGCCATAGCTAATGTTTTTAGATCAAATTTGTTGCTTGACATGTTTGGTGCTTGTAGATAGCTAATTGAGAAGTGTTTCAATTTCTTTGTTCTGATGTGAACGAGGCCGCTTTATACTGCCAATCCAAGTTTTGAAAAAATCACATTTTTCTTCATAGAAATGAAGAAGGAAAAAACGAAGAGGAAATGATATTTGCAAGCATGGAAATTATGTGTTAAAAATCAGTTCTGTGTACCTACTTGTTAAAAACATTACGATTAAGCAATGATTCACATCTATATCAATCACATATCGATATGAACGGTATATCGAGCTAAAATGCAGCTGATATATACGGCTGCTTTAAATGAAGGAGTGCAAGTTCCGACATTTAGTTGTTCTGATAGGAAATAGATTACTATCAAGCAGCGTTTTACGTGTGCAGTGGTGGTCAGAAGGGGGGGGATGCCGGGATGCATCCCCCACCAGCCCAAAGTATTGTGATATAAAATATGAACATTCAATTTATCAATTTAACATCAGCAAATTCTACATTTTAGCTTCCAAGCAATAATTTGGCAATGTATCTGTACTGAAATAGTACAAAAGTCGGACGGCGAAACGAACTCTATCTCGTTACATCATTTCCGTTTATATCACTGATTTAGAGCTTATCAACTTAGAGACATGTAAAACCAAGGAATGTAGCGGCCTCCGCAATAGGTTTGTTTATCCTAGGCAGCTCAGATGTTGATGACCCGCTGTGATATTGCGTATCCTACATGATGCACTTGAATTAACAGATGTTCTGCCCGTCAGCTCTGTGATGCAAGAAAATTGACCAAGTGCTTTCAAATCCGTTCGACCCACGGACTTTCCACCCACATGTGTGGTGGTTTGCCAATTGGAACGACTATAACATGTATGAGATCTATCTGTCATTCGATTCGTTCTCAATATTTCTTAAATGTTGTGCCGATGGATCACCTAACACATATTCTATCGTGCTTAATTAACGGATTTCGTTTTCCTAACTCTCTGATAATTCAAATGATGGCATCTCATTTAAATGAACATATACATGAAAATGTAATTTAAAACAGCCAATTCAATATAACTTATGACATTTGCTGATTATTTCACATTTTTTTCTGTTTGAGGATTGGAACAATAAAATTTAATCCCCCCACTGGAATTTTCTGTGACCGCCCCTTTCCGTGTGTGATAAGAAAATGTCGCTTTGCATCTAAGAACTTTCAAATGATAAAGAAGATAAATATTTTATTTGAAATTCTCTTAGAAAGAAGGAAATAATTACGAGAAAGTATTCATTTTTCGAATATAGTAAAAGTGACACTAGTAATGAGAGAAAGCTAATCGAGCTTTCCACTTTCCTTCAGATTTTTATAATCATGAAATGAATCAAATTGAGCAGGCATTTATACGTGTCACCGAAGGATAAAAATGAAGAAGTTAACAGGTAAGATAAGAACAGAGCGCGCCGACATAGGGAGGGATTGGCATTCATGATAAAACATTCAAGCACCGCGAACGAGATTACAAAATTGGTATTTATTTATATTGGTGAGACCGGAATTGAAATTAACAGCATTGTCGGGAATCGGGATGCGATCTTGAAATAAGCTTAGATGTTAAAAATTTCGCACTGTGGAGGTCATTGTGGGAATAGCGCATGATGAATAATGATATAAAACACATCAAAGCAGTGAATACTACGAGCTTATCTTGGCTTATAAGTTAGCACATTCGACAGATACTTCTGTTCCACTTTGTACTTATAATTATATTTCGGTTTTACATCATCAAATCTTATTAATTGATTAATTGAATAAGTGAAGAATTGAGAGTGTGTCGATCGCCAGCAAATAAGTGATGCTTCCTTTATTTGTCTTTATGCATGTATGTAATTAAGTATGCGTGATCCATTAATGTATTATTGAGATTAAATATGTACTAGCCATGATTACCCTTTCTTTGTTATTTCCATGCTACAATTCCCATCAAACTGAGGTGACCGACTTTTCAAAGAAACAAAGAAGAGAATCTATTCATAAGGATGATGAGTTCCTCTCTAAATGAGCATGTATGGACCAAATGTAATGACAGAAATCTAATATCACCGCCACCACAGTATTTTAATTATCTATGAAGCTTGAATCCATGGTCCATAATATTTGAAATTATTTTAATTATGTGTTAAAATTAAAATTCACACTTGAATTTTAATACAAACATGATAATCACCCTAATAAGTTTAACCTCTTTCCTTTTTATCTGATGCGGTTTTAGTAGGTGAAAGCATAAGAGCATAAATCTTATCTCTAATAATAGCAGTACTTTCAAATCTAAAATTCTACCAGTATCGCAAGATGCTTACAAAAAGTTAGAAAAGACAATAACTTTACATACTTACACCTTGAATATACGCATGCATGCATGCATGGAAACCAATATAGTCTAATGTTCCATAAAGTTTCATTTTACTTACTTATTGTCAAAAGTTTATTTGTCTGCTCTCACTAGGTGTGACACGCAGAATGAATCAAACTAGTTGAAACATGATTCCTGCTAGAGTATCGATCAAGCAATGGACAGTCACTGGACAAGCAATCACGAAATGAATAAATAGTAGCTAAAAAGTACATATGCAGAAAAATTACTAATAGGAAAAGAAGTGCATCGACAACTTGAATAAAAAGAAAGGACCATTGTCTGATCGATATTCTAGCAGGAATCATGTTTCAATCAGTTTGATTCATTCTGCGTGTCACAACTACTGAGAGCAGACGAAACGCAGTTGTGACAATAAACAAGTAAAATGAAACTTCTGGCGATATTTATCATCTGCAAGATCACAGTGCGGCGCGCATTTGCATTATTATGTTATAATCCTATATTAATAATATAAGTCTCCAATACAAGAAACATAGCAATTATAAAATACTCTTCAATTGCAATATTTTGCATTATTTTTCATTTAAATGAAGTTTATCTGCCTATATGCAGAACGTCTATGTTCCATCATCAACTTATCATTTATTGCATATCTATAATGTATTTCCTGTTTGTTGCAGATCAACTCCTACTACATTTCCCAATGGAAGAAAAAGAAATATGGTGAATGATTTCTGAGAAACTTTTCATCGAAGCAAGTGTTCAAACGGCTAAAAAGAGAAGATATTAAAAATCATTGGCTGTTTTTTGAATTAATGGCGTTTTGTGAATGATCATGAAATTAGTAAAAAAATAATGCTCCATAGTGTGATTGATTCTCAAACTATTTTTTTGAAATCTGGGCCAGACTTTCACCGACATGTCAAGGGGATCGAAAGTGAAAAGTGCAAATACCTCATGCATGTTGTCTTTAAATTGACATTATCACAATTGCTAAACTAAACTGATTATTCTTTACAATCATGATCACATAAAGCGTCAGTATGTCGTGGAAAGGTTTAGACACGCTGTAGCATTAGGAGCTGCCATGAAAACTGAATTTCCCAAAATTCTATGGGACAGAAGTTCGATAGAACAGGATTCCCCGAAATTCGATAGGACAGGATTTCCCACAAGTCTATGGGACAAATTAGTCCCACAGGCAATAGGATATAAGTTCCCCAAAATTCAATGGGACAAAACATTCCAACAGTGCCATAGAATAGAGTTCCATAGCAATAGCACTATCCGCTATAGGAAAATTACAATAATTCCGTAGGACGTTTCCTATAGGAGTGCCATAGATTTTTGTTAATCGGGTTGTTAGATCACCAGATTGCGGTGCCTCAATTAGCCGTCGAATCTATAAAAAGGAAACACATTTCTTCTCACAATATCCGCTTTTGGAGTAAAATGTAGACCCTACCTTTTTCACTTCCTTGTTGACAGAATATACATGTATGTCTTTTTTAAATGGGCAATTTCTTTCATCATCTCGACTTGACAAGCTTGAATCTTCTGTAGAATCGCGACTGATTCCCTCCGCTCATCTGGTAAGGGTCGACCTGATTCCACTGACAAAAGCTGTCAAAATAAGCACACAAAGGGCATATTTACGATGACCGTTAGTTGGAATTGATTACTGATTACTGAATTTACTCAAAATTTTATTCCTATAGTGAGCCAATGCATTGAGTGACATATATAACTGCGGAAAGTCTTACACCAATCATTTGTAGTTTTTACCTAAAAAGTGGTGAATAGGATAGGTAGCAAATAACAACATACAGTGCATTGACTATAAATGCCAATGAAAACTAGCTCAATTTGAATTGAGTTGGCAAAGAAAATATTTGTAGGTGTTACTTACAAAATCGACTTCTAATAAAATAACATTCGTCAATTTGGAGATGTACTAATCAAGTGGACCATTGAATAGCTAGCACTGACTGTACTAGTAGAAACCAAAACTAGCACGCAAGCGATTGCGGTTATAGATAAAACACGGTTCGTAGTTTTCGATAAACCTTGACAACTAAATAAATACCGGGAATCCTCTTTTAACCGTTTGACCGGTTAAAAATATAATCGGTTAACTGGTTACAAAAATATTGACCGGTCCCAGCCCTGGTTATCAGCCTAGGCAAGGCCTGGTACCAACTCGCATAAAACTCAATTTCGAAGACGCGAGTCATGCAATGTATCTGCTTAATGAAAATACATATGCAAAGTTCTGAAACAGTTGGAAATTATTTGGTAGGCCTAATAAAGGTCAACCTATAATGGATGGGCCTCAATTGGTTTCTACGAAAGCCTACCAGCATGCCGATCCATGTTATTAAAAAGTGAACGCTATTCTAAAGATTTATCCACAAAAACTTCATCAAGTCGGACTCCGTCCGGCCGTATTCGGCCACGACTTGAAATAATAAAATGGAAATGAACCCCTACATGTATAAACTAAGACGCGACCACCGTCCCAAAGTGTACATCATGAATGAGTATGTCGAAAATTTGAAATGCAAAGCAACATGCCCCAGGTTGGTTGGAAAATATATAGTGAAAGCATGCATTTACATCATTTTGTGTCGAGTCAATGTAAGTTTATCCAAGGCATTTGTGTTAACATTTGTGTCATTTTTTCTCATAAAAGTCTTCTAAGAGCATGTATAAAAGCTATATATAGGCCTACATTCAGACAGGTTAGCTCTCAATTATCTTTTTGGGCCTGTATCAATTAACCTGACCACGCTTTTCGTAACTTATGATTTTTCAGGAAATCGAAAATTCTACCAACATTCAGTTTTAAAAATCAGTTTTGGTCCGACTAGTCTACATCAGTTAAAATCGAAAATTTGGACAGAGCCTCCGGCCTACGTCAACCAAAATTCAGTTTTAAAAATAATTTTTGGTCCGTCTCTAGTCTACATCAGCTGAAATCGAAAAATTGAGCAGAGCCTGCGGCCTACCTCAAACAAAAACCATTTTTGGTCCGACCAGTCTACATCAGCTGAAATTGAAAAATTGAGCAGAATCTCAGGCCCACCTCAACCAAAATTCAGTTTTCAAAATCAGTTTTGGTTTTCGAAAATTTTGGCAGAGCCTCCGGCAAACCCAATCATTTATGTTGTACGAAGAAGTTAAACGTTATGTAAGTTTAAGCCTACGTACGTCAATAGTACTATTAATTAACTTAGTAAAACTTAGTATGAATTGGTATAAAAGCATGCCAGCTACTCCTAGGGAGATGTAGAGAAAGTTAGTTTCTACCCTCAAGAACCGGGCTAAAGAATTACATTGAAAATATAAGGACAACAGACACTTTTGTCCCATAAACAATCATGACACAATTCTTCTACATTCACACTTTTCACCACACATACTCACCGTCTTCGAAGTTCACAAACCAATGAATGCTGACAATCACAGCGCATTGGTCGTATAATTCGATGACAGACGCACACACACACACACACAATAGAGCTGTCGCGAAGCCGACGGGGAAGACGAGACAGTAAGCAGTGCGCACACGTGTGTGTATGTATCTGATGCACTTTTTCTGAATCTCGATGATCTCAGTACAAAGTATGGGAGTGGTCAATACTCGAAAGTTTGTAATAACCGATGGACCAAATTTGATAAAAGTTACATATTCTTGGAGTTCTTCAGATTTCCTTTCTTTTAAGACCTGACTCGAATGTTCTAATATAAGCAGATAAGGTAGAACATTACACCGTGAAATACACTTGAAGTTGCTATTGACAGGTGCTTTTAACTTGAATTAAAGTGTTCAAAATGTGAACAAAACTTGAAAACTTCATATCATCTGATATCTTATTAAAAGATTGATTCAATTTGGTGGTAATCTGAATGTTTAATCTCAATCATTCCTAATACTGCCTAACACTTTGTTTCCTATTAAGATCCTAACAGGTCTTGTCAAGCATATTTCTCTGGTGTTTCCTAATAGGATCCTAGCAGGTCTGGTCAAGTATAGCTCTCTCGTGTTTCCCATTAAGATCCTATTAAGAATAGAGGAACTATTACAGTTCCTACGAAACCTGCCAGTAAATTACCAGGAAATGGCGGTTTCCACAGGTCATGGTAGGAAACACAGGATTCTTGCCAGACAAGTAGGATTCGAATCAGTGGGGTCACCAAATGTGTGATATGCACATTTTTGCAGTTTTGCAGAAATTACAACGGAATTGAGTGATCATGATTGTAATGCAGAAGGAATGATGGTACTTCTCTCATGACAGCCTTGGAGATTTAACGTTTGTTGAATGAGAAATTCTATGGGTTCCTATTGCTTTCATCCTCAACCTCAAGAGTATTTTCTTGAGCGTGATCATATCCCAGCCAGGCAACCTGCCACTGGCAGAGCAAAATCACATAATCAAAGACAATGACTTCAATTATCTATGGAAGATGTAAATCTTTCCTCTTCACTAGTCAGATTATAGAGATGAAATATGAATTTAGTAAATCATAAAATCATGCCGGTGAAAATAGAATTAATAACTTGAAATTTCAGCCAAGAAAGCATGAATAATATCGCGACTTTTTCATGAAGACTTTCATTGTAATACAATTCATGAAATTCCCATGATAATCAGCTTGATTTCCGCCAAGTTGGGATGCTTATTAGCAAATATTCATTCCTTTTGATATCCAACTTGTTGCATTCTACTTATGTAGGAGTCATCTCGGTAGTATATTAATTGGCAAAATTCTGACTTTTTTAAAAGTGCTCAAATAATTTTTTGGACCACAGGAACGTGATCTCCGCAAAAAACTGAATCCTTTGATACAAAAATTCTCACTGTATACAGATACTTTTTTGAGTCGACACTCTACCTACATACTTACTCTATGTATGTAGGTATAGTGTCGACTCAAAAAAGTATCTGTATACAGTGAAATCTCCAAGGCTATCAGCTGTTATGACACTGAGAATCTGTAAAATGCCATCATTCCTTCTACATTACTATCATGATCATTTAATTCCGTGGTAATTTCTTCAAAACTGCAAAAAATTGCATATCTCACATTTGGTAGCAATACCCACTTGTATTCACCTCGAGTTCACTTCATTAAATCGAAAGTGTATACACAATTGGGGATTTAATAAGTGTGGAGTTACCACTCTACCTAATATGCTTACTCTATGAATGGAAGTCTTCATGAAAAAGTCGCGATAATATTCGAGCTTTCTTGGCTGGAATTTCAAGTTTTTAACTCAATTTTCACCGGCATGATTTTATGTTTCGATCACTAAGTTCATGTTTCATTTCTTGAATCTGAATAGTGATGCGGACCCATTTACATCTTTCAAAGTTAATTGAAATCATTGTAATTGATTATGTGATTTTGCCATGCCATGCAGTGGCAGCTGTTTCCAGATCACGCTTAAGACGATTCTCTTGAGGTTCAGCAGGAAAGCAATAGCAATCATCGAATAGGAAGCAATCATCGAATTGCCAATTTAACAGACATTAGCTATCCGAGGCAGATAGACACGGACTATTTGTAAAATGACATCATTTCCTCCTGCTTTATGCTATCATGATCAGTCGATTCCGTTGTAATTCCTTCAATGCTGCATAAATGTGCATATCTCACATTTGGAAACAATTCCGTCTGTATCTCCTTTGAGTTCATTTAATAAAATCGAAAGCATAGAGTAGGGATATATTAGGAAGAGTGGTAACTCCGCATTTAATAAATCCCCAATGTGTACACACTTTCGATTTTATTAAATGAACTCAAGGGAGATACAGGTGGTATTGTCACCAAATGTGTGATATGCACATTTTTGCAGTTTTGCAGAAATTACAACGGAATTGAGTGATCATGATTGTAATGCAGAAGGAATGATGGTACTTCTCTCATAACAGCCTTGGAGATTTAATGTTTGTTGAATGAGAAATTCTATGGGTTCCTATTGCTTTCATCGTCAACCTCAAGAGTATTTTCTTGAGCGTGATCATATCCCAGCCAGGCAACCTCCCAGTGAAAAAAATATGCTTTGTGCTAGCATTTTACTAGCATTTGATGCTAGCATAATGCTGGCATCGTGCCCACCTTAATTCTTCAGCATAACAATGCCGACATAATGCTAGCATCGTGGTGCGTTTACAATGCTAGCACATGATGCCTCTAATATGCTTGCCCAACCAAGTATATCCCGGTTTGAAAGTATATGCCGCCAATCAAAACAGCAGAAGTAAAACATATCAGTATATAATATCGTAACAACTTATGTTAAATGAGTATAAAGTTGACATATACTACGTATACTACGTATACTACGTCCATCATAACAATTGTGAAGTAAAACATAATCGGTAAATGTTATCATAACAGTTCATGTTTAAATGAGTACAAACTTGACATATACTACGCAAAGGAAAAATAATACAACTAGACCAAAGTTACATACTTAGAAGACCAATTGTGAATCAAAGATAGCGACACCAACATAGATATATTTACAAAAAGTTCATAGAATAATTAATTGTATAATTTCTGTAGCAGAATGTTTAGGAGTATTTTTTACAATAGATAGGATTTGGTTGCCGCAAGGCTTTTAGTATTATTTATTATTACTATTATATAATAGGGTCAGTTTTCTTCAAATAAAGTAATTTAAGTACTGAATTTGAGGACAATGCGGAGGAAATGCAGAAATTTAGTAGAAATATGTATTCAACTTGCTTCCCTCTTTGATGGCTTGTAAAATAGGCTTCGAGAAAGCTCGAGAAGCAGCAAATCATCTGTTAATTTCTGTAGTAAATTTTCGTCGTAAGAATATTAACCACATTTCAAAATATCATACATGTACCAAAAACTAGATAAATGGATTATAAAATATATACAGAATACGACTAAGATATGTACACGATAAAATGAAATGCATTTCATATCAATGGGAAAACAACAAGTTCGTCCTCCACTGGGAAACCGAAAGCTTTATTACTTGGCTTTCCTGTAACAATTCGTCTCGTCAAAGAATAGAATCCTATCCCAAGAGTGCGGGAGGGATAAGGATATGAAAACAAGTCATGTCTGAAAGTCATTTCTGTACCTTGGACAGCATCATTATGAAAAACTTTGTTGATTAATACGATTTTACCGTCAATTACAGCAACATTATCAGGAGATTTTTCAGAAAAATGTAGGCCTGGGACAGTTTTGGGAGGGATGTCCCTCAACAAGCGAATTTGTGACACAATATGGGAAAAGGTATAACGTGTAACCTTTACGCGTCGCTTCAGCTTCCCTAAGTGATTTTCAAACATAAAAGTTGAAAACCGGGAAAGGGGACCATACATTATTACAAACTCATGCAAATGCAATAAGAGATGGACATTATAGGACAATGACAGGTTTCCAAACACAGCTTTGAATTTGTCCACAAATATTTGTAAACAACTATTCGCATGCGAATAGTACTGCACATACTTATCCGATGAAAAAACGTAGTATGAAAAATGTAGCAGTTGCAACAAATCGTACGCGTCTTTAGATATATATCTCTTAAATAGAAAGGGGCTGAAATACAACAACAGACTACGATATTCAGTTGCTTTAAAATGGGACAAATCCACCTTAATGCTTCTGACACGTCTCTGAAACTCACAAGGCGTGTACTTCCTGTATTCTAAAATATCATTTGACAAGGAAATTATATCAGCATCTCTAACACGACAAGTGAGCCTGCCTTTTAATTTTGAGAAAAGCAATAAGCACACCTTCCGGAAGACTCCCAAGCAAATACAATGTAAATCATCTATAGGGAAATGAGTCTTTAGTCCAACTATTTTGCACAAAGGAGATAACTTCACTTGATTATTTTCGAGATTGTTATTATACCGTTCATCCGTTCTTTCGTTACCTTTATTCGATGGGAACACAACTCGATCAACTTCATAGCAACCTTCTCCATCACAATAACCACATCCTTTTTTAGCCGTATGCCCCAAGATGCACTGTAGATAAGCACGCGCAGGAGCATCACAAACGAAGATCACTTCGGTCAAGCTAACCATGATGTTGTCGACTAGGAATCCACGGCGAAGATCTTCAATTTCGGCGATGAACTCTTTAAGATAAGAATCCAATTCAGGCTTACCATTTCCAAGATGTATAGCAACTGGATACGGATGTTTGTCATTGCCAAACGAAACGAGGATGGGCCAGACACATGTTGACGAACTGCGATAAAGTGGCAAGCCATCAATGTTCACCTTCATTGACAATTCCACTTCGTTTCGTCCACTAAATTTATCATCACGCCTAATAAAAACCGACAAATTCTCCTTTATTCCGAAGTAAGCAAAATATCCAGAACGAAGTGTTTCAATTGCGACAGAATTATACGACTTCTGATGCTTCTTTTTGAGCAGGTAGAGGGAGCTGGGAACATCCTTTACACCATGTTCGTTTAGAGATGACAATAAGAACTTCATTCCCGAAGCAGGTATGTTGTAGTTGACATAGAAAGAGTATCAATCTTCTGCTAATGTCGAAGGTCCGTATCATCGCTGTCACTTGCATCTGGTGAGAAGTAATCGCTCTCGTTTTGACTGGAATCATCTGACTCGCTGAGAATTTCGCTCTCGGTAATTTCAATATTTGAAGAATATGCTGAAAGAAAAATTGAAATTCGTAAAACCAGTATCCAGGGTGGAATTCACAGATTTCATTTTAACAGTTTTCATAAAAAAGATGGAAATCCGGTTAAAGCCCAATAATAGTCAACCCCGCCAGTATCATTCAATTTTCCTTATCGTTGTTACTGCATATAGGTCATAATAGGCTAACAGGAAAAGGTTGCCACTCTTAACACGAGCGTAAAAAATAGGGCGTCTGAAATATAACAGTAGCAATTGCAACGGTCCCCTGAGACCATAGTAATAATTACATTATCTTAAAACGTAGTAACTTAAGTGAAGTAAAATACATTGTATTGTAGTTAAAATATAAGCTTTAACGTCGTTACTAGTAGTAATAAAACGGCGAACACCCGACCGGCGCGCCCCCCCTCTGGAACGACAGAGATTGTAGTCTGTCGTGGTGTGCCGGCCAGGTTGGTCCACGTTCACAAAATGTTCGCTGACTCCCCCCCCTCTGGAACGACAGAGTGTCGTGGTGGACTTGGGCGACCGCCAGGATTTGTCTTGAGGCTATAGTGTGTGATGTTTTTCGTGCAATCTGCAGAATGTTGGGTTGTAAAATGGGCTGTTTCGAGTGGAAGGAGTGCTCGGATGAGAAAACGGAGGCCAGATTCGGATTCAGCGTGAAATTCTGCATCGGTATGGTGAATTTGACCGCAATCGGAGAGAAAAATTTTCGCTGACGTCCCCCCCCTCTGGACAGCTAGCTTCGATTTTGGCTTCCAGTGGACGGATTTAGTCGTGCAATAGCTCGTTTGAAAGCTAAGAGTGAGACAAATTCAGTGAAACAAACGGCTTGTTCATATCTGTCTTCGTTTAGATGTGAGACGCCATTTAAGATTTTGGGACATTGGCGAAAAACGACAGAGTTAGAATTTGGGACGTTTTGGGCTGTAGCTTCAAAACGAAGCATCGGATTGGAAAACGGATTTCAGATTTGGAATCAGCGTCAAATTCTCTATCTGTATGGTGAGTTTCAAGTCAATCGGAGAGAAAAAATTTTCAACATTTTTCGAAAAATCGACAGAGTTAAAATTTGGGACGTTTTGGTCTGTAGCTCCCAAACGAAGCATCGGATGGGAAAACGGAGGCCAGATTCGGATTCAGCGTGAAATTCTGCATCGGTATGGTGAATTTGAACGCAATCGGAGAGAAAAATTTTCGCTGACGTCCCCCCCCTCTGGACAACTAGCTTCGATTTTGGCTTCCAGTGGACGGATTTTGTCGTGCAATAGCTCGTTTGAAAGGTAAGAGTGAGACAAATTCACTGAAAGAATCGGCTTGTTCATATCTGTCTTCGTTTAGATGTGAGATGCCATTTAAGATTTTGGGACATTGGCGAAAAACGACAGAGTTAGAATTTGGGACGTTTTGGGCTGTAGCTTCAAAACGAAGCATCGGATTGGAAAACGGATTTCAGATTTGGAATCAGCTTGATGTTATTGTCCAATGAGGATCATCATTCAATGAGAATCAAGCATTTCTATATAAATAGCGAGTCTTCGACAGTGAGAATCATTCCATCGTTGAATCACACGAGTGACGGACGCACATTTTCTCTCTCTCTAGTTCCCTATTCTATTATCCAACTAAAATGGTAAGTCGCTACTTTCCTCCCTCTCCTCCCTTGAACGTAAACTTAATACAATCTTTTTCATTTTCAGGCATCTACTCCATCTGCTGCACTAGTAGGACAAAATGGCGGTCAAACGTCACAAGGTTCGCTACGATCAGATCATCTACAACTGAGGGCAGTGGAAGAAACAACCAAGGTACATAATCCTACACCGCTACAGCGTAAATTTAAACAAGTCTTGCGTTATGACGATCATAGCGTAGTACTCCAAACGGGAATGCTCCCTTCCACGGATGTCAAGATAATGCGCAATCAGTATGGGGACTACATACTGATCCCCGTGAGTCCGTACATTCGCCACCAACTTGATATTATTGAGGAGTATGTGACATTAAATATGGACATTCCTACTCCTCTTGCTCAAGAGTGGAAGGCGAGAGATGACAAGGATACTCCCTATAGAAAGATTTGGGATGGTAATCACATTTGCCTACCAGTATCACATTGGTGTACATACTATAAGAAGGAGGGAGATCATTCAATACCCATCAGATGTGATGAGCTCGGAGAAGGTACTTGGGATATCCTTTTCAAAGTGAATGGGCTATATTATGGTCGGCACAAGGATAATAAAATAGCCTCGCTCTCCATGCATATGGAATCCATCCTATATATTCCAAAACCACCCAACGTGGATGACATAATTGATCAAATCCTTAACAGCAGTCGTACGAAGCGCAAGTCGGAGAAGAATGCTGCATCAAAACGCAAATCAAAGAAGGAGAATTACTAGTCCTTTCCTAGCTCTACCCTATGACAATTCGCTTATGTGCTTTGAGTGTCGTAGACGTGGTCTTATTAGATACATTTTACTTCTTCGTTGCCATCATATCATTTGTGTATTTTGTCGTGAAAAGCATCGATGTAATTCTTCATTTTGTAATATGTTATAGAACGCTTCCTTAGATGTGTAAATTTCCGTTTTAGGCTTCTATCATCATTTTTATGGATTGTGAGAGTGAACCTGTACAGGAGCTCAGTGCTATTGCTATGAACAATTGGACATATCAGATTGTTAGTGTCTATCATCAACATGCCAACTGCGATCCCAATGTTGTTCAATGGGCGAGAAAACACATTCATGGACTTAATCTGAAATATTTGCAAGACTATGGCTTTTCTTGTGAGAGTGCTCTTCTTATTGACTTTAAACGATGGTTAGCTGCTTTCAATGTTATACGCATCTTTTGTAATAATCCTGGTAAGGAGAGGAAAGTATTTCCCAATCGAATCATTTTATGATATTTTGATCCCGCCTTGGGATAGTAGAGTGAATCAACATTATCATGAAGTCACGAAACGTTTTAAGGATTTGTGTGTTCCTATTTTGTCTATTCGTTGTAGTAGCTACGTTCATAACCAATGCTTCTTTCCTCCTTACCTCAACACTGCCAAAGTCCTGTATGGTTATCATTGCTCGCTGTATGATAGTTACCAGCTGTATCTATTTTATCTCTTTCAAACCATTGATTTATAATGCATGCTTGTTACCGTTATTCAATAAATGTTACTATGAGAAGAGTTGTTGTTTTCATGCAATGGATGGGTTAGATAAAGGGCGATCATGTCTTTCTCAAACGACTGCGGAACATTACATTTTCATAGGCAAAGTTTAAAAGGAGCTGTTCAAGATTATGTGATAAATTTTCATAAAGATGAGACCGACATCGAAGCAGTGGTCGATGATGCTAGCACTCTATTTCTAGAGTTAATGAATACATTCTCTGATAGCATTATCATGGCGCGATTAGTTGCGAAAATTAAGTTTAGTCATTTTGGAAAGGAAGAGGTGGAAAGTCGCTCTTTCCATTTTGCTTCTTATTCAATGGAAGTGGTAGATCACCCCGAAGAACTTTTTAAAAGACATATGATAAAAATTGCTGAACGTCTTAACGCATTTAACCATCATGGTAGCAGTCTAGTGATTGAAGCGATTTCAGATATTCACATTCAACTTTCCATAAAGAAAAATTGAAAATGCAGTGGTACTTGATTGTAGCACAACTGGTTTTCGAGCTATGTCTGCTCACTCTCGAAGTATATTCCTTCTGTACATGTGTCTATTATTTAGAAAAGGCTAGCAAATTCATATCTTCAAAAAGACTTGCTATAGACATCAGTAACGGTGAAACTATGTGTTGCGATGTATGTAAGCGAAAGGATGGAAATGAAAAGCGCATCTTCAAGAGATGTAAGCATGCTTTTTGTCAACGCTGTTTCATACGTAATTGCATTCAACTTTGCAAATGTAACCACTGTGATATTGCTCATTTCGAGTGTCACTTATGCCGCAATAGTTAGTACCTATGCAAATGTGGTAAAGATAGGTTTTAGCAAAGACTAACACGGAAAATGGCGAAACGTAAAAGTCAAAAGTCTTCAAAGTTTTCTTCAGCCATTCAAGCTCTACGACGAATGAAAGCAAATCAGCGATACAATGCTATACGACATGCTAACGATAATTCATTTGTGAAATTATTTCTCATGTCAGAAAGTTGAGGACGAAGAAATTAGCGCCAAAACAACGAAAGTTACTTAAGCGATATGCTACGAAATTGCGTTTCATCTCCAATCCTAAAGTCACCCTTCAAAGAAAGAGGGAAACTCTAACACAAAAAGGGCGGTTTCCTTCCAGCGTTACTACCGATGCTAGCTCCTATCGTGGGCAACGTATTGGGTAATATATTTGGCTCTAGACGTTAATTATGCAAATGTTGAAGCTCGAAGTATTATAGTGGATTTCAGACTTCAATGTGATAAAGTTCTGACTGTATCAGGTCCATCTCATGCAGGTAAAACTGTTTTCACGCTGAATTTATTGAATAAAAGAAGGGAGTTGTTTAAGGAACCTATCAATCGAGTGATTTGGTGTTATGGTATTTATCAACCGTCGCTGTTTCAGGAATTGCAAAGTCGCAACTTTATTCGACATGAAGGAATTATTCCAGTGGATAAACTTCAGTCTAATGATGTTGTTGTATTGGATGATTTATTAAAAGAAAGTAAGAATTCAAAAGATGTTACAGATATGTTCACTCGTGCAGCACATAATAAAAGGTGCTTTATCATCTATATCACACAAAATTTGTTTCCTGATGGAAAAGAAGCTCGTACACGAAACCTGAATACACACTATTATACCATTTTCAAGAATTCGCGAGATAATAGTCAATTTGAAATTTTAGCGCGACAAGTTGCACCCAGAGGATCAAAAGCCTTAATTGAAATTTTTCAACCAGCTACTGAAAAACCACACGGTTACTTATTCATTGACTTTACGCAAGAGTGTCCGGAAGAATTTAGATTTCGAAGTGATATTTTGAAAACTCCCATGATTATCTACAAACTATGAGTTCTTATTCTCGCATGATTGTTATTCCTCAGGATGAATATGTACAATTGACTGCCATGCAGCAAGTAAAGCAACCTCTTTCAAATCAAATGTATAGGAAAGAAATAGATTATCAGCAAAATGTTCACATCAAAGATCCACATCGTGCTGTATTATTACAATCGGAAACTGTTGAGCAATTGAAAAACTTGAAGAATAAGATGCGTGACTCTGTATCGACTGCTACACCTTTAGCATCTCGCGCACATGCCATATCTCTTTTCAACAGTATTGAACCCCATCTCAATGTAAATGATAGAGGAGAAATCATTACAGATGAAAATAAAGTGATTGATGCTTCACGTTATGAAGACTTGATTCAGTATGCAACACGTAGAAAGCGCCGTCAGGGCTATGTTCCACCTGGTTGGACATACTTTCTTAAACTATTGAAAAAGCATAATGTGCCAAAATTTGCTTTGAATAATGAGACATTGAAAGAACTTGATTCAACAGTGGCTACTACTCCAATGCTTCAGACGATGAAAATGCCAACAAATTGGTTTAAGGCGTCACCTGCTACATCCCCTCCCACACTCACTAAGCAAACAAGAGGAAGAACTCGACGTAGATCTACATCGCCACTAAAACTAGTAAAAGGAAAACGTAAAACAGCTCCTCCCAGGAAATACATGTTCTCAGACTATTAATATGAAGCAGATGTGTTGCTTGCCATGTAATGAGCCGCCAGAGGTGAATGTCGTTGTCACTTGCACTTGCTGCGCTAGCTCTCACAATGAAACCCCTAAGCAATGTGAACACGATCGCAAAACCGCTAAAGCTAAATGCTGCAGTTGTTGTAAATGTAGAAAGGCAAGAAAGCAAAAAGATGAGAAGGAGGAAAAAGAGTCAGTCGTCATCGACTGAACGTATGAAGTCAATCTATTATGATGTAAAACATCCGGCAGGATTTGCATCGATCAAGAAATTATCAAAAGCGAGTGGTCTTCCACAATCACAAGTAAAACGATGGTTAAAGGGTCAGGCTACCTATACACTCCACAAACAAGCGAAAAAGAAGTACCGCATCCGCCATTATATTGTTCATGACATCGATGAACAGTGGCAAGCAGATTTGTGTGATGTTGCTTCCATTTCAAAACATAACTCGGGCAATAATTTTATTTTAACCGTCATTGATATTTTCTCGCGTTATGCGTGGGCTCAACCTTTAAAAACTAAAGAAGGGAAAGGAGTAGCAAAAGCATTCCAAACAATTTTTCGAGAAGGTCGCATTCCAAAAAGAATTCAGAGTGATCAAGGAAAAGAGTTTGAAAATCAGCATGTGAGAAGATTATTTGAGAGGCATGACATTGAGTTGTTTAGTGTAAAGAGTGCTTATAAAGCTGCACTCGTTGAACGTTTTAATCGCACATTAAAAAATCGCTTGTGGCGACATTTTACTGCCAACTTGACACAAAATTGGACAAAAATTCTACAAGATACACTCCATGCCTACAATCACTCTATCCATCGTTCTATTGGACTCAGACCAGTAGATGTAAATGCTGACAATGTAGATAAAGTGCGCGAATCATTCCAACGTAAACGCACTCATGTGAAAAGTGATGTGAAATTTGGTGATAAAGTTCGTATCTCAAAAGTGAAGAGTGTTTTTGCTAAAGGGTACCTTCCGACTTGGACAGAGGAGGTATTTACAGTATCAAGGATTAATCAAAAAGACTCTCCGACCACCTACAAGTTGAAAGATTACGATAATGAAGAAATTGAGGGTAGCTTTTACCGCGATGAGATTGAGGTAGTCACTGAAAGTGAAACATATTTGGTAGAGAAAATCATTCGATGTAAAAAACGGCAAGGTGAAGAATGGTGTCTTGTTAAATGGACTGGTTATCCTTCAAGTATGAACTCTTGGATGCGTCGTGCCGACATCTTTCATCTAAGTGATCGACAGTGATTCATGCAAAGTTGTAACTAACAATGTTTAGGGTTTGAGCTATGAATCCAACTGCCTCATTTTATTCACGTCCCTCCTATGTAAGTGGTGGAGGACAAATTTACATCGGCGCTCGCCGCCAACGTGGAGGTAGCATACTTGGTGCACTGAAATCTGTTGTAGCACCTCTCATATCCAATGTCGGTAGATCTTTAAAACGAAATGTTTTAAGTAATGCCGTTGGCTTTGCTGGTGATGTTGCTAGTGATCTTTCTAGAGGTAGAAGTTTTAAGAGCAGTTTGTTGAATCGTGGGAAGGAACGCGGTTTAAAAACATTGAAGCAGACCTTTGCTGGTGTTACTCAAGGAAAGAAATCACCTAAACGAATGAATAAAGGAAGGAGGAAACATCGCGGAGCTGGTAAGGTGCGATCTTCAGTCAAAAGGCATTCACGCAAACGTCGCAGAGGCTCTAATCATTCATCAGGCGCTAAACGACGACGCTGCTATAACTTCTAATCATGGAGTGTAAAACTTCCGGTTTTTGTTTGTTTGATCAACAAGCCATACAGACAGATATTCTTAGTTCAAGTATTGTAGATTATCATCCTCGAACAGCTGAGAATGCTGGTCCCATTGAATTTGTTATTCCTGGTGGTAGTGATGACTACATAGATTTGAGTTATGCGATGATTGATTTGAGGTCTAGAATTCAGCAAGCAGATGGAACTGCTATTGACGATGCACATAAAGTTGGACTGAACAATTTACCATTGACTACATTACTTCGCGATGTTTCTCTAACGATTGGAGAGCAGCAGGTGGAAGGTGGTGAAAGCGATTATCCCTATAAATCATATTTCAATCATGTATCACAGTTTCATCCAGCAGCACAAAAAAGTCATATGGAAGCCATGGAATGGTACAGAGATGAAGCAGGAAAATTTGATGTTGAAACAAACAGTGGCTTTGTAAAGCGATCTGCTATGATTAAAGATAGTAAAGTATGTCAGCTATATGGTCCGCTGAATTTAGACTTCTTTAGACAGTCAAAGTTTTTACTCTGTAATACCAGCATGCGACTCAAGCTGACATTGAATAAGCCTGAATTTGCGCTGAATGCATTTGCTAAAATTGACAATTTTAGAATTCATGTGGAAGATATTGCACTTTACATTCGTCGAGTAGTACCGAATCCAAGTGTCATTAGAGGACATGCTGAAGGTCTTAACCGCCAAAATGCCATTTACCCCGTTCAGCATACAAAGCTTCTCACCTTTACAATTCCGAAAGATCAAAAGAGTTTCATGAAAGATGGCCTCTTTCCATCGGAAGCACCGAAGCTCCTCATGGTGGCAATGGTTGAAAATGATGCATTTAATGGTAATATAAAGAAGAATCCTTTCAATTTTAAACACAATCAGTTAAGTGAAATTGCTTTACGTGTAAATGGTGTGAGTCATCCTGGTCCACCCTACAAACCAGACTTTGCTGCGGATCAATTTATGCGCAGTTATGTTGATTTTATGGATGTCTTTGGCTTTTACAATACGGATGACACCAACGGACTTACTATGAAAGAGTTTAAGAGTGGATATACTATTTATGCATTTGATTTGACTGTTGACAGCGATATTAGTGCACCCTATCGTCAAGCGAACGTGCCTCATAATATTCGTTTGGATTTAACGTTCAAAAGAACACTACCTGAGACGATCAATGTATTAATTTATGCAGTCTTCGATTCAAATATTGAAATTACAAAGTATCGTGACGTGATTCTTCAGTATAATCGTTAATGAGTTGGTTGACTGCTGACGATATTAAGACTAAAGTGCAGCATAATGCAGACGAAGCGACGTTGAAAGCTTTCGATAATGTCTATTCACTCGATACCTTACCACCTGCAGTAAATCACTATCCCATCTTTATTGTACTAAACACTCATTCGCAGAATTTAGGCGGTGAGCATTGGAAAGCGATCTTTATTGGAGAAGACCGACGTGGTGAACTATTTGACTCTCTTGCTCAATCTCCAAATATACCAACACAGCAGTGGTTGAGAAAACATACGCGTCAATATCAGCGAAATGAACGCATACTACAACATCCACTTTCATCAACGTGTGGTGCTTTTGTACTGTACTTCATCTTAAGACGTTTACATGTATCTCGATTTGTATCTGTTATTCAAAACTTTTCATGTAATCCATCCTCTAATGAAAAAATGATTTGTAAGTTCTATCATGATTTGAAATAAAAACATCATGTTGGAAAAATTGTTTTTTATTTTACAATCCGCTGGGTACGTACATACTCGATGAGATAGTCTAGGATCACATTTGCTTGTACATGAGATTTTAGTCCAGTAATGATCACTTTACTATTATGAAAGATTGCCACATGCACAGGTAACCAACAACTAATGAGAGCTGCAGGAAAAAGTTCGGGTTCATAACACAAATTGTAACTGCTGGTACGAATCTTCAAAAATGATAACTGTCACTCAATTGAGTAGAGATCACCATATTGTCCACAGTCAGATTCGACATCACACACCTCTCCCTCTTCCATATCCGACGTAGTAGTCTTTGTAGCTCTAAGCGCATTGACTGCGCTGATGAATGAGAAAGGGCGCCGAGAATCTGTACAGTCCCATTTGGGAAGAGTTGAAGATTCCGTGAATTGTTCATCTTCACCACTAACATTTGAGGACGGCCCGGGTAATACTTGCTGTTTGGAAGGTGTTGGTGTAATGTTGTGAGATCGATTTTGGTGTAGAGTCTGAAGCGACGGAGAATGTTGACGATGGTGTAGCGATGGCGCTTCATGATGAAAGAATGAGTAAATTGAGCGATGTACCTTCCTTTTATATTTTTCCCAACTACCTTGATGAAATGTGAAGTTAGTATGAAGTTGGGAATGATAGAGTTGAATTCGCCGATTGTTGACGCGCAGCCAGATGCGATTTCCAATACGTGAATGTCTTTTCATGTAGAAGTATTTCAAATCCTTCATGATATGATGTAGAGATTGAAAATGACGATAAGATAAAGCAAACTCTCTTCTCACATTTCCAGTTGAATCTTTGAAATAGACGTTTCGATCATGATCCGTTTCAATACGTTGTAGGGAATCTAATTTCCAACTCATGATGCGTGGTAGTCATGTCTGATTAAGATTTGCATAGTAGGGCGATGAACTCACGACGAATAAATGTCATGATGGAGCGATGTATGTATCTTCTATACTTCTCCCAATTGTATTTGCGAAATGAGAAACAGTTTGCGGAATGAGAATGGCAGATTTGAATTTCATTTCTGTAATGTTGAAGCCAAACTTGATCACCCAAGGAGATGAATCTTAATGTTTCAAAATATTCCAAATCCCTCATGATATCATTGAGGTTGACAAATTGTCGCCATGTTAATGTAATTCCTCTTGATGTATGACCATGAGAATTTTTGAAATGTACGTTTCCATCACGATCAACTCTGATATATTGTAGAGAGTCCAAAATCCAAGTCTTCATGATGTTATGCAAAGTCGCAGATCAGCAATATAAAAATGTCGTTTTATCATATTTTGCTTAGCAATGCGGCTACAAAGAGATTTGCTAGTAATCGAGCCGCACTCTTTTCTACTCCCATTGATCATGCACAACAGCTAAATGGAAATTGGGAAGTGGGTGTCACTCAATTTGTTTATAGCAAATGTGTCTATACTTTTGATCATGAGGTGATGACTATTAATATGAGACGTACAGCTGCTTACCAATGTGAAAAGGGGTGCCGAGTATACATTCCACAGTGGCCAAAGAAAGATCTCTTATCATGTAAAAAGTTTATATATGATTTCTTGAATAAAGCGAGTAAACATATTGTCCAATTTACTCCGCACAATGATGATTATAATTATGTACATCATGTAGTTGAGAAAGATTGGATTGTTGGTTTAAGTCCAAGTTTAAGAAATGATTTAGGTTACCTCGCTAGCGCCTTAACAAGCTATGATAATTTTAATGTTAATTACCACATAAGTGGTCATAAACAGTTAATATATCGAGAGGAAGCTTATTATGTAGATCTTATTCCAAGAAATGAGAAGACGTTGGTGAAGAAGATTGTGATTAAGCCAAGAAAGACAAACATGACTCCTGAAACATTATTGAAGAAATTTAATTATCTCCTTCGAGTTGATGGTAAACAAGTGGCAACATTGACTTATATCAAATCATCTAATCATATTGCAATAAGTAAATTAAATGATGATGATCTAGTATTAGTTTGTTCAAAAGATTTTCATCAGTTCTTACGACATCGTTCTGCAGCTGTTCATGGAAAATCTGATATGCAACATTTACCATGTGAAAGGTCAAATCAATTTGATACAGAATGGACCGTATCTTTATACAGAAAGTGTGTAGAGCCTTTAGGTGGTATCTTACATGAAACAAGAGTGTTGATGCCTCGCATTATTACTTCGGTTAAATTGGTTGTAGATTATTTAAATGAAGTGATTAATGAGCAACATATTTCATTTTCTGAAAAAGAAGGTACTTTGTCTCTCACTATAAGTGGAAAAGGTATTGAACTAATTATGGATAAATTTCATTCTTTTACTAAAGGTCTTACGCTGAGGTTGGATAATGAATTCTATCCACATCTTGGTTTTGGTCATGGACTACATCTAACGTCAATTGCTACTGCAAATGTTAGAAAAGTTTATTCAAATCAAATCAATAAATTTCATTATAAATTTAAAATATTTGATGAAGATGTTGTAGAATGTGAAGAACGCATCATTTTGAAAAAGCGTGGTGTTCAACCTTTATCACTTATTGAATTAGTAAAACGATGGAATGAGACTGTGGGTAAGAAGTATGGAGAGAAAATTATGGCGGACAAAAATAAGTTGGTTATTCAGAAATATAATGACAAACTTACAGTTTATTTCTCTCCAACCTTGCGTGATTTTGTAAGACATTATACACCTATTATTGGAAGCGGTCTGGTGTATGCTTCTCATGAATATCACACTAAAGCTGATTCAGTTAATGATGAATGGTAGGTGGACATCTATGGCGATCGCATCAAGAAAATTTACCAGTCTTATGAAGAATCTAAAGTTGCTATCAATATAATGCCGCGTCTATATCATACAGTTGAAAGCTTCATTCATGTAGTAAATCCTTATATAAGTAAGTAAGTAAGTAAGTAAAGTGTATATTTCATTTACATTAGAAATCAAGGGTAGTGCACAATCAGAACGGTATGAACATTCTGTATAGTAAAAAATCAGGAAACACATGAGATTCAGCAGCAAATGCAAGCGTTTGTTGAAGAGTGATTAAAATAATCAGTAAATTATAGATACGTCAGATGTATGATAAAGTAAGAAACTGAATGGATACACGCACCATATCATCTATTCGAAGAATGTGTTATTTGCAAGAATGGTCGCCATTGGAAAGAAGGAGTTTCTTCGACGAGTTGTTAAAGTCTGTGGCTGTATAAAGTTTCTCGACCGAAACGACCTTGGTGGACACATTTGATGTAGCGGATGTTCTGGACAAAGTGAAATATTCTTTAGGAGCCGAATTGTACTTCGTTCACGGCGCATTCTGATGTCAGGAAAATCTTCGCAGTCACAGTTGTCCCCACAGATGAGTCTGTGCGCTCTACGTTGAATTTTGTTTAGGATATTTTCGTTTTGTGCTGATAAGCCTATCATCAATGGAGAGCAGTATTCCATGACTGAGAGAATGAGACCATAATACACACGAATAAGGCAGGGGCGATCAAGAAACTTCTTCAATACCCTGAGAGCATATAATCGTCGAGATGCACAGAGGTTAATATGCTGTATCTGCCTGTTCCATTTCAGGTCCTCCGTGAAATATACCCTAAGTATTTTGATTTCCGAAGCTAAGGACATATCCGGAATGTAAGGAGGTACTTGATTTGTTGATTTAGGGATCCACAAATACTTGCACTTACTGATATTCAGACGTAAACCTACAGACGATGACCACTGTAACATATTCTGATGCTCATCATAGGCAGAGAGAAGCGTAGAAGTAGTGATCGGAATTACAAATGTACAATCATCTACATATTTGATGACAGAGGTAGAATCACATCTTGGCTCGAGGGAACTCATCACTAGATTAAACAAAAAAGGACCAAAGAGTGATCCCTGCGGAATGCCAGAGCACACTGTTCGCTGATTGCTAACACAGTTGAATAATTTTACCGCTTGTAGACGGTTTTGCAAATAACTCGCAATCCATTTTATGAATCCATGTGGAAACTTATATTCCAAAAGAGTATTGATAATAATGTCATGACCAAGTTGATCAAATGCCTTGCTGAAGTCGTAAGCCAAGACACATACTCCAGATGTACCATCGGTATCAAGTGAAACTGTCATTCCTTCATGTATTGCAATTAGGGCTGATGTTGTAGATGACAAAGGCTTGTTTCCAAACTGCAAAGGACCGAAAGTCTGTCGAAGTCGTGATGCCATGCCCACCTCAAGAATCGCTTTTTCACAAACTTTAGAAAGGAGTGGGAGTAAGGAAATCGGCCGTAGTTCCTCCTTGGATACAGGAAAGCTTTTGGGTACAGGAGTGATCAAACTCTTCTTCCAACAGGTTGGGTATTGTCGTGATAAAATGGAAACGTTAATGATGTGGGTCACAGGAGCAGATATCAATGGAGCAGCAATCTTGTATAAAATACCAGGTATATCTCCCAGGCCAGGTGCTTTATTACCCTTCATTGTGGCAATCATATGGTAGATGGTGGTCACATCAACAATCGGAGCCCATTTGTCGTCCAAATCGCTTTCGAGACTCATCGGTATTAATGGAGTTGGTCTATCTACTTGGCTTGATATGAAGATACCATTGATTTCTTCCACCGCTTCCTCAACGTTATTGAACTGGTTTATCAACACACTCAGAGCCGAGTGCCTCGAACTTCGTGTCCCTTTCACTTCATTAACGACGTGCCACAACTGCTTCGAAGATTTCTCTGCATTTACAGCCCATTCATACTTAGCTTTTCTCAGCATTTCTTTTACCTTCTTATTGAGCTGTTGATACAAAGCGAAATTGCGTTGTCGATATGCTGTCCATCGACGGTCTATGAGACTTTTCAATAGGGGAGTGATGTAGGGCTTGTCACGCGAAGTATACACAACAGAAGTTGAAGCATGTGATGAAAAGTAAATATGATGTAAAGACACATCACATTTCGTTTTCAATTGAAAATCAACGCGTTGTTCTGAAGCTGGGTGATGACATTCAATGTCAATTGAGTAAAAATTTGAAAAAACTCTTTGGTTTTTCAATGCTACAAACTGTGTTTGCTGCTGCGCATACGATTGGTATAGAAACACCAATGACACTTGATAAACATGAACAGCACCTTTACATTCAAAGTGATTTGATTCTACCTATTTCTGTTGGTGAGAAAAAAGAATACATTTTACGTGATTTCATTCATGATAAAGACGCTTCATATGGAATAGTCGAGAAGATGTTTGAATCTATTTTCTATCATCCCGTCGTCAAACAAACTATACCCTCTATTGCTATCAAAATTACCAATGGTTTACAAGAGTGCATCCATGTGAAAGATACTAAATCCCTCGTAACTTTAGTGTTTCGGAAAACAAAGTGAAGTCATTGTGATATGTTTATTGAAATAAAAATATGTGTATGAAAAAGTCTTTTCACAGATATAGGGGAATGGGCTGACTGTAGGCATATATTCACAAGGAAGAAACGATCTCATGCGATACATAAAACAGCAATGTTTATCTACAGAAATCAACATAAAAATACTAAGTTAAGGATGATGATGCTAAGACGTCTCCTGAATGTGGTAGTGTGAGTTTAATTCTTTTGGGTGGTGGTATGTTTGTGTCAGGATGTCCATGTGGAAGAGATATGTTGTGTTCTAACCAGCACCTCTTATCCTCCCATGCTGAAAGCGCCCGTTTCCTAAAAGTATGAGTTTTGATCTCATGCGACTTAGATTTTAAGATTGTCATATTGACAAACGTTATATTTTTATTTCTATAGGCTTTCCTGAAATTTTTATGTTTCATGTTAGAGACCAATGATCTTGATATGCCTTTAGCACGCTTAATACTATCGTCGCTTTCCCTTAATTTCATACTGTACATTTTTGGACGGAGGAGAATCATTTCATCTATTTCCTTCCCTGCTGTCTCATCCTTAAAGCAGCCAAGTTTTGCCTTATTTTTGATGGAGTAGAGTGGGTGATCAGTAGGATAATTTGATGTATCAAAATATCTTTCTAAAGATTTTCCTACTTCATTGAAATTTAAATCTTTTTGAGTGGTAATACCTAAGAAGAAACTATCTGTATCGCCACCCAACAAACGAACCTCTTTTACGAGAGGACATGGTTTTAGTATTTTATAAAAGAGTTGGTACATTTCAAGCTTAGAGTAATCTAGTACAGCTTGACCAATATAGATGGGCTTGCACAACTCAACTTCAGATTTTATCATTTTAACACCTACAAGGTCCTCATCGATAATGTCTCTATCGATGAATAGAGGTGATGAGACCAATTTCTTAAATTTTGTAACATCATTGACTAGTTTATAGTTTACACGTTTTCTAACATCCTCCATCGTCTTACCAAATAGACTATTATTCTTATACTTATAAAAATCTTTTTCAAAATTATTTTGGGCTAGTGCACGTTTCTGGCTGTTGCTATCAATATCTGGTTTGAGGAAGGCTTTCTGTCTAAATTTAATAATGCGGGGAACTCTTTTTAAAATCATACCCATTTCTAAATAAAATTTTAAGATGCTAAAGTGGACTAGATAGTTTTCCTTATCATACTGGGTGAGTAAAAGTTTGCGGCAAGGCTTATAGTCGGGTTGACCGCATGATTCTAAATCTTTATGAAATTGTTTCATAAAGTCGGAAAACATATCTTTGCTCACTTCACCTGATTCGGGTGCGGGTGGAAAATCTACGGTTTTATGTTTAATATTATTTGGATAGATTAGATCTATCTCAAAATAATATCCCCAATCACCTTCATCTGGAATTGCTAGTATGTTAGAAGGGTTGGAGAGATGCTGAATTTCACTATCATCTAACCAGCTAAACTCAGAGTGAGGGAGTGGTTTGGATAGTGAACTACCATATAAATTATTTTGGTCATAATACTTAAGATGAGTCTGATCATCGCCTACTAATTTTGATTTTAACCTATGTTTATTTACAAATGTGAGACCACCGCGAATTCCTCGCTCAAATAAATTATACATCTCTGGATCTTGTAAGAGATGAACGGTCTCACCAGTCATTTTAAAAGCAGACTTAAATGACATGGCTGGCAGACTGACAAAGTGGACGGGATCTAACTTATCTTCTTCTAATGCCACTCGTCGAAACTCCTGAAATACATCAGCCAGCAAAAATACATCTAACTTAAGATAGGTAATCATATATTCGCCAAATGTATGGCAGTCAAATTTTATCCATGCATCTTGTGCATGATCATAATCTTCGGTCTTACATTCTGCACCGATCAAATCATTTTTAAATTTATCTATGGGCGGAAGAGAAGTCTCGCCGAGTTTATTAATCGCATCAAAATATGCATATGGAAAGACTCCTTTCCGTGTGATGACTTCATCGGTTAGATTTGGATATTGTTTCTTAAGATTTTGTGTTAGTGGAAGAGACTTTAGATTTTGTACGAGAGAGGCCAGTGATGCAGTCATAAATTGGTAGGAATCTAAAAATTTTATATCAAAATAGACCGTCTTATTTTCGTTAGTTTTATCGACAGGCACTTTTGCTGTCATGGCCATAAACTTCTCTCTCGTTTGTGCTATTACATCAAGCTTCCACTCTTTCATTTGACCTAAACCTCCTTTTATTATCATATGGCTGTCGTAGCCCTTGAAATTATGGAAAATGACGGGTAATGTACGCCGCTTCATCCTAAGTGAAAAATTGCATTTTGAACAGAGTGCGTTTCTAAATTTACCAGTGATGTGATCATGGTCGCGCACTTTCTTAATCTTATCATCATCAAATGTTTTACTACATTTGGGGCAAACGTTGCAACTATCAAATTTTGCTTGATCATCTGCTGTCATATGCAATGATCTGCGATAGAGTTCACCATCATACTTTTGTTGAAATTTTACAGCCTGTTCGAGGAATTGTAGGAATTGGTAAATACAATCCTCACCTTGCCAGACGTGCATTTTATTTTTTCTATTTTGGAAATGGTCATGCCATACTTCATAGCAGGATATGGCTGCTGGCTTGTGGATGATATCATCGATATAGCATTCGATGTCAGCATAGATGACACGAAGAGGACTTAGTTCATCGCCATTCTCTCTATATGAAAACTCCTTATCTTTGGGCATGCGTTCCATTTGTAGTTTACCTCGCTTACACCATTCGTAATGAGTTTCAAATCTATTTTTACTCCTAAAGTTGCGAATGCATCTGTCACAGTAATAAATCTCTGATGAGCTAGAATTTCTTAGGTGGTGGTATAAGCGAGAAATTTTGGGAATACCGCAGTAGTGCCATTCCTCACTATCATCCTGTCTTACTAATAAAAGGTTGACAACGTGGTCATAACAACTCGAATGCGAGTTGTAGCGGACACCCTTCAATCCCTTTTCCCAAACATGGAGAACTATTTTGATGTTGTTCAATTTTTCAAATTTTTCTATATCTTTAATTTTCATATCTTCACTATTGCAGTCATCAAACTTTAATTCATTCTCCCACTGTTGATACTTACTCTTGCGGTATCGGCTATTCTGTACATCATTATAGTGGAGAATGGAGAGGACGGCATACTTAAAACAGTGCGATTCGCAATCTACAGAAATGACTGCTGTTTTATTTTTTAAACTTTTCGGAAGTTTAAAGGAGCCTCGTCCAGAGTAGTTCTCTAATAAAGTGATTTTAATCATGGCGGTCTCAATACCATCAAAAACGAGACCACTATCACGCTCGTTAAATTTATCTATGTTTAATTTTAACCCTTGGATATGAAAATTTATCCAAGACTCGCAGTCTACAACTTCGGTTGCAGGAGAGGAGGGTATGTGAAACTCCAACCTCTCTACTATTTGACCAGTATGGTGGTCGATTTTTGCATATTTTATTTTGAGATAGATGAGCGCCTTCATTCTAAAATTGGCTAAATTGTTGAAGAGCGCACCAATCAAAGATGAATTTTGATGAAACCATTCTTCAAAGTCAGTAATGGTCTCTGAGGATTCCATCTGGTAGTTCCTCACTAAATTATTTATCGACACTTCAGAGAGTCGGATAGAGGAGGTGCTGTTAGTATAACTATCGTCACTGTGTGTATGTCGAAGTCTATGTGAAGATAGTTTAAAATGTGACTCAAAACACTGAATGCATAAATCGCAAGAAAAGGAGACATCGTTAACAGAATCATCCCCACCTTCGGAGATTGATGCTGACTTAGGTCTACAAACACCTCGCTTGATGTGTCGGATGAGATCACGCTTCCTCGTGAAGATGTGCCCACAGTCAGCACATTCCCGATCGTTGCATTCCCGCGACAATGTTGACATGGACTCGCTCGAGATGGACTGGTATCACCTGAAAGAGAAATCATTCTTTCATCTCTGTTCAAGTCTCAGTGGATTGTTACAACCTACCTTGACTCAACAACTCTAAACTTTCCTCGAGAAGGGAGGGCGTTGGTGATGAAGTTGATGCCTGAAATTGAGGAAGATGCTATTAGCCATACGTTTGAGGGAGATGAGAGAGGAAATCTTCAACTTACCATTTCAACGAAATCAAGTTTAAGGTTGATACTTCAACAAGATAGAGACTTCACTCAAATTTGGAATTTACGAGATAGCAGTTCACTTGTACACCTCAAATAATAACAGAATTCGCTAGAGAACACTTCACTTATACGTCTCAAAGACAGAGTGAAATGACACGAATGTCACTTTACATATATACTTTCATATTCATTATTCATTGGCTGTTCATTCTGATTGGTTGCTTGTTGATACTTAAGAATTAGAAAACATTTCAAAGTCATTATTCACAGTCCACATGACAAGCCCTCCGACAACACCAAACACAAAATTCTCTTCTCAATGCTCAACACCAAAGGCGCTCGTTGCACCAAACGCTCCAACGAAGGGGAAGGTAGAGAAGGTGTACCGACTGGACAATATCAGAAAGTTATCATTACCAGCGGACGAGGAAGAGGAGAGTGTATGTGAGAAGGAGTGTCCCGACTTAACAGGCTTGAGGTGGAAGTATCTCCAGTACGATACTGACGATGTGATGGAGATCACCAGCACGAAATTCCTCCATCAATTATGGGAGTGGTACACCCCTAACTCCCAGCCACGAACTATGGCGGAGTGGGAGTATATTGACAAAGTGAGGCTCGCAGTGGAAGAACGATTGAAACAAGTGAACTGTTTTTGTGATCTATGTGAAGCCAGACTCTGGGACGATATTGACGATGAAGACCTTTTGAAATACATGCCATAATAAATTTTTATTTCATATTATCTTTGCTTTCATACTGACTTACTTGAACGGGGCTTCAGTGGATGATTTAACCATGTATACTTTTTCATTTGGAAATAGTAGCACGCTTAGTCTAACTTGTAAATCTTATAACATTTCATGTGGGCGATGATGGTAGGTGAAATAGTGTTAAATAAAATTTAGATAGCTTACATGATTCTGGGATAGCAATCGACTGCGATCCATGTGTAAAGAGCTTGTTAGACTACGGAAGAGAGAAGTGTGTTATGTTGCGTGTGGCGCGTGAGTGTCCTCCCATTTCATTCCATTCATCAATTCGTCTCATTGATAGAGACAGGTAGAACTCATGGTTCTCATAACGTATGCAATGGAAAGTTTTAGGCAACCTTCGACAGTTGGCTAAATGTCGCCCTGGCGCGAATGCATACTACGTTGAGACAGAGGCAATCACTTGCAAACATGACGCAGAGAGGTTTAACAAGATTGACCATTGCCGAATGTCCCTTGCGGTATACATAGCTACGGGTTTCACCGCCGCCCTTTACAGGAACGCCCGTCGAAAGGAAGTATTACACCGAACTTCATTTGCAACGTTCAAGTTGACTGATAGCAGATTCAACTTAATGATAGTATTCGCCAGTCCGAAGACTGCCCAGGGCAAACCGCGAGGAGGTTCTATCATGTCTTGCCCCATGGTGGCCCTTAAGAGAGCCGTTGGTTCGTTCTCGTCGTATCTGAAAATAGAAGGAAAAATAGATGAAATTATATTCAAGTGATAGAGATGATATTAACTTAACATAAGAGAAATTTAGCCGGTTCGTGACCCCTTCGATGGTGGTGGCTGAGGCAAGTACTTGGCCGGCAGTTTTCGCTTCCGGTGGCGCAATTCTTTGATGTCGCCATCATGCTTGATGGAGACATGGAGACAGCGCATCTCCGCCATTGCTCCCTCGTAGCATTCGAACGTGCTGTCGACATCCTCACTTTGCAGCAGAATGTCATCAACAATCCTGCTGTTGATAATTGGTAGGTGGAGTGTTGTTCTTCTCTCCTTCTGCTGCTCGTTCTCAACCATTTTTATTTTTAGTTGCTCAATCTTGAGCTTAAGCACCCCTTCTTGTGATTTTAAATTTTCAATATTTGCTGCCTGCTCTTCAACTCGCTTTTCACTTTGCAGTGCCCTATCCCGAAAAGCCTCCAAATTTATGACCTGCGTTTTGAGGTTCTTGATTTCCTGGACTTGAGCTTTCAGGTTAAAATTTTCACCTCTCAAAGTCTCGCATTCGTTTCTAAAGCGACTCAGCTCATCTTTCAATTTATTGAGCGCAAACTCCTGGCTAACTTTGGCAGCCTGATCGTCCTTATTCCAGGCTAAAGTTTGGGCTTTAATCCCCTTCAATTTTTTCGGGGAAGATTGGCTGATTGGCTTCACTATTCCTTTAACGGGCACTACAACCTCCTCAGAGTCGGACTCGTCTGAGGTGTCTGAATCACTGCTTAGATCATTTCCTGCAGTCGGAACAGCAGGATCGGCTATTATTGCATTCTGCAATTCTTCATTTCCTGTAGTCGGAACAGGAGGATCGGCTATTATTGCATTCTGCAATTCTTCATTTCCTGTAGTCGGAACAGGAGGATTTATGACATCTGCAATTGCATTCTGCAGTTCTTGATCCAAATCGACCAATTCAAAATAGGGGGCTATGATTTTGCCTATGTCCGAAGTTGTATAATTTGGGAACTTCACGACTGGACAGTTCTGATGCCTCTCATAAAATTTTTCGTGCTGCTTGCCTCTTAAAAACTTTTGGCAATGTGTACAGCCGGAAACAACACCTTTCTCAACATGAATGTGAGGCGTGTTCTTATACTTATTCAAGTGGCGTTTAAAACCTCACCACCTCTCTTCACTTCATCACAAAGCACTTTTTAAATAGAAATTTTGAGTTGCCTCCCATATTCTGTAGAAGGAAAGATAAAATAGAATTACTGACAAGTAACATTGACAATCATTTTAAAAATACAACTAATATGTCATTCAATACTTGAGGATAGACAAGCTAGGTTGATGAATCCGTTACAGGCATTACTCAGAGGGGATCTTATCCCGACTCCATGGCCTCGGCCCTCAAATCCAACCTCCCGCGGACAGAGCGTGCGTCATATCACTGTGTTGGTATTCGGACCCCGATTTTGACATGAAAACCGGTGGAGTTATTTACATCAGGAAGCAAGTCTTGAGCCGAAGCTCGCCTCTGACAACTTTATAAAGGTATTTATTGAAATCAGAAGGTTTGAAAACCCCGACAATCGCCAAAAATAGCGAAGTTAAATTTTTCAACTTTTTAGCACTACTTATGAAATTTTATAAGTAGTCTATCACTTAGGGCAGGTCAATAGCGACCGAACCTTTTTTGAATCAAGTCAAACGGACTTGTAGAAGCAAAGTTACAAGCCTTTAAAGTTTTGGAGTCTTTTATGGCCTGGAGACGAAGGCCATCTCCTGGCGAACCTCTAAGTCTGACGCCTTAGCTGATATCAGCAATGAAATTTTCTAAGTCGGTTTCTTGCAGAAACCCGGAATTTGGAATGTCCGATGCTATCATCGAAGCTCAGAGAGACGACTTACCGTTTACAATCTCTCGTCTGAATGACAAGTCTCTGTCGGTTCCCAGCTTATATAGTGTGTGGCGATCAGCTGATGACGTAATACCCATCATCCAAACACTAAAAACCCGTCTATCTCCGGTTCTAGTGCTCCGATTGAGCTGGAAATATACCATTTCCATGTAGAATTTGACGCTGAATCCGAATCTGGCCTCCGTTTTCCCATCCGATGCCTCGTTTTGGCTCTACAGTAGTCAGCCATCGCAAAATTCTAACTCTGTCGTTTTTCGAAAAATGTTGAAAATTTTTCTCTCCGATTGCCTTGAAACTCACCATACAGATAGAGAATTTCACGCTGATTCCAAATCTGAAATCCGTTTTCCAATCCGATGCTTCGTTTTGAAGCTACAGCCCAAAACGTCCCAAATTCTAACTCTGTCGTTTTTCGCCAATGTCCCAAAATCTTAAATGGCGTCTCACATCTAAACGAAGACAGATATGAACAAGCCGATTCTTTCAGTGAATTTGTCTCACTCTTAGCTTTCAAACGAGCTATGGCACAACAAAATCCGTCTACTGGAAGCCAAAATCGAAGCGAGCTGTCCAGAGGGGGGGGACGTCAGCGAAAATTTTTTCTCTCCGATTGCGTTCAAATTCACCATACCGATGCAGAATTTCACGCTGAATCCGAATCTGGCCTCCGTTTTCCCATCCGATGCTTCGTTTGGGCGCTACACACCAAAACGTCCCAAATTCTAACTGTCGTTTTTTCGAAAAATGTTGAAAATTTTTTCTCTCCGATTGCCTTGAAACTCACCATACAGATAGAGAATTTCACGCTGATTCCAAATCTGAAATCCGTTTTCCAATCCGATGCTTCGTTTTGAAGCTACAGCCCAAAACGTCCCAAATTCTAACTCTGTCGTTTTTCGCCAATGTCCCAAAATCTTAAATGGCGTCTCACATCTAAACGAAGACAGATATATGAACAAGCCGTTTGTTTCACTGAATTTGTCTCACTCTTAGCTTTCAAACGAGCTATATGATTGCACGACAAAATCCGTCCCATACTAGCAGCCAAGATCGAAGCTAGCTGTCCAGTAGGGAGGGAGGACGTCAGCCGAAATTTTTCTCTCCGGATTGCGTTCAAATTCACCATACCGATGCAGAATTTCACGCTGAATCCGAATCTGGCCTCTGTTTTCTCATCCGAGCACTCCCCTTCCACTCGAAACAAACAGCCCATTTTATATAACCCAACATTCAGACAGATTGCACGAAAAACATCACACACTATAGCCTCAAGACAAATCCTGGCGGTCGCCCAAGTCCACCACGACACTCTGCCGTTCCAGAGGGGGGGGGGAGTCAGCGAACATTTTGTGAACGTGGACCAACCTGGCCAGCACACCACGACAGACCACAACCTCTGTCGTTCCAGAGGGGGGGGGGCGCGCCGGTCGGGTGTTCGCCGTTTTATTACTACTGTTACTCCCCCAACCGGAGATTAGACGGTGTCGACAATGTCAGACTTTGCTGGAGCGTTGAGTTATTTTTAGACCGGATGCCCTTCCTGCCGACTTCCAATGACACTCAGTGGGGTACGATCTCACGACCAAAAGATCGAAAGGCCAAGCACTTAGCAATGTGCCACGCGGAGACAGTATTTCATTAAGCCGCTGTATTAATATTCATTAATCATTCCATAAGTATTTTGTAAGATATATATAAAATCGTAGTGCATAAAGAAAGGTAGGAGAGCAATTCAAAAAAGTTTGTCTCTGGGTATCGGAGGGAAAACCACGAAAGACGATGTAGCCTTTATTCCTCAGCAACAAGTTTCTACCGGTGCTTTGGTCCTGTTCACGCAAACTGGCGCATCGAATGCCGCCTTGATAACAATTCACAGTACAGACATGAGAGAGGCAAATCGTGACCAACAGATCACGTGCATAAAAACATTAAAAGCACAGTTTAACAAGATTTCTTCTTGAGACACAGAGCGTTCAGAGCGTTCGCTCTCTCCTTCTGTACCAGCCTCCGTTTCAGATAATTGTGGATACGTTGTGGGCGAGGCGTATGTCTCCCCGCGGTGGCAGTTACGAATAGAGGTGTCAAAAAATGATTCGCTCTACGGGCACTGTGGAAGTTTTCTTAATTTGGAATCGCCTCATTTATAAACTGGCTCCAATGTTTCCTCATTCTCAAGATAATGATATTATAGTGCCACGAACGTCTTAGTCGTCGTAAGTTAACTTCAGATACGACTTTTTGCTTAGGGTTCTTAGAACAGCTTCGTAGATCTCCTTATCTAACTTTTGTATACTACAACTGGGTATTTTTATGAAAGGCTGATACAAAACTCTTCTTGTATGTTGAGTATTGGAGAAGACAGTATCTAATGGATGCAAACGTTAAGGGCCTCTCCTGAAATTAAAAATGAGACTAAATAATGCCGATAATTAATCAATGTTGACAATTTTAGGAGTCATATTGTCAATTCGTGAATGCCACTTTTTA
>CAJQUW010003863.1:0-12835 GCA_907163375.1 Prostheceraeus crozeri
CGTTAAAAGTTCGACGCAACAACCGCATCTTCGATTCGCTCAAATATTTAAAGAGGGTGACCCATTTTTCTTCCAATAATGTGCAACTCATTTTCCAGTTTTTACAATTTGATGACCAGTATTCTTTAGACTGTACTACTTCATCAAACAGGTCGTCCACATTAACAGCGTTCACTAATTTTTAGGGTTTAGGTTTCGATTTCGGACCAGATTAACTCATCGCTACTCATCCAAGCAAATGTTTCTCCACCGCCAAAACTCCACACAGTTCAATGTAGGACAAACAGTAACAATAAAATTTCATCAACAATCCACCAGCAACTTCGTGTCGAGATTATCAGCTTTATCTTGCTTTTCCCTATCTTTTATCAGTTTCTTCGCTCCTTGAGGAATGAATTCATTGCCTTTCCTTTCAAAAAGGTATATCACTAGCACTCGTATTTCTTTTCTCTATGCATAATATAGTTTTGTTGAATAAATTCAACTGCAATGCAAAGAACAACAAATATACTACGCCATGCTTATCATCAAGACGTCTTCTTGTAATCAAAGGGCAATTGTCTTGAAATTCGAAATAGAATTCAGATGAAAAAATCAAAATTTAAAGTATTTCATTTCACCAAAAATTGACCGGGAAAAAAGTCACAGCCGGCCGGGACCCCGTGACATGCAAGTAAAACCGGGACTTCTGATAAGTTTACCTTTAACAGCTATTTCTCAAAGGAAGAGACCTTTTTTGATGATTGACGCTCGACGCTCATGGCGCTGCAATATTTTAAGCTACAATGGGCACTGCATTGCATGCGACGTCGCAAGGGTGACACTCACGGTAAAGCAACTGACATTGATTGAAACCGTCTGACGAGTTGAGCGTCAGAGCATCAGAGCGCGCTATCGCGGAAGACGGTGCTACGACGCACGACGCGCAACCCATTGGAAACCAGCCTTTACAGTTGTGATGCTGCAACCGCGACGTGGGAAAATGCAGCTGTATTGTAGAGTCGGTTTTCTATGGGTAGAACATTTGCGAAATTGCCATTGTGAGTTAGTTTTGCCTCGAATCTGTAATCAAAACAAAACTTACCTGTTATTCGTTCGTAAACAGTGAGATTTGCGGTGGCGGAAACAGTGCCTAGGAGATTTTGTACAATCACTGCATTTTTTGGCACGAAAAGCTTGGTTCACTCAAATGCGGTATGAGTAAATTCCCTGGTTTCAGTGTGTAAACTGGTATAAGTGGTCCAATGTGTTCAATTAACAGGTGTAATTTGTACCAGAAAACTAATGTAACAGTTAATCAACTTACTCCCTTCAGTTAAACAATACCGCAGCAGGAGGCATCGAATTTTGACAAATTTTATGCTTCTCAATTACACTTATACTACTATTGTTGCTATTTGACCTGTAGAATTGGTTGAATGCGGTTACAAGGATATCATAGACTGCCGGGATTTTCGCTGTAGTTGTGATTGAACAGCCGTACTCGGTCAGTGCCGTTATGTGTTTCTCCATCTCCTAAATGTGTATATGATAGTTGACATGATGCCTGACGTTGAACAAGGAAGATTCACTTTAATTGTTCGATTTTCAGTTTAAAGACAATGATCTACGTTATTATCTCGATTGCTCATGAGATTTAATTGGTAAAGCATATATTTTTTAAGAGAATATGTTTTTTAACTGAAACACACAATATCATGTATAGGTAGTAAAGTGACAAGAGTTATCACGAGTGAAAGATCTAAAAGAATGAGACTAATAAAACTAGGTAAGAAGAAAGAGTTCTCAGCTATGTAGAACTCGCTTTACGAAGCTGTTTTCGTCGTTGCGCGCTCACAGAGCAAATGGCTAGGGATATTTCCTGAAACTAATATCTCTTCTGACGTGATTGTATGAGCCAACATCAGGGCGGATGATTCGAAGGTCATGAGGTCAAAGAGATTATTGTCTAACGGTGGAGTATTCGGCGCTTATTTAGTGCATAAGTATAAATCAAGCAATAGTACTGCAAAATTGTAAACTAATGTATGTTATTAAGAAATTATGGTCTTCATCATAAATACATGTAAGTATAAAAGTTAAATTTAAAAACTGGATAGGCAAAGGGAACAGCATGCAATACAATGAAGTCATCGTCTGCTCATTCGCATTGTAGCAATTTATAGCTAGGGTTGGCCTCCGGAAATTGGGGGTGCTCACACAGAGTACGCGCGTGACCGCGCTGGTCGTTGTGAACAGACCCATAGGTTCCTGTAACGGAAAGGTTTCTGGACGCTGAGAGGACGCGGACGCGTTCCGGTGTGAAGTGACCTGTAATGGACAATATCAATTCATGCAAAGCAAGCATAAACGCGTTGGATGTTATGCACAACGCCTTCGCTTGGGCATCTCACACCTCTAATTCACTAACTACTGCTACCTCATCAAATTTGCATGGAATTTCGTGGTTAGAAGAAATCTAAACATCGTGCATTTCAAGGCAAGTGGAAATTGGTTAAATGGAACAAGTTTCGGAACTATATATGAAAATGTGGAGTTACCAAAATATGCATCAATAAAAGATATCGGCATATAATGCAACAGATGAAAATTACCTGTATGAGCCTCCAAAGTAATTTTTGTAAGTTCATTTACAGCAGCCACCATTGCATGTATCAGAACTGAGCTGTATGAGTTGCCGACTTGAATCTGAGTAGGATAGGATAGTACCACCACTTCTGATGGAAAGAAACGATTTCTAATCGTAATCTACAAGCAAAAGAATTTGTGACTGAGTCTGCAATTTTCATACTGGAAATTCACATTCATCGTGGAAATAATGTGCATCATCTTACATTTACTGATAAGTTTCCGTAACTCTGGTATTCATAATAGATCGAATCCAAACATATGCTAGGTCTGCTAATTGACGGAGAATTGATGTTGAAAGCCGGATGCTTTTTCCAAAGTCGGATGAGATTCTAGTACGCATAAACAAATGGATTCGTCGCACTGCTGACACTATTAATTTCCAGAAAAGTAAAAATCCTTCAGCCTCGCTGATGTTTCTAGCCGGTCAACAAGGTTATTATGTTCTTAGTGTAGAAGCCAATTACTCATTCGCCAGACTTCACTAGTTCCAAGGCTGGTCGTCAATGGCTTACCTGATGAAATCCTGTCTTTTTGACGGTATACGCCTTTATCCAACAACAGTTGTATTTTGTGGCGGATTAGTTTCTGGTCCAGGATCCATTTTGTTCATTCGAGTTTTGTAGGATGTAGATAAGCATGACATGGCAAGGGGACTGAATGAATGCTGGAATTTTGGCATTGTACCGAGAGGGTGCAATTGCTGTCACTTTCACATGTATCCGTATGCAAACAATAGGATTGCGAACCATTGCATCGTCTGAGGAAGCTGAAAAATGTAAAATTATACGTAATACGAGGCATCAACATCTAAAGTAAAAGGTGAGCGACTTACAAGTAGTTGATAATGAACCACTTGAACTAGCTGCATAAAATTCGTAAGTATGAAGGAATCCGGGATATTTGAAAAGCGAATTGACAAGAACTACATCACAGCAGCGCTTATTGTAAACCATTTCAGAATCTGTTTGGGCAACTGGCCAACCAGCTCGTTCAGGACCAACATCTAAAATTAAAAGGAAAAATAATGTTTAAACCAGAATTCATAAAGTAAAACAAAAGGCAAAGTCACGGACTGACTGCCATCAATTGCTACAGCTCTAAATATTGAATTCGAACTGCAATTTCGAAAAAAAACCAATATTGCTTAACGTTTTAATAGGTGACTAGGAAGAAATATGTCTGATTTCAAGGTGGGCTTGCAACCTCAATCCAATTTGCTCACGTTATAAAAACCAATGAAATTTTGAATATCGACGCAGCTGACATATAAAGAAATTCTTCTACTTACTACGATAGAAACTATCTTTCAATCAGTATAATAATATTAGTAATAATAATAATGAACTTTATTTATCTCGGAGCATTTTTAGGAAGAATCCTTTTTACAAAATGGCCGAGCAAAAACCAGTGCTCGGCAGTTTCCGATTATTGAGGTAGATCACACGGTTGTTATTTTTAGCATACCGAGGGTTTCGAACAAGGCTTCTGTTTTGGTTTTTGAACGCATGTGTTTTATTGAGTCGATGTTGCTTTACATAGTGTTTGTTATGATAGTGTTTAAAAATCACCGGTAATTTACATTCATATCCTTTTAACTTCAAGCGTAGCGCACCGAATATGCTGTGATTTTAACCAAATACACGTTTGCCTTAATCTGGTTCTGGACTGACGGCTTGAAATATTTTGCGTTAACGTCTGATTTCTTCGTGGTATAAATTGCGATCAGAAAATGAAAAAATAAATTGACATTTTTATAGAAGTTTGCTGATCATTCATCCAAGTAGGACCTGATAATCAAATGTTTTGACGGCAAATATTTAATGAACTCGTTGTTGTTAGGTAAAATGCCACACGCTCTATCATATATGTTAAGTGTAGAAATTCGATCGAAAAATATGTCTTGATCTTTGATTGTCTGGGTTAAAATGATATTCAAGATTTTGAATGATAGGATAATGATGGAAGAAAAGTAGAAATGGCCTATTACAGAAAAGGAGTCCTTGACAAGCTGTTGTCATTCTAACTGGGTTTGGTTTGCGATGAAAAAGCTTCTTAAGAAATTCAAAGTCTAAATTCTTGCAAACTATATCAAACTCTGGTTTACCTGCCAAATAAGATTTTTTCTAAATTTCGATCTAAAATTTTTAAAATCCTTTGCTTTAAAAATTGCGCAATCTTATGCTTCAGTACGCAAAATTTGATATTTTTGTGAATTATGCAATGAAAATGTTATATAAAATTTCTATAAGTACAATCTAAACTACAGGCCTAGTTTCAATGTAAGGGATTATACAAGCTAATACGTTGTTAAATATAGATACAAGGAGACAATATTGCTTCAAGAAATGCATGTCTCCTTAATTTACCAGTGTCTCCCTTAAACAAATAATGAAGCTGACCTAACCCTTGATTTATAAAATCAGGTGATCGATATAATACTTGAAGTTTATAATCTGCATCTGTTCCAAATAATGAGGGAAAGCTGTGTTGAAATAATCATTTTTCACAAACCTTTAAATGAACATTTCCTTGTATGTATTTGTGAAACTATTCTTTGTGCAAAATCATTTTGCTTCAACTTTTCGTAGCTACTATAAGCAGAAAAAGCTTGCATATCTACCTTCTGAAGTTTAGAAAATATGGCCCTCAGCCTGTATAGCATACTAGTTACACTGAAGGGACTTTGTCTAGCGCATCGCAAGTTTAGTCATCGTTTTCATATTAGGCCTATCAAGACCAAAAAATTTTTTTAATCCGAAGGTTAAAGCAAAATAATGCTTTTTAATAAAAAAATTCTTGCCAAAGTTCGTTTTTTTTAAAATGCTATAAAATCTTACCAAAGAATAGTTTACAATACTTGCTAGACAACAGCTACTTGGTTGCATTGTGCAATCCAATCTTCCAGTAGGATGTTTGAGTTCCACGCACTATATTACATCAACCTCATTAATCAAATTACTTCTACTATACATAAGGAAATAATGGTATCAGTAAGATAGGGCTATATATCGATACCAGGTATACATTTAAATTATTCACGCACGATCACCTATATATGTATAACCGCTCCTCCAACAGCCGTGTCTCCAAAGTCGCGTCAGTACGCGGGGGTGTGTGTTTTTCAATTACCGGACCCAAATCCGCTGGTGGACAAGCTACCAGCAAACAAAATTGATGAATGATTGGTACCCAATTTCTCTCGCTTCAAGGAGGATTTTAAGACCTTTTTCTGTTAACCCATCCTTTTCCAATTAAATGTTCCCTACTTCCTAAAAGTTCTTATCATGTCTGCATTCAATCTCTCTGTATATCGCCCCACTTTGATTACACCCTTGAGTAGATTTCGTGGCGAAATATATGTTATTATTATGATGTAATCGATTCTGGAAACCTTTCTTTGAGATTAAGCAGGTTTTGATAACTGTGTGTGTATAAGTTAATGACTGCAAGGGGTTAACGGTCTGCAACATTTGCCACGTTTAATACCGGTGTAAAGATTCAAATGCCTACTATTCTATCGATGCAAGAATACTTGACTTAATTTCCATAGATTTCATGTCACTCGTTCCACGATTGCGGGCTGCATTCATATAGGCCTATTGCTAAGGAATATGAACTTGTTGACTGGCTCTATTGCAATGTTGTTCACAAAACAGTTCTCTACTTTGACTTCACTCTCCATACTCTATTCCGTCGTCTATATGTGGTTGACCTCAAGCCATATCTTCCTGTGTCAGAAGACAAAATGCCTAAACTTTCTTGCAACATTTCCCAGCTTCTCTTCTATTGTGTAGGCTAATGTATATCAAGCCTGTTTTGTACTATTGGTGACAATTGGGAGTTGGGACACAATGCTTTGTTCTTGTGACATAATTGTGTCTACTTAGCCATAAATTTCAATATGTTTATGAGATCAGACATCTAATGTTCTCAAATAATGCATCTGTATCACAGGAGAACAAGAATTTATATATTTATTTTATACTATTATTTATATGCAATATAAAACATATTCATATAAAAACAGATGTCCCAAGTTGTGCCTGACTATGGTGACTTTGGAGGCATGTCAACGGTAATATGATCTCTCTAGTTCATTAGCAGCAATATGGGTCACTGAATGTGAATACTGGCCAAATTACAAAAAATATGTAATGTCGAGTAAATCCACTTATTGACTTAGACTCGCGTTGGCTCCTTATAGCACATTAAATATAGTTTAGGTGCATTACCATGTAAATGCTACACGTCAATTCGTTGGACATTTAAGAATTCAATGTTTATGTCTTGTGTTCGAATTAAGACTTTCAAACCAGTAAAATACAACAAAAGTTAAGTACGTTAGGCCTTACATAAGCCTATATAATCCAGATCCGTAGATAGATAGTAAACTTAAGATAGATAAACTTTTAGATAGTACTTAAGTATCAAATTTGAGTTGTGGAATAAGAAAAAATGTTTTATATATCGTAATAGGAAATAAGATATGTACAATGCACATTTATCTTTTGTCTCTCACGTATGTGTGTTATCTACTTATTTAATCCTTTATATCTGTGTCCGTAAACAATATCAAAAAAGAAATATACCAACAGCATTTAATCTGGGGCGCAGAGTGCAACAATTTTGCCGCAATTCGCTCTGTTTTTGATTCCTAATTAATTAGGCATAGCTATTCACGGTCATCAGAAAAATTGACTTATAAAAAATTATTAGTCTTTTATAAAGAAGAATTGAATTTATCGCATTCATGCGATATACGGAACATAAATTCTTTAGTACCCTATAGGGCCCTATTGGCAATGAGAAAATCCAAACAACTGAATCATTTAGTTGCGCTAGCCTTACATATTCAATTAGGCTATATTGATTCACATATTCTTTTAGGGCCTAAGACAGAATATTTAAGAATGATTTGCAATATCCAAGTCATTAAGGCCTATAGGCCTACTATTGACGCATTTTACAAAAAGCCTGTAATGTCAGTCAATTGCCGCCGTTTAGGCTGGTTGAAATTGTATGGGTTAGAGATGCATTTATAGGCTAGGTACAAAAGCTATGATTTTATAAGCCACAGCGTAAGAAATAGTTTTTCGACGCTTTTAAACAAGCACTATTCTTATTAGCCTTAAAGCTTCAATAAGGATAAAACAATACGTGGGCTAGTCTCAAACTATCGATATGCAAATTAAGTGGCAGTTGTAACTTGTGAGTGCATTGGAAATTTTGTCAGAAGAAATCCAAAAAATAGTGAGGAAACACTCGAAAAATGATCAATTGTGTATCAGTAATTTACCGGTAATTTATTTCAATCTTATTGGTAAATTACCGGTAATTTGCCACACTTCAAACACTAGCTATGATCCATGTGTTTTGCATAACATAGAGTAAATGATGCATTGATGATGCATTGTATCAGCATTGTACTGTCAGCCATTGTAAAAATTGTTACGTACAAAGATTCGACGACAGTCCTCGCCACTGGAATCTTGTGAAGACAACTCACTTCCTGTGTCATTAGTGCCGCAGATATCGTCCATTTATCAAGCACTGAACGTAAATTGCGTAGGAATAGCATAACAAAGCAATTTTTGATGGAAGCTTTAATACAGTGCTATTCAACCGGGGTGCCGCGGCACCCTGGGGTGCCGTGAGAAATTTTTAGGGTGCCGTGGAGAGGAGGGGTGTCGCAAGGGTGCCGTGAAGAGAAAGAGGTGCCGTGGGAGAGAGGGGTGCCGCAGCTTATGAGATATCGGTGAGGCGTCCCATTCGACCGATCGAGGTAGAAATGTTGACCATCCCAAGTCCATGAGTTATATTTGAATTGACTCCGATTTCACACAAAGCTATAGGCGCTCCTTGCACAGAGACAGCGAACCCTGTCTCTTTCCATCATAAGCACTCGGCATCATTTCCAATTTATACGAGATGCGCTCGTGCTTGTTGCGTGCGCGTGAGTTGATTCCTTGCAGGTTTTCTAACACTGTTTATCCGCCTCTGTGCTGCTGATCTCAACCACCTACACATGCATAATCTATGTCGACTTCGGACACAAACTGCTATTGCTTGGGTAAGTCAAGTTCCATTGTCTATTTTTTGTATGTGAAGGAATGAATCAATGTCATGAATAGATGAATCTGAGGCAAGGGCAATGAAGCCCAAATAAGAGTCATCATTGCAATGTTGCCATTCGGCAATAAGCACAGGCGTGTCCGTCGTTCGTCGACCGTTGTCTTTCAGACTCAAGTGATCTGTGTTCTTATATTTTTGCTTCAACATCAGTGTTTGGCCTTACAATGGCTCTACATGCGTCTTCGAACATTTGCTAATGAGTGTCCATTTCACCATATAGGCATGCGATTATTGATCGCTTGTTTACTTTAATCATGTAAAATTGTAGAGCCTCTCAGAGATTGCGTGTCACTTTATTTTGTTCGCCAAACTCTGCTTCAAATTGGGGAATATTGTTGCAGGTCGTTCATTTGTCCTCATGGTCACTCATAGGTTGATGTCATTCACATATACTTGTATTTAAAAAAGTGATGAAGCTTCATTAAAACTTTGAATGTCGGAGCTTTGATTATCAGTTGATAATTGACACTGCTTAAGATTGACTGAATGCATTTTAAACAAGCCATACTGGAAAACGTATCAGGCATTTACCAGACTTGTAGAAATAGCGTAATGAAAGCCTATACAATATAAACTCATGTGATGCTGATCACTAGAGCTCCCAGATTCTTCGAAGTGGTGAGAGAGGAGCTAAGAAGGAGTCGAAAGAAAGTTCATGGGAAAAGAGGAGAGAATTTTCCATTTTTGGATTATTATCGAGTTTGTTAGCACATTCATGTAAATGATCGATTTGCAGTAGCAATCCTCTATGGGTCAGGCTACTTCATAGGCAACAAAGTTGTCGGCTATAAAAGGGATAATGGTTGCATGCTAGTTGGAGATTTGAAATCTAGGCTTTATTTGTCAATAAACTATCGCACCGCAATTGATTGAGTCATTTTAAATAAACATGTTCATCCTCAAATCACATCATTTTGCTGATTTCATCACTCGCATTTTTTCATATTTTCAATATTCTATAAAAACACATTGCTCCATTTCCAGTCAAGCTAATTTATTGACAATTCTTAATTCTAGCATCCTTCCTGAAAATAGTTGATGCATCCCTCATTAGGCCTCATTCTATGACTGATCGCCGTTGTTCCAAACACGTCATTTTCCATGTTCAGGTATGCAATGTCCCTTTTTCATGTATTTCAAAGAAGGCCATATCAACCGAGGAAGTCGAGGAAGATGTCGAACTTAATGAAATGAATCAAGGATAGTGAATGCCGTGAGGATGCTGTCCTGCCACCACTGCTAGCAAAAGCCAGCGAAGAGGGCGCGGGTGAAATCTGAGGAAGAATGCGTCGAACTAGAAAAAATGGGGACGGAAAAGAGCGCAAATGTTCTTCGGGCTCCAATCCGAAAAAAAAAGAGGAGAAAATGGATAGTGATTATATCTGGTTTGGCTTTTACTTGCACCAGGATGTAATCTCGTTTTCCTTTTCCCTCTGGAAATGTTTTTTTTGTGGGGCTACGGCTCCTGAATGCAAGTTTGGTACCTTCTAAATTAGAGAGACATTTGCAAACCACCATCCGGAGCACAAGAACAAAGTCAAACCATTTCTTTAGAGAAGTTGAAATCTATATTTGCCCAACATTCGTCATTGCTAAAACTTTCGTGAAGACTGGAGCTCATGACAAGCACTGGTGATTGCCTCACTAAAAATGACTCATGTTATCTTTCGTGAAAGGCGCACATACATGGACATGGAGAAAATAGTAGTTAAGCCATATGCCTATCAATTGCTGCTGAATATTCCATGGTGGAAGCCAAGGAATTGAAAGGAGTGACTTCCTTTCCCCTGTCCGACACCACCTTTCGCAGGTCGATGTCGCCTGTTGCTACAGATTTGAAAACACAACTTGTGGAGAAGCTGAAAGCATCCCCCGTCATTCGGAATTCAGGTTGACGAGACGGACCACATTGGAGGGAGAAGCACAGATGATCGTGTATACCCGGTTCATTGAAGAGTTGAAAATTGTTGACCGTTTCTTGTTTTGTTTTAACAGTGGAATTGAAACCTCGGCAAAGCAATTTTTGACCGTTGGACTCTTAATGTGTGAGGAAGGAATTCGAGGTGGATTAGTGTAGGCCGTCATAAACCGATGGAGCTGCGCCATGGTTTTGGTCGTGTATAATGGTGTAGTAAAGAAGTTCCAGAATGTCTCACCTGAGTGTCGGCTCATATCATGATCATTCATCGTGAGATGCTAGGCAGGCGAAGAAGTAGGTGTTGAGGGCAAATCAGATATCTGGAAACTTGTACTTGATGATGTTGTGAAAAATGGTGACCACAGTAAGGCTTATACGAGAAGAGCAGGGACTGTTCGCTCAATCTGGAGGGAGATGGACTCCAGGAAGTGACGAAGCTAATTGTACCATTGCGACGTAAGGATGGGCTTTTTCTAGAGGGAAAGTCCTTGAAGGTGTGCTCTGTGAGAGAGGAGTTGGCAGGCAGTTTCTTCACAGAGCTTGGTGATTTCAGCGCCGTCACCTGAATAACTTGAATTGGCTTGGAAAGCTGTCATATTTGAGCTCCATTTTCCACTGTCTGAACACCGTGAATCTCTAGCCTACAAGGGAAGGGAGGGACATCTTCACGGCTTTGTCAGAATAAGGCATTCCTTAGGAAAATTTCGTCTTGGATGAACAAGTAGAGAGGATGGACTTCAGTCGACTTCCCAGAATTCCATTTCATTCAGGCTGAGCCAATATGGGTGCTCACGGATGCTAGCCTCGAGCAACAAATGTTCTGAATCGTTATTCAGAACCTGGATGTCCTTCGCGGTGCAACATAGAAAAGTATTTTCCGTCTATGTACATCAGGCATCTGGAGGAGAATCGTTGGATCATTAATCCCATTTGTTGCCGTAGAAGAGTTCCTCAATGATCTGCGAGAAGATTTGGAGCAGAGGGGTGAAACATCATAGCTTGCGTTTATTATGGATAATTTCTGGGTTGTCTCCTTCGAATCCGGGTAATATGAAGACGCTGCAGGTTTGGGGCTGTGTGAGCCCTAAGTCTGTTGGTAGCAATGCGACCTCATCTCTGCGAGAAAGGCTTCTCCACTCTTGTTTCGTTCAAAAACAATTAAAAGATGAAAACTGCTTAAGAGACATCGACGAGTTGAATGAGCGGAGCATTGGAAACAGACATAAAACCCACGTTTGGCTTGATGGCCGATAGCATGCAACAGCAACGTCACATTGATGTTTTGTGTTTTGAAGTCCAACTTTTGATTTGTTGAAATTTTCAGAGTTTTTCCCACGTTGATCTCCAATATAAAGAAAGTGCAGAGAATTTCATAATTGAGTGAATGAATTTTGTGGTCCCGTTTCCCTTCGCAGGTTGGCGGTGCTGATTTGATAGCCTATTTAGTTGGATTCAGCTGTAGCGGTGTAATCGCTTTCAGTCCACATGCCCTTCTCCCCAAAATCTCTCACTTAATCCTGCGTGGTCAGATCTAAGGATCACCGCCAGAGGATTTCCATCAGTCAAGCTGGAAGCATTGTCTTCTGCGAAGTGTGGTCCCAGAAGTAGTAGGATCTCTTGCGCGACCGAGTTTGGATGCACGAACATATATAGAAGAGCTGGACAGGCATTTTGACGTAGTATTTGTTCACTGTTCGTCTAGCACATGGTCAAGGATTTACATCTTAATTCTAGATTACTGCATGCTGTTAAATCATAAAAATACATGTCCATGCTTAGATATTGACAAACGAATTTAATCTTAAATTTGATTACCATGACAGGAATTTCTTGCGCTTTCTTGCCCTGATATCAAAAAAGATGAAACAAAGTGAGTGTTCTTCATGAATTGCTGTGATATAATAGAGATATACTGATATACTGACAATAATGCACGAATTGTTCTAATTTCTAGATGCATTCAACGGCTGAGAAATGAAGTCAGAGAAGAAGTCAGCAATAAATTGTGATCACAATCAGGTTCTTGGAAAATAATGCGGCCACGTTTTTTAGTGGTGATAGAGGCACAAACTGCGGTTTGACCATGGGGTGCCGTGAGGTGCATGTATTGATCAGATTGGGGTTGCCGTGCTTGAAAAAGGTTAAATAGCACTG